>CM062807.1:370895422-371495422 GCA_031772625.1 Pinus tabuliformis | reverse complement strand
AATAATAGCCCAACAAGGGTTTGGGTAGCAACAACAACACTAACGCATTTGGAAGATAAAAACTCTCCCCTCGGTGGTTCCTTCTCCAACTGTTGCGGGCCTAGATCAGCATTTTCAAGAGCCATCTTCCCATTGAACAAAACGTATCTCCAGCGGTCGTCAAGCCGGCGGTTGTTCTTCGCATCAATGTATTCATTTGCAGAAAACCCATGTAATCGTCAAGCCGGCGGTTGTTCTTTGCATCAATGTATTCATTTGCAGAAAACCCACATATTGGCTTGCAAATATAACATTACAACTCAAGGCATCAAATCATTCGATGAACCCAATACCGCTCTCTCCCTCCAAAAGCTTATCATAAAACGTCTCTTCCAAATAGGTTAACCTGGTTCCTTATCTCTCTTCGAAGTGCAACACTACCACTTCAACTATATTCATTTCTACAAGTCTGGAAGATTCGACCTCTAATGTTTGATTTACAGGTTAATCATTCTAGGACTGATGGCTTTAGGGCCAAATAGCAATCAACTAACTAACAATATACATGAGCTTAAATTTTTGAAATAGCAGACACTTAACGGTGCCTTACAAGCTATGACCTTGAAGGAAGAAAACACCGTTGACACAAAGAGATGTTGCCTATGCGAGACTTCTCCAAAAGCCTCTTGGAAACTCTGTCCATAAACCTTTCAAGACTATGATCTATCGTTCTCCCCTCATTCAGTTTCTCGCATATCAAGAATCAATTAATAACTGACTCGTAACTATTTTTCAGCTGTTTAATTTACACTGAGTTATTTAGGGATGTTACATTCTCCCCCCCTTAACAAGAAAATCGTCCTCGGTGTTCATCTCTCATTGGAACCTTAGACTTTACTCATGATATAACCATCTAAACCACACAAAAAGTGATCCTTCCCCTTTGAAATCAAAGATTCCATTCCAAGAAATGACAATAAACACAAAATAGTAATGTTATAACGTAAGAAAAATCAATAGCCATAAGCATTTATAACTGCAACATATGCGAGTTATAATTTCCATCACTTGACCCTTATTCAAATTCATAATAAATAATTCTCTATGTCAACTTACCATTACTTACCATCTACGACAAACTCTTTTCCCTTATTGAGATAATTGATCTCTAGGGAGAAGAAATCTAGGTAGACAACTACCATCAACTCCTCTGGTCAAGTAACTGCCATCAACCCAACGCATTCAATCCAGGCAGACAAGTACCATCAACCCCTCCGGACAGGTAACTGCCATCAACCCAAGGCATTAAATCCAGGCAAACAAGTACCATCAACCCCTCTAGGCAGGTAACTGCCATCAACCAAGGGCATTAAATCCAGGTAGACAAGTACCATCAACCCCTTTGGGCAGGTAACTGCCATCAACCCAAGGAATTCAATCTGGGCAGACAAGTACCATCAACCCTTCCGGACAAGTAACTGCCATCAACCCAAGGCATTCAATATGTGCAAACAAGTACCATCAACCCCTCCGGGTAGGTAACTGCCATAAGCCCAAGGCACTCTAGCATTTCCCAACTATCTGCAACTATCTGGCATGTTAAATTTCTCTTTATTACTCTTTCCCAAAGTAATTTACATAATGAACCATATGAAAATTATCATTAACAAAACAAACATGCATGCACACCATGCCTTTACACTTAACCGTCATCATGGGTCCACAACATCTAGATTGATGGGAAACATATCTATCATACATATTGTATGAATTTTGATTTTCCAAATAACATAATCATGCATATCATATAACATTATAATTTCTCATTTATGATTGCAATTCACATTGCAGCAATTTACGTGATGAGTTTTCTTGTTGCCATTAAGCTACCACTACTTAATCCCATCAGCAACGTTAGTTATAAATATGCATCAGTTAAAAAGTATTCAATTTCCAAAAAAAAGTATGCATACAATATTGTCATGTATAAAAGCACATGCAAATATTCATTAATCTATAAATGTCAACAATATTTGAGTTAACAATCTAAACATTTCCAAATTCCCATAGTCTATTTTCTTAATCCACATCGTCGTTAATGGAGTATTGTCTTACGTTTACAATGGCCAACATTGGCCATACATCATTAATATAATTAAGCATAATCAAGGTGTTCTGATGAACCCTTGGTTCAACATGCATAACTAATTAATGAAACTACCCTTATCGGAAGCAATTCCTCTACTTATCCAATTAGAAGCCTGATCCCCTAAGTGTCACAGAAGCACCAGAGTTACCACTTGATGTTAGATGCAACAACTATCTTAACACTACTATGTGACCATTTCAGAAGAATGACTTCAAGGAGACATTAAGAAAATCATTAACATCAACACACTTTAGTTATCATTTTCCAACTCCTTAAGCATGGTCAAAGGAATACTCACATGCACATCAAGCGTTATCTAGTCATCACCAGACTTAGCTTCTTCTGCAAGATTATAGCACTCAAAGATCGTGCTATCTGGTCATCACCAGTCTTAGTGTCTTCTGCAAGATTCTGGCACTCAATGCCTGTGCTATCTGGTCATACCAGACTTAGCGATTCTTTTTCCCTTCTTCGTCTGTCCCTACCACACAGTTTTCTTCCTTCTCCTTGCTTCCTTTTCCTTTGGAAGCATGTACAGTTAGGAAAGGTAGTTAGGGTTTACTGACAACTGCACTAACACAGGTAGTCTATTTATGAATGATTCTGACATGTAATTCTACCATGAATGGGTCCTAGAAATGTTACCCACTGCACATGCTTCTACAAGTAACTTCACACTGGAATGCAACATGCATAAGAAATCCATCATTCCCATAGTAGAGATAAATTCAACCATCATTAAATAGAGGCTCAAATAATTTGTATCTCACAACAAGTAATGATTAACTTAAACACATACCGTGCTAGTGAAGCTCAAAGAATTAGAGGGAAACATCATTAAATGTATTAAGACATAAGCATCTACTATTCATCAAGCATTTTCGTGGTGAATAAAATTAAGAACTTTTCTCATAAACAATTGGAATTATAGCACGGAGGGAGTAAGAATCATCATACACACATTCCACACATGTGACACCAATCAAACCATCACTTGTTTACGAATTGTAATAATCTTAAATCCAATGCAATTAATGCATATAAGTTCTATTGGTTAGTCATACAATACTAACCAATCTCAACTACCAATCATCTTCATGCATCCATGACAAGACTTAATCAAAAATTAGTTATTATAGTCAGTCCCATTACTGGACTCCTTGTTTATTTTCAAGTCTAAAGGGGTTCTTACAATGTCTTTTTAAAACACTATACCGTAAAATCCAAGGACATCCCCATATTTTACATTCATGCATTGACTCATTAAAATTAGTTCATTGTAACTTCAATCGTGTTCATTAAATACATCATTATTATTGCCATATTTGTAAAGCAAAAGTTGGTAGTTGATTGTCACTTTCCTTAATGAGTGTTCAATATTGTTCATAAATGTAATGAGTGTTCAATATTTTTCATAAGTGTGACACGAGTTTTATTGTATTTTATCCTCATTAAGAATCCAATGTCATGAACATAGTTATGCAACAAACTTTATTACTTACTACGCAAAGCAGTTATAAACATGAATCACACATATCATGCTGAAAGTAGTGTACTACATAAATCAATATGTGAATGGTTAAACTCATACCCGAGTTAATGCCACTGGTGGTGTACCTCAATTTATTTTCCGCTTACCGATTCCCAAAGGCACTAGTAGTGCAACCTTTAGCTCTCATACCACTTGTAACATACCCCGGTAACCTCACATGTAAAAGCAGGGAGTTAGAATTTTTTATACTAATTACCCACAAGTAATTACCCAAATCACAACTCCCCATTTCTCATTAACCATTAGATATAATGTTCATCAGTAAATAAACTAATTACAATAGAGGACAGTAAGATACATAACCATTAACAACCACTGGTGGAGTGTAATAACATATACTATCTCATGAACCTTGCATCCATTTCATGATTTCCTTAACCATATTAATTAATCACTTACTTGGACATTATGATTATCACATCAAATAAAGAATCATCATCATCAAGGATTCAATATCATCAATTGACACAATAAGTAATCATAACATTGAACACCGATATACCCTGGAAACCCCGTAGGGTGAAAACCAGCAAACGTTTATTCTTATTATTAAACGCTCATGAGGGTTTTCACCCCTCACTCAATGGATTATAGGGGATTCCATCCCCTATCCATTGTTATAAAATATTACATTGAAATATCATTAAAATGTCTCATAACTAGCTAAAAGCTATTACATTTTCCATGAAAATCTTTACCTACATATCACCACATGCAACATCCTTGTGGTGTGATTGTTCTGTCAATGTACGATCCCACAACTCGTACTCATCTACATGGACCGTTAATTCTTTACCTGCCACAATTTTAAACATCACCTTTTTTTGGCACAAATTGCATTGTTTCATGTCATTGTTGTCGTCAACAAGCTTTGGCAACAAGATTAGATACAATATTAATCAATCAATAACCAACCTCTAAAAGTGATCTTTTAACATCTTACTCATGTGCATGAGCAAGCATGACATACTAATTAACTAGTACTTATATTCAAGTAAATACTTGTTTTACTTCCACAATGTTTATTCACACTAATGCATAATTCTCTTTAAGAGAGCTTACCCATTAGTTCTACTAAAATGTATAACACAAATAATCCACAGTTTTCATTTTTCTTGTCGACGTTTCGAGTCTAGACCAAGACTCATCATCAGGACTTGATTACAAAGGACAGAGAGAAAATGTGTTCATAAATAGGGTTTGAGGATGAACTGTCAAGATTGAGAACCGACCAGTTTCATGCTGGATTATTTATAACCTTTCTAATATATATTCTATTAAGGTTCTTTTTTAATTTTATTTATTATTTATTATTTATGGATAATTATTATAGTTATATATTAATTTTCTTTTAAGTGAATAGTTTTTGTAATAAGATTTTTGTTTATAAATGATGATTTTGTTTTAATTATTTGTAACTTATGGTAATTATGATAATATTAATTTGTTACAAGGTTTCTAGGGGAATTGAATTAAAATATTAGGATGATTTCAATGTTATAATATTTTTGTAATTTTTTTGATAAATTAAAGTTATTTTAATTTTTATTTATTATACATGAATATAATTATTTTCTTGTTTAATAAGTATTTTAATTAATAAACATGTATAATAACCATACATGTTTATTATACCTGAATATTCTTTTTAACCAAGTATTGAGTTTTTTATTATTAATTTTTATTTTCTAAATAATTTATTATAAAGATTTGTTTTACTACATGAAATATTTTATGATTTTGTTTATATTTCTTTTAATCTTGAAGTATTATGATATTGGTTTAAATTTATACAATTTTAATATTCTTATATTCTTGATATTTTTTAAATTCTTATACTTATGAAATTTATGAAATTTTTATTAATAACTTTATTTATTTATAATAACCATATATGTTTATTATAACTATTAGTAACTTTATTTATTATAAAATAAATAAAGTTATGTATAATAACCATACATGCTTATTATACATGAATATTCTTTTATACCGAGTAATATGATTGAGTTTTTTTTATTAATTTTTTATTTTCTAAATAATTTATTATAAAGATT
Organism: Pinus tabuliformis; assembly: GCA_031772625.1. NCBI lineage: Eukaryota > Viridiplantae > Streptophyta > Pinopsida > Pinales > Pinaceae > Pinus > Pinus tabuliformis. The sequence goes on along the minus strand of CM062807.1, from coordinate 371,489,685 downwards.
TGTTTTACTACTTGAAATATTTTATGATTTTGTTTATATTTCTTTTAATCTTTTATCATTTTGAAATATTATGATTTTTGTTTAAATTTATTTAATCTTTTAATATTCTTATACTCTTGATATTTTAAAATTCTTATACTTTTGAAATTTTGAAATTTTTATTAATAACTATATTTATTATACATGAATGCTCTTATTATATATTTTATTTTATTTTATTATTAATTATATATTTTATTAATTGCTTGAGTTTTTATTAATTTCTTGATTACTTAATAATTTAACAAATGATTTGTTTTTAACTCATTGTAATATTTTTATATTTTTGTCTATTTTTCATTTAATATATTTAATTCATGCAATATATTAAGAGGATAATGCGTTATTACTGATTAGGCCTATAAGCTAGATAGTGTATTAAGCAAAGTTTTTTAGGGGGCTTCTAAAGAAGGTGTTTAAATTACATTAAATCTTTTTATATTTTTATAATTATGATATATTAAAGTTCATTTATAATTTTATTTATTATACATGCTTATACTTCTTATTATACATACTTTCTTAATAGTATGAGGTTTTGTTATTAATTTCTGTTTCCCCAATAATTTATTATAATGATTTGTTTTTAACACATTGTAATATTTTATAATTTTTTTCTATTTTACATTTAATTTATTTAATTCATGTAAGATTTTAAGAGGATAATGTGTTATTAATGAAGAGTTAATTAGGCCTATAAGCTAGATAGGTTATTAAACAGAGTTTTAAGGGGAGGGGCTGATTTGATCTAAATAAGGGAGGAAAAGAAGCAAAGAAGGCCAAAGGAGGGATTCTAAAAAACCGAACCACAGAAATCTGCAATCCATTATGTATAACACAATCGTTATATCTTCATACATGTAATAAACTGTTGTTTCTATGCTTATGCACATGTGTTCTTTTCACATAGTTATTTTTCGATAACTCAACATAGTTTCTCTAACATACAAAGAACACATCTCTATATCACAATGACTATTCTTTGTGCATACGATAGCTTATCACAATAGCCCTTCTTTAATATATGCAACACATAATCCTTCTCTAGAATACTACCATCATTTCATGTAGAAAATTACATACTTCTTTCTTAAAGGAAGTCATTATAACCTCATTTCTCTATCTTCCTATGTGTAAGTTTATCATACTTCCCTTTCAAGAATTATTTTGTAGATACCAATCCTTATTCTTAAAAGTAAAGAAAGAATAACAATGTTAACTTAACCCTTTATGCACCAAAATCAAGAAATCGATCCAACTTATCTAGCAAGACAATCTTTTCAAGAGATTAAGATTTCCAAGAAAGTTATCATCAATTATTATTTTCAAGAAAGTCAACATAATACTTTCTCTACGTACACAATAAATCATATTTCCAATCTCACAATAGCTACCCTTATATGCATGCAACATGTGTTTTTCCTAACACAATTACTCTTACTTTAATGCACATAGTATTTTCATGAAACAAGTATGGATTTTTGATATGATATGAAAAATATTCATATGTGTCTTTTAAGAATAGGAAACTCTATTTTTGTTTCAAGAGATCTCTCATAAAGGCCATCATTTTCATACATGAAGTATGCACACTTTTTCTAAAATGAAACATATTTATGTGTATATAAAATATACGTTTTCTTTAGGAGAAGTAGTAATGATTATCTATGTGCCTAGAAGCACATCACTAGCAATTTCTATCATGCATGCAATGCATAATTATTTCACAAGAAACTTCGAAATTAGCTAGTATCACAAAGCATCTGGACATATATCCCTTTTCAAGAAAATGACAAGTGACTCGACATTTAACACAAGGAAATATTTCAAAAGATACCCAAATAGAACCTACATATATTTTTCCTTCAAGAATGGGAGCAAGTTACTTATCTTATCCTTGGCAGCCTCCTTGCCTACAACACCTGTTAGAACTATGTCTTGAAAAACCTTTGAACATCATATGCATGATTTGTTCTGTAACACCAACGACAAACTGGAAACAACTTGTAATAAAAAATAATAGCCCAACAAGGGTTTGGGTAGAAACATCAACACTAACACATTTGGAAGATAAAAACTCTCTGCTTGGCGGATCCTTCTCCAACTGTTGCGCGGCCTAGATCAGCATTTTCAAGAGCCATATTCCAACTGAACAAAACGTATCTCCAGCAATCGTCAAGCCGATGGTTGTTCTTTGCACAAAAGTATTCATTTGCAGAAAACCATGTAATCGTCAAGCCGGCGGTTGTTCTTCACATCAATGTATTCATTTGCAGAAAACCCACGTATTGGCCTACAAATCTAACATTACAACTTGAGGCATCGAGTCATTCGATGAAGCCAATAACGCTCTCTCCCTCCAAAAGCTTATCATAAAACGTCACTTCCAAAGAGGTTAACCCAGTTACTATCTCTCTTTGAAGTGGAACACTATCACTTCGACTATATTCATTTCTACAAGTCTGGAAGGTTCAACCTCCAGTGTTTGATTTACAGGTTAATCATTCTAGGACTGATGGCTTTAGGGCCAAATAGCAATCAGCTAACTAACAATATACATGAGCCGAAACTTGTGGAATAGCAGACACTTAACGGTGCCTTGCAAGCTACGGCCTTGAAGGAAGAAAATGTTCGTGACACAAAGTGATTTTCCCCACGTGAGACTTCTCCAAAAGCCCCCTGGCAGCTCTTTCCATAAACCTTTCAAAACTATGATCTATCATTCTCCCCTCATTGAGTTTGCCACACATCAAGAATCAGTTAATAGCTGATTCGTAACTATTTTTCAACTGTTTAATTTATGCTCGTAACTATTTTTCAACTATTTAATTTACGCTAAGTTATTTAGGGATGTTACCGAACCACTTAAGATATAGAGAAATTGGCTAAGTCTTATCTAAAATTCATATTAAGTAAATGGCTTAAACGGAGCAAAATGAAACAGAGCAATATTAGATATCAGACAAGTGCATACCTAGAAATTTAATTCCAACAAAATTAATATATCAATTTCACTTCGAGTTGTGGATGAATTTTTCATTGTAAAACCGACGAAAAGTCCCAACCGGAAAATAATAACAACATCGATGGAAAAATTGTGAACAATGGAGGAAGCTTTCATTGTGTGGGAGTGCACAGGCGTGGAGGAGGCATTAATAATAACAATATCTTTGGAAACGTTGTGAACAACATAGGAATCTTTCATGTGCAGGACTGTGCAGGAAGCACAATGAAAGCTTCCTCCCCATTTGTGCACTAGACACAATGAAAGCCTCCAAATATTTGTTTAGGCCCCTTTTGCATATTGAAATTGAGCTGATCCATATCAAAATTTTAATATAATAAATATATTATGGAATCGAAATGAAAAGGTTCCATTAATAATGATGAACGTTTACCTCAAACCTCGATATTTGGTTTTGTTAGGTCCCTATAATAATAGTGTAGTCCAATTAGTGTTATTATTAATTTATCCCCCATATTATTATTGTTGTTCCCCATAGAAGCCCACTATTGTTATTGTTGTTCCCTTACATTATTATTGTTATGTAGGTTCTTATTATATTGTGACCCCTTAGACTCCTATATATAGAAAGGAGGTCTTCTTATTTGTATCATCCAATAATTGTTCATTTATGTGATGTAAAGGAGGTTTCCCCCTCAAAGAGGATATTTCTGAAGTTGTTGATATATCTTCTATTCTATTTTATGAGATGGTTGCATAACATTCCATATCAGAGCTTTGGATTCTAGGGTTTCGTTTCTTTAAACAGGTCATCTTGGTATTTCGTTATAACATTTTTTCTACAAGACTTCAGAAGTTGAAATTCAGACCATATAGAAACAAAATCCCATTGAACTTTGTGTAAAAAATTTATATTTGGTTTCGCCACATCTTTTGAGAGATGGTTCGAAGAAGTTAGGGTTTTTGTAGGCTCCAAGGTTAAATCTCAAGCAATTGACCTAGGAATAATTGTATTAACTTTCTCTGTAAGCATCAGATTTGAATTTCGTAAAGTTGAAAAAAATTGAATTGAATGTAGCTTTCACTATATCATTTTCATGGCTGAAAGTTGAAACAATGACATGTCGCCCTCCATACAAGTTCCATTTACTAAACCAATCTATAATCAGGCCATTGTGGGAGATTGGACATAACGTTATATTGAAGAATCTTATTTTTTTCTAACTTATGGAATTGGAAAGAAGACTTAAAGGGATACCACAACAACAAATTTTAGATCTTGGAGAGCTGAAATTACACAGTTACAACAGTTTCAATATCTAGTCCAAAAAGGAAGGAAAAGGTGTGTATATTTTTTTAATTTTCATAACTTTTGTTTGAAGAATTAGTTTGAAGTGATTAATAGGGAATATAAAAGCATTAATATAAGTATTTCATTCCAATATGCATAAAAAAAAATCGACACACCCAATAAGAAGCCAAAAATATCTAATATGACACATGAAGAAGACGAACAAATGCAACATGATATATTAAGTTATAGGGCAAAGTGCAACAAATTTAACTCTCCCAAAGATCAATAAAAAATGAATTGGGGGTGATGAATGTTAAAATGGATGGTTTAGAGAAAAAAATAAAAGGAGACATGGATGGTTTAAAAGGGGATATGGAAGGTTTGATAAAGTTGCTGCAAGAAAAGCTTCCTACTAGTGACATGGCAATCCATGAAAATCATGACGAGTACAAAAGGAATATAAATTATGATTTGAGAGACTAAAATGTTGGGATTAAGACCAACCATATTCCAAAGGTCGATATGAGTAAGGTTGATGGAAATGATTTGGTAACATGGATACTATAGATGGAGCAATATTTTGATTACCATGATGTACAACACACACAGATGGTATGCATCGCATCTTTATATTTAGAGCCCAATCAATTTGTATGGTATTTTTGGCTTTATTCTCATAATCCACTTTTCACTTGGTAATTTTTTAAGGAGGAAATTATAGAACATTATGAAGATACAAAGAGAAACACCTTCTATAGCCAATTGATAAATCTCAAACAAGAGGGACGACTTCCAAAATTTGATTATTAGGGTAACTAATATTCCAAACGATCATATGATTGATGTATTAATAGGAACTTTAAAGGATAACAACCAACATGATGTTCAACTTTGGGAACCTGATTCATTCGAGAAGGCATTCAGGGTGGCAAGAAAACTTGAAAGAAAAATTATGACAACAAGGAAGTCTACCACTCACAACTACAAATATGGAAGTGTTGTTACTCCTAGCATTCCACAACCTACAATGTTGACACCATAACAATTGTAAGAAAAAAGAGAAAAATGGATTTGTTACAATTGTGATAGAAAATACACTAAAGGTCATAGGTGTGATGAGAAGAAATTATTTTACATAAATTGTGAAGAGTCGGAAGAAAAGGAAAAATAAACATAAAAAGAACAGGATATACACCAAGGACGAACCCCAGGAAAAGAAGAAATGAATCCCACCATATCTTGTAATGCATTGGCAAAAATTACCACTCCTCAAACTCTCAATATAGAAGAATATGTGAAGAAAAAAAGGGTAATAATGTTTATTTATTTGGGTAGTGCCCATATTTTTATTCATTGTAAGATAGCCAAGGTATTAAGTGATGGTTGCAAATGGAGGAACTATAAATTTCTCTAGAAAGTTCCATAATATCAAGCTAACCATGGGGGAATATATATTGAATAGTATGATGCTTTCCATTCCAATGGTTGGTGTTGATGATGTACTAGGATTCCAATGGTTACAATATTTGGGGACAATAACTTTTAACTTTCAAGAGATTTTATTAAAAAAAATTTGGGAAGGAAAGGAAGTTGAATTAATGGGTATCACAGGGGAAATGAAGAAGGATAATCAACTTTAATGGCATGAAGAGCTTCGAAATAAATAACAACGAATGCTCAGTAGAGATTCAAACATAGAAATCATCTATTTCTCTAGATCTCCAAAAAACCTTCGACAATCATTCAAAGGTATTTGAGACTCCTAAAGGACTTCCACCTATCGGTTATCATGATCGGGCTATTCATTTGATTCCAGGATTACAAATATCCCTATGCCCAAAAGAGTGATATTAGAAGTATGGTTGCAGAAATGCTAGAGGCTAGTATACTTCAACCTAGTCAAAATTCTTTCTTTGCTTCAGTAGTATTGGTGGAAAAGAAGGATGGGTCATGGCATATTTGTTTAGATTATACAGAGTTTAATAAGCTCACTACTATATATAAATTTCCCATTCCTCTCATTAACAAATTTTTGGATGAATTACATGGAGCAATATACTTCACCAAGTTGGATGTTCATTCATGGTATCATCAAATTAGAATGGAGACTGAATACATTCTGACAATAGTGTTCAGAACTCATGGGGGTCATTATGAATATTTGGTCATGTTGTTTGGCCTTACTAATGCACCTTCCACATTTCAAGGTTTGATAAATTCCATTTTAAACCCTTCCTTAGAAAATTTGTGTTATTATTTTTTGATGATATACTAATCTACAATAAATCTTAGAAGGATAATGTCCAATGTGTTGAAAGAGTGCTTAAACTATTGGAGGAGAAACAATAATATGAAAAATCCTCCAAATGCTTCTTTGGAGTATAGGAGGTGGAATATTTCAGTCATATTATATCTCATGAGGGTGTTAAGGTAGACCCTATCAAAATTAAATTCATTAAGGAATGGAAAATCCCCACAACCACAAAGCGTATTCGAGGATTTGTCTGGTTGACAAGATATTATCACAATTTTGTTAAGAATTATGGGAGAATAGAAACACCTCTAACAAAATTACTGAATAAACATCCCTTTTTTTGGACTCCAGAAGAAGCTAAGACCATTGAACATCTTAAAGAGGTAGTTTTCCAAGCACCAATCTTAGTTATTCCATACTTCACAAAAACCTGTATTGTGAAATGTGATTCCTCAAGAAATGGAATTAGTGTTGTCTTAATGTAAGAAGGAAGACCCATTTCTTTTAAAATTTGTCCAATAAAAGGAAATTATTTACACAAAGGTATTTATGATACAGAAATGTTGGAAATACTACATTCACTAAAGCAATGAGGATCTTAGCTAATAGGAAGACACTTCAATGTAAAAATAGATCATGATAGTCTTAAATACTTTTTGGAAAAAATATTATCTTTAGAAGAGAAAAAAATGTGTTGGAAATATGTTGGGTTATGTCTTTGAAATCATCTACAAAAAAGGGAAGCAAAATATTGTTCCAGATGCACTCTCAAGAAAGGATGAGGATGTGGAATCATTGCTTTGTTCCATTTCTATTATCCAACTTGATTGGATAACTAAAGTAGTAGATGAATGGAAGAATGACGAAGAGGTGTGGACACTAATTCACAATTTGCAGCAATACCAAGTACATTTGATACATTTAGCTGGAAAAATGATTCATTATGGTACAAAGATCTCTTATATATTTTTGAGAATTCCGAACCCAAAAAAAATATTACTTTGGAATTTCACACCTCCCACATAGTAGGGAACTTAGGATTTTTAAAAACTTATCATAGGATCAAGAAGGATCTTTTGGGAGGGCCTTAAATTTCATATCCAGAATTTTATCGCAGAATGTTTAGTTTGCGAACAAAATAAAAGTTGAGACAATTAAGACCCCAAGTCCATTACAAAATTTACCAATTCCAAGTTAGTTTTGGGAAGAGGTCCCAATGGATTTTACTACAAGTTTACACAAGTCTAAAGGAAATAATTCCATCATGCTGTTAGTTGATAGACTTAACAAGTATGCACACTTTTGTGCATTATCTCATTCTTTTAAATCTAGTACAATTGCTACTACATTTATGGAAACAATTTAAGAGCTACATGGAAACCTAGATATTATTATAAGTAACACAGATCCCATTTTCAGTGGTAAGTTTTGGACGATTATTTTCTTGTTTTCGTACTCAATGAGCTCATAGCCCATTTTATCGTCCTCAATTTGATGGCAAACTAAGATAGTGAACAAATGTTTGAAAGGACATCTTTGTTGGTTTGTATAGGATAAACAAACAGAATGGGGCAAGCAATTACCTCTAGATGAATGGTTGTATAACACTTCCTTCCATACTACAACAAAAATAACCCCATTTATGGCACTTTATGGATATCATCCATCTCCCATCACATCATCTTTAAGAGAAAAATTTAAGGTTCAAATAGTGGAAGATCACATCAAGCATCAACAAGTTCTCCAACTCTTAAATAATAACCTTATTCTTCCACAAAATCAAATAAAACAACAAGCAGATCAGCATCGTAGTGAAAGAAGTTTTGACTTATGTGACTGGGTGTTTTTATGGCTACAACCATATAAGAAAATGTCCCTCAAGCAAGCTAAGAAGGATAATAAATTATCACCCAAGTACTATGGTCCTTACAAGGTGCTGCGAAAGATTGGTACTATCGCATACATATTGGAGTTGCCTACATCTTCTTGAGTACACCTAGTTTTCCTTGTTTCATGCTTAAAGAAGGTTATTGGTGGCAAGATCCTAGTTCAGACAATATTGGCAAAACTTGATGAAGAAAGAAAAATAATATTGGAACATGACGTGGTCACAAAAACAAGAATACAAAAACTATGGAATCAATCATTTCAGAGTATCTCATTAAGTGGAAGAACTTACCTATTGAAGATTCCACGTGGGAGGATGCAAATTCTATACAGAAGCATTATTAACTAGTCAAGTGTTGAGAACAACGAAATTTTTAAGGGAGACGGGAATGTTAAGTCCCTATAATAATAGTGTCATCCCCTTAGTGTTATTGTTAATGTAGCCCCCATATTGGTATTGTTGTGCCTCATAGAATCCCATTATTGTTATTGTTGTGCCCCATACATTATTATATTTATGTAGGCTCTGATTATATTGTGTCCCCTTAGGCTCCTATATATAGAAAGGAGGTCTTCTCATTTTTATCAACAACTAATTTTTCATTTATACGATGTAAAGGAGGTTTCTCCCTTGAAGAGGCTATTTCTCAAATCTTTGATCTATATTTTCTTCTATTTTGTGAGTTGCTTCCATAACAAGCCGATGTAGCGTTCGCTAAACATGTGGCTTTGTAACATGGAATCAAATCGAATTTATTGGGTTCAAATTTGCCATAAAAATTTCATTACATAAAAACAAAGGGGCCCACCCACTCAAATGATCAAATCTATCAAATGATGTCATTTGACAAGTAAAATTCCAAGTTCAAAATCGTGCAACTAAAACCTCAAAAATTCTAACTGCATTCATTTTAATTTAGCTTCACAATTCGATCTTGATCACATGAGTCTTATGCTTATTTTCCTTTATGCCTCCAATATAAAACTTATAATAGAAAAAATGTCAAGTATCGAAAACAAAGTATGTTCTTCCATATCCAGGTATAGCTAAAAGTTTTTATGAATCAAATGAACAAGTTTTTCTCATTGCATGGAATATTTTGAAGATTGTAATGTTTTGTACAACTCGATCTCACTACCGTTTCAACACTAATTGTGCACCTTGACTTAAACTATGTATTTATAGGCAAGAGATTTCTCTCTCACATGACAGGACCACTCAAATGACAATTTATTGAGTGGCATCGAAAAAAAGGCATATCCACGCAATGAAAACTTCCTCTGCACAATGAACTTCTTCTCTACTCCTCCACACCTCCGCACCTCTGCACTTTTCATAATGAACTTCCTCTAAAATAAGAAGACTCAACAAAATGGATGATGTAGTGAAGCATTATAGATACAACACATAGAACTAAATGAAAATACAAATTAGCTACTAAAATCATTATCAAAGAAATGACTAACTCTATTAAGAAATAATTTATGTACACAAATGTCAGGAGACATCAATGATTACTCATTGAATCTCGTTTAATGAAAGCTACCCACTTGGACATGAATGTATTTCATTAACCAAGGAATAGGAAATGGAATTTTTTCTCTCCTTCATTTACACCCAATAGAAAAAATAAATATTTTGTATCTCATTGTGTTTAATTACTTCCATCTAGCACAAAATTTCTCCTATTATAAGAGGATGGTAATGGATTGGATATTCCACTTGATGAAAACATAAAAGGTTAATTTTAAATAGTAGGTTCACATCACATAAAATGGTAAAGGAAGTGATCTATAATTTAGGTGAAAAACAAGATGCAAATTTTATTAGTAGAGAAGAATCTTATAAAACATGCCTGCAATTTTAAGTTATCGAGCATTATCTTAATTATAATATGGATGTAAAAATTCATATACATATTAAATGCTTTGATTTGATAATCTTGTGAAACACGAGTATCAAATCCTTTCTACCAACAGAATCAATAGTGTGTAGGGATTGTTAATCAATCATCGATATTACATTTAGTATTTCCACCTGTTTTTAAATGCAAAACATTGAAGAATAAAATATTGTCATAATGATAGATTAGTTATACACACCTTGAGGTGGAGAGGCTTGAAGGACACTAAGATGTCTATAGAAGCAAAAGCATCCATCACTTCTATATTTTATCCCTCAACTACCAGAATGATTGGAGGAAATTATTTTCCATTCTTCGCACACTTTACCATGAGGAAAAGGCCTGTTATTGCATCAATTTTTAACGATATATCTAGTGCTATTGCAAATTTTGAAGAGACCACAGTGGATAGTATGTTATCAACTGAGAAAAACTGACTCCATGAGAACTATTTCTTTTGTCTACACCACCCACCCTTTTCCTGTCACGAGTGTGGATACCCTACTGGAGATCGTGAATGTAATTTATAGTCTTGGCTATAACACTCATCTTATCACTTAGAAAATTCTGAGAACACCATTGAGTAGTGTCAATAAGTTGATCTCAATGAGTGAATAATAGTGAACACAATATACTCTCCATGATTTTTATCTTTTAAAACCTAATGTTGTTCCAACCAATTTTCACTGAGTTTATGTGTGAATCTGAAAGATACTTTGGATATTTCATCATTTTCAAGGAGGAAAACATGATGAGATGGAGATTAATACCGGATAAAAATAATGGAGGTAATATTGTAGATTGGTGGTTTGATCTGGAATCGTAGAACACATTCTGTAGAGGAATTGATTCATGCCATTGCACTGGAGTCTTTCGGAAAGAATATAATTTATCATTCCGAGACACCCCCATTCATTTCATCGTTGTTGTAGTGATTCATCTTGAGATTCTTATACTCCAACTCTTCTACATATTTAACATCATATGCACATTCATTCAAAGGAAATTACAACATTGGTTGGATTACTTTATCACCATTTTTTATGTGCATGGAATAAGATTTCTCATTTTTATCATGATAGATAGAGTCTCTTAAAGCTATATTGGGAATGAAATTCAAGAATCTACATGGGCCTTTCCAAATAAAGCCTAGATACTATTATATATTTTTCTAAATGTTTAGGTTAGTGCATTTTGTGACAATGGAACTGAAATCATCCATCTAGGCTACCTCAGGAGGCAACAATTTTATAAGGGTTTTGAGTTCAGATTCACTATGGTCATATTGATTAAAATACTACAAAGGAGAGGAAAGATGATTATTTGGAAGTATTTAGGGTGCATAGGAAGTTCATTATGTGGAATGCAGATGTGTGGTGGTTCGCACAATGAAATATTCCTCCTCACTCTACACAATGAATGTTGGTGAAAGTTCATCTAACTTCCCTCTCCAAAGCATAGTCAAACTACATAGTAAAATTCTGGTCATCCGAGGATGGATGGTAACTCCTGAATGATGTCATTCATTACTAAAAGTGTAACTAAATAAAACTGGATGGTGACCCCTGGGATTCACATTCTTGGGTCTTTTCCTATTCTAATTTTATATTTACATATTTACATGTTTTTTCCCAATTCCAAAGGATTAGGTGTCAACATTCCCCATCGTAATCTTAAGGGGTGTTTGTAAGTCCAACCATCATTCTAAATATTTAAAACCTTTCTCTTCTAAGCACATTGGTAAATATGTTTGTAATTTGCTAATTTGTGGAATAATGGCATAGGTGAATAGTCATGACCTCAACATGGAATCGAATTAAATGATACTTTACATTGATCTGTTTGGTTTGATCATGTAATTTTGGATTCTTGGCCATTTCAAAAGTATTGTTAATTAAAATACGAGTAGAGTGCACATTTTCCTCTTGTAATTCTTCAAGAATTTTCCTAAGCTACACAATCTCTTTAGTTGCTTTTGCAGTTTCCACATATTCTTCCATTATTGTGGAATCTAATGGAATGGATTGTTTGTGTGACCTCCAAGAGACAACTCCTAATCCAAAACTCATAACATAACCTAAAGTAGATACTGCATTTTCCTTATCTCCATCAAAGTCTCAATTAGAATATCGAATCAAGTTGAATTCATACACCTGTGTGTATTTGATTCCATAGTATTGAGTTCCCTTCAATTTCTTTAGAACTCTTTTTACAACTGACCAGTGACCCTCACAGGGTTTTTACATAAACCTGGAAAGGATTCCAACAAGAAATGAAATTTTTGGTTTAGTAGTGGTCAAGTAGATAAGAATTTCTACAATCTATCCATACTTAGTTTCATCCTCAAATTCATTTCCTTATTTAGATGTGAGATTTAAATTTTGTTCCATTGGAGTGGAGGAGGGATTGAATTCAGTTATATCAAATTTTCTCAACAAGTGTCCAATGTACTTCCTTTTAGAGAGAAACATATATTTCTAATTTTGGGTTACTTCAATACCCAAATAGTAGTGAACATATCATGAATTTGTCATCTCAAATCCTTTCTTTAATTATTTTTTTATGGATGTAATATAATTTTCATTGTTCCCTCTCATCAACAGATCATATACATTTACAACAATATAGACAACTGTTGTTTCCAACTTTCTTGATAAATAAAGTTGATTCATTAAAATCAAACTATTTAAAATTTAGTTCTAGAATATGCACAGTCAACTATTCATACCAGGCTTGTAGTGCTTATTTTAGGCCATACAAGCATTTTATGAGTTTACATACTTTATGATCTTGTCCCTACAAAAAGAAACCTTTTGGTTGAGACATAAGAACATTTTCTTTCAGATCTAAATTCAAGAAAATAATTTTTACATCCATTTGATGGACTTCCCATGCATTCTCAGTTGCCCAGGAAAGGAGAGTTCAGATGGTGGTCCATTTTGATGTGGACGAAAGAGTCTCCTCATAATCAACCCCTTATTTTTGTGCAGATCCATTTTCCATGAGGCTTGCTTTGCGATTATGAATGGATCCATCTTATATATACTTTTTCTTGAAGACCCACTAGCATCCATTTTGTTTACCTCCAAATGGAGGGTCCACAAACATCCAGGTTCCATTCTTTATAAGAGCATCATTCTCTTTTTGCATTTCTTATTTCCATTCATAATGAGAAACAAATTCTTTAAAGGAAGTTGGTTCAAATTTAGTAGATAAATTTAATTAACAATAATAAGAAACATCCATACCACTAGCGGAATCAGAATCATCTACATAACCTCCATTTTATCTAGTGGAACTTCTATTTACTATCTTTCTAACCTCAATGAGATGAACAAATTCAATTGTCGTACTAAACCATTTTGGAGGAACTCTCTGAGATGGTCCATGTTGTTCTACTAAATGGGATGGGGTTGTATCAAGATTTAGTTTTCTAATCCTCTTAATCACATGACTCAAATTGTCTTATTGATCTAAATAAGTGGTTGTAACTTCATCAAGATGAGAGAGTGGTTGAGAACGAGATTCCATAGACTGAACCGGGATAGTTCCCTCCTTCAAGATGGGGAATCTCATTATCAAATTCTTGACTTTTTTTTGCATGACTAAATTTATCCAAATGATCAATCTATTGCTCAACAACATTGCCAGTATTGGAAGATTTAAGAAAAATGACATGTATAGACAGTATAAAATTCTTATTTACCTCATTGTAGAGATTATATTATTTGGAGGTATCTAAGTACCTTAATAAGATACATTTTTGACTCCCTGCACCAAGTTTGTTTCTTCATTCCTTATGAATCAAGGTAGATTAGCTGGAACCAAAGATCTTAACACACCTTAACGAAGGAATGTGGCCATACAACATTTCATAAGGAGTCTTGTTTCTAAGAGCATGAGCTGGATATTTGTTTTTAATATATATTAGAAACATAATTGCATCAACCCAAAACATCAACTTTATATTTTTTAATAACATCATTGAACGATCCATATTTAATATTGTCATGTTCATTATTTTAGTTGCACCATTCTATTAAGGATTATATGGCACAATTATCTGATGTTGAATCCTATCATGTTGATGATAATATTCAAATTCATTTGAAGTATATTATTTTTTGTTATCAATACAAATAGAGTGAATATTAAATTGTGCATCATTTTCAATCCATGTAAGAAAGTTTTTGAATGTTTCAAAAGCTTCATATTTATTCTTCAACAAAAGTCAACATTTATTTATTTCCATTTGTAGAAGGAATAAGCAAAGGGACACTCAAATCAGAATGAACCAGGTCAAGCTTTCTATGTGCTCTCTAAATAGAATCATGAAATGGTTGTTTGCTATGTTAACCTAAGATACATGCATCACATTGCTTCTGTTTCCCTAGAAATGTTGGCAGACTAGTAAAACCATTTCTCTTTAATAAACGAAGATTGTCATAATTCAAATTTCCAAATATTTCATTCCATAAAATACTAGATGGAAATGTATCTTCATTATGGCGAGAGTTGTATGCATAATTTTGTGCACGAGTAGACCTTCCTTGCAGCTTCAAGAGTCTTTTTTCCTCTATTCCTATCATGACAAGTGTGTTGTCTAATTATTTTCTCACGTCCTCTTTTCTGTCAAACATATGAATGGAGTATCCTTGTTAGTAGATGTGGACCAAGGACAACAAGTTTCTCCATAAATCTAGAAGGTAATGAACATCATGTAGAAGAAAGTCAGCGAGCCTAGGGAATTTGATCCTAATGGTGACTTGTATGCAAAGTAGGAAACTCCATCTACATTATCATTGAAGTATTCAAGAAAATATTTTTGAAAGGTCATGTTGCAGGTTGCACCTGTATCAAGAAACGATGCATCCTTTGTTGGCATTATGATTCAGGTGTTGTCCTTGATGGCAAACTCATTCAGGTGGTAAATCAAGAAGGACGCAGGAAATATGTTCAGCAAGTGCGTCCCCGCAGGTATACCATACAGAACCCGCGTCCAGGGACGCAGGCCAGCCGTTCAGGAGGTGCGTCCGCCCAGTGCACACATTTCAAGGCAGAGAAAAGCACGTGGGGGTTTCTTGTGTGGTATCTAGCCGACGGTTTTTGTGTTTCTATGGTGTCGGCTCGTGGTATTGTTCCACGCTTTGGGGAGAAGCTTGCCTATATAAAGAAAAGGAGTTCATTTGGATTGAGCATCATCTTGGTTGAATATCTCTTGGTGAGATCTAGTCCAAATCTATAAGGGCGAATCTTCTAATGGACTACGATCTATATGGCGCATGATCAGATCTGTGGATCTGAGTGTTTGGGTTGGTTCTGAAGTCCTCTTATCTTCTATATCTGAAGGGACGCAGATTCAGTGAAGGGAAAGTGCGCCGGGACGCAGTACAGTAAAGGCTCAGGTGCGTCTCTGAGGCAAAGGGCGCGGCGCGACTGTGGTATTGGGTGCGTCTCTGAAGCGAAAGACGCGGCGCAATAGTGTTTCTGTGTGCTTCGGTCGCAGAAAAGCAAAGAGGAACAGTGCGTCTGCACGCAGAACAGCATAAGGTACACTGCGTCCAGTCGCAGGCCACAGAAAGAAAATATGCGTCCCTGTCTTAAGATGATCTGTTGACTGTATATTTCTATTCATAAGGTGTTCTGGGTTGTTTCTGTAATTACTGATCTGATATCTGTCGTAGACTGTATCTGTTGTATACTTGTTGATCATTTGATTCTTCATGAAAAGAAGTAGGGGGTTGTAGCTCCCTTCCAGGAGAGTCTGGAAAACGAGAGAGAGTTGTAGCTCTCTGCAGGTTGCAGCCTGCGTGCTGGTAAAGGACTGCACCAGTACAAAATCATTGTAAAAAGAATTTCTTGAAAGAAGATAGAGACATATTGCAGCAGGTGGTTTTTCTCCCGCATTGGGTTTCCACCTTACATCTTGTGTTCTTTGGTGTGACTGTCTATTTTCTTTATTCATGCTCATTGTTTTATGGTACTGATATACAAGAATATTTCAAAAGAATCAAATAAGGAAGATTTGGTAAATTGCTAGATAATACTGATTCACCCCCCCTCTCAGTATTATTTCCAACAATTGGTATCAGAGCAGGTCCTTCTGAAAAGCTTGATCGCTTGAAGGTAGATCGTTCATCATGAGCAACTACGAGAGAGAAGCATCAATCAGGCCACCCGTCTTCGATGGGACAAACTTCAATTATTGGAAGGTAAGAGTTACTGCATATCTTCAATCTCTTGGTACAGAAGTTTGGAACATTGTAGAATCAGGCTATGCCTTTCCTTCAGCTACTCCTACAGATCCAGCTGAGAAAAAGTAGTATGAAACAAATGCAAAAGCAGTCAGTACTCTATTAGGAAGTATATCCCAAACAGAGTTCATGAAGGTCATGCACTTCAAATCAGCAAAAGAGATATGGGACAAAATGATCACTAGCTATGAAGGAGATGAACAGGTAAAAGAAGCTAAACTTCAAACTCTCAGGATTCAATATGAGACTCTCAAGATGTATAATGATGAAAGTGTGGCTAATTATTTTCTTCGGGTAGATGAGATTGTTAATTGTATGAAAAATTTGGGTGAAGAAATAAAAGAGACTATAGTAGTTCAAAAGATTCTAAGATCTTTATCCCCCAAGTTTGAATCTAAAGTATCTGCAGTAGAGGAAAAGGAAAATCTTCGTGTTCTCACTATGTCTCAGCTACATGGAATTCTAACTGCTTATGAAATGAGAAAGGGAGGTCCATCAGACAGAAGGGAAGCTGCTTTTAAAGCATCAGGCAAAGAAGATCACTATGAAGCAAGTCATGTTCCAGAAGAAGAGGAAGAAGAATCAAATTTTGTCAGAAATCTTCAAAGGGGTTCTGGAAGGTTCAGAGGTAAGCTACCTTTCAAATGCTTTGCTTGTGGAAGAGTAGGTCATTATGCTGCAAAATGCTCTTATAAGGATAAAGGAAAGGAACCAGTTAGATGGAACAAGAAACAGAGTGCAAATAAGAAAAGCTACTACACCCATGAAGATAGTGATGGCTTATCAAACAGTGATGAAGATGAACAAGGTAACAAATACAGATTGTTAATGGCATTTGAAGATGATGATTATGAGGATGCTGTAGATGTGGATAACCTTTATGATGAAATTACTAGACTCAAGAGATGTATAGAAGAAAAGAACATGATTATTGATACTCTACAATTTCAAATTGATGAAAAGGAAAAACATCTTGAAAAATTAGAAGGTGAAATTGTTGGTCTTAGAAAAGAAATTGAGAAAACAAAAACTATCAATCTCAAGTTTGTCAAAGGATCTGAAACTTTGAATGAGATTATCAGTGTGCAGCGGTCTCCACTAAATAAGACAGGTCTGGGCTATAATGGAGAAACTTCTCAAGCATCCACTTCAAAAAGTTATCTTGATGCAGCAAGAAGAAATGAGCAAGAGCACAAGGAAGATCATCAGGTAAAGCAGGGACAAACGTCAAACAAAAACTATCAGGGGCAATCCAGCTTAAGGGTGAACAAAAGCCACAACCAGCCACAGGTAAAATCTTCCCAATTTGGTTCAAGAATAGATGAAAATAGAAATTACAATCAGTTGGCTGGTAGACTCAATAATCGCAGAAGCTTCTTCAATGGACAATGCTTTTCTTGCCATAACTTTGGTCACAAAGCAGCTCAATGTGTTGCGTATAAAACAATCATGACTAGGGAAGCTCAAAAACAAAGAAGTATGACAGGGATTACAAAAAGGACCTATAACAACTTTTCAGCTCTTGAAAATGAAGTTGAATGCTCTATTTGCAATAATTTTGGACATGAAGACTTTGAATGCAGAAGCAGGTTTCCGGAAAGAAAGGTACAAGAACAAAAAAAAGAACAAGCCTCAGGCACCAAAACATGGAAAATAAAGGAACCTCAAACAGAAAGATGTGGGATAGCATTCTATGCAGAAGGACAAGAAAATCTATGGTACATTGACAGTGGATGTTCAAAGCATATGACAGGTGATAAAGAAAAACTTGAATCTTATTCTAATTTAGAAAAGGGAAAGAAAGTCTCTTTTGGAAATGATACTCCTGCAACTATAAAAGGAAAAGGTATTGCTCCTTTAAAAGAAGATGTTAAGGCTGGAAATGTTTTGTTTGTTGATGGACTAAAGCATAATCTTCTAAGTGTAAGCCAAATGTGTGATCAAAGAACCGAGGTTATATTCAGATCAAATGGATGTCTTGTTCGTGATTTTGATACAGGTAAAACAGTTCTCAAAGGAAAAAGAACTCCAAATAATCTATACATATTTGATGAAGGACAACAACAATGCTATCTAAGCAAGGATGAAGAGCACTGGTTATGGCATCGAAGGTTGGGACATCTAAGCTTCTCACAAATAAGGAAAGCTTGCAAATATCAGGCAGTTCGCGATCTTCCAGATATCAAAATTCCTGACAACACCATATGCAGATCATGTCAGTTTGGAAAACAAACCAGAACTAACTTTCCAGAGAAAGAAGGATCAGCCAGCATGCCTCTTGAGCTAGTACATACAGATGTATGTGGACCATTCAGAAAAAGAACACCTAGAGGAGAGGAATACTTGATATTATTTATTGACGATTTCTCCAGGTTTGTTTGGTTAGGACTTATGAAGCACAAAGATGAAGCTTTCGAAAAATTCAAATCCTTCAAAGCTTTGGTTGAAAATGAATCAGGTCACAAAATTAAGTGCCTCAGATCCGACAGAGGTGGAGAATTTACTTCAAATGAATTTTTCGATTTCTGTGATGAACATGGGATAAGGAGAGAATTTTCTACAGCTAGAACTCCTCAGCAAAATGGAGTAGTGGAAAGAATGAATAGAACAATTTAGCAAATGGCTCGTGCTATGCTTGATGAATCAGGAACTCCTGCAACCTTCTGGGGTGAAGCTGCACATGCGGCATTTATTATTCTCAACAAGACAAATGTCCGAGTGAACAGCACTCAAACTCCTCATGAGCTCTGGAGTGGTAAAACTCCTTCGGTAAAGCACTTCAAAATCTTTGGGAGCAAATGCTATATCAAGAATACTGAGGAGCAGCTTGGCAAACTTGATCCTAGAGCAGATGAAGGAATTCTTCTTGGCTACTCTCCACATAGCAAAGCATACAAATGCTACAATAAAAGACTTGGCAGAATTGTTGACAGCATTGATGTAGTGGTTGATGAGAAAGGATACATTCCTAGGCAAATACATCGTGAAGACATTGAAGAAGATGAAAGCTACCCTCAAAGACAGAATGATGAAGAAGAAGAACCGCAAGAACAATCTCAAGACGGACCTCACGAAGAAGCAGAAGAAAGAACAAGAATAGAAGAAAAGACTCCATCCAGATATGTTCAAAAGAACCATCCAGAATCTCAGATCATGGGACAAAAAGAAGCAGGTATACAAACTAGAAGAACAGTTGCAGAAGCTTCAAGTTATTTGGCATTACTCTCCTCTACTGAACCACAAAATGTGAAAGAGGCATGCAAAGATGAATGTTGGGTGAAAGCAATGGATGAAGAACTTGAGCAAATCGAAAAGAACAACACTTGGGAGCTGGTTCCTAGACCAAAGGATAAGAATGTTATCGGAACAAAATGGGTTTTCAAAAATAAATTGAATGAAAATGGAGAAGTAATTAGAAACAAAGCCAGACTTGTTTGTAAAGGGTATGCACAGCAAGAAGGAATAGACTTTGAAGAAACTTTTGCTCCTGTTGCAAGACTTGAGGCCATTCGAATGTTTCTTGCTCTCTCAAGTTGTCAGAACTTCAAATTATTTCAAATGGATGTGAAATCAGCCTTTCTGAATGGAGACTTGGATGAAGAAGTGTACATTGAACAGCCAGATGGTTTCATTCTTGGAAACGATCCAAATCTTGTATGCCGATTAAAAAAGGCTCTCTATGGTCTCAAACAAGCTCCAAGGGCTTGGTACTACCGGTTGGACAAATATCTTCATCAACAAGGTTTTTCAAAAGGTTCAGCAGATAGCAATCTTTATATAAAAGTTGAAAATGACAAATTACTAATACTTGTTGTGTATGTAGATGACATTATTTTTGGCAGTAATGAAGAAGCTATGAGTCAAAGCTTTGCCTCGGTCATGCAGAAAGAATTTGAGATGTCCTTGCTAGGAGAACTGACATACTTCCTTGGTTTGCAAATCCAACAAAAGAAAGGAGGAATCCTTTTATCTCAAACCAAGTATCTCAAGCAGATTTTGAAGAAATATGGCATGGAAGATGCAAAACCAGTATGTACACCCATGGTCACAGGATGTAGTCTCAGTGCAAATGATGAATCTGCAGCAGTACATCAACCAACCTACAGATCTATGATTGGAAGTCTACTATATTTGACAGGTACCCGACCAGACATCATGCATGTAGTTGGAATAGTTGGAAGATTTCAGGCAAATCCAAAGGAGACTCATCTTCAAGCAGTGAAGAGAATCTTCAAATATCTTCAAGGGACTCAAAATTATGGCCTATGGTATCCTAGAGATACAGATCTCACTCTTCATGCTTATACAGATGCAGATTGGGCCGGAAGCGTGGATGACAGGAAAAGCACAAGTGGTGGTGCATTCTTTATGGGTTCCAGACTGGTATCTTGGTTCAGCAAGAAACAGAGTTCAATTGCCTTGTCTACAGCTGAAGCGGAATATGTTGCTGCCGCATCTTGTTGCACCCAACTTCTTTGGATGATGCAGACTTTGCAGGATTATCAAATCAGTTGTACACCTCCTATTCCTATCTTATGTGACAACACAAGTGCAATCAGCATCTCAAAGAATCCGGTTATGCATTCAAAAACCAAGCACATACCAATCAAGTACCATTTTCTCCGGGAACAAGTACTTGAACAGAAGGTCAAGTTGGAGTATGTTCCTTCTAAGGAACAAGTTGCTGATATTTTCACCAAACCGTTGCCCAGGGACACTTTTGAATACCTCAGGCAAAAGCTGGGGGTTGTTGATGCATCATCTCACTGTTGATCATCTTCCTATTGATGGTATAGGCTCAGGGGGAGCACATAATGCATTGTTGGCATTATGGAGAAGGAGATCTTGGAAATAGCTGCAATATGTCTCTGTCTCCTCCATGATGGATTTTTGGTTACAGATCTGGAGAAGCATGAGCATAGGGGGAGCATACCCTTTGCCCTTGATGTCAAAGGGGGAGAATGATGACGCTGAAGATTATGTGGTTGCCATCAAGTCCAAAGGGGGAGTTTGTTGGCATTATGATTCAGGTGTTGTCCTTGATGGCAAACTCATTCAGGTGGTAAATCAAGAAGGACGCAGGAAATATGTTCAGCAAGTGCGTCCCCGCAGGTATACCATACAGAACCCGCGTCCAGGGACGCAGGCCAGCCGTTCAGGAGGTGCGTCCGCCCAGTGCACACATTTCAAGGCAGAGAAAAGCACGTGGGGGTTTCTTGTGTGGTATCTAGCCGACGGTTTTTGTGTTTCTATGGTGTCGGCTCGTGGTATTGTTCCACGCTTTGGGGAGAAGCTTGCCTATATAAAGCAAAGGAGTTCATTTGGATTGAGCATCATCTTGGTTGAATATCTCTTGGTGAGATCTAGTCCAAATCTATAAGGGCGAATCTTCTAATGGACTACGATCTATATGGCGCATGATCAGATCTGTGGATCTGAGTGTTTGGGTTGGTTCTGAAGTCCTCTTATCTTCTATATCTGAAGGGACGCAGATTCAGTGAAGGGAAAGTGCGCCGGGACGCAGTACAGTAAAGGCTCAGGTGCGTCTCTGAGGCAAAGGGCGCGGCGCGACTGTGGTATTGGGTGCGTCTCTAAAGCGAAAGACGCGGCGCAATAGTGTTTCTGTGTGCATCGGTCGCAGAAAAGCAAAGAGGAACAGTGCGTCTGCACGCAGAACAGCATAAGGTACACTGCGTCCAGTCGCAGGCCACAGAAAGAAAATATGCGTCCCTGTCTTAAGATGATCTGTTGACTGTATATTTCTGTTCATAAGGTGTTCTGGGTTGTTTCTGTAATTACTGATCTGATATCTGTCGTAGACTGTATCTGTTGTATACTTGTTGATCATTTGATTCTTCATGAAAAGAAGTAGGGGGTTGTAGCTCCCTTCCAGGAGAGTCTGGAAAACGAGAGAGAGTTGTAGCTCTCTGCAGGTTGCAGCCTGCGTGCTGGTAAAGGACTGCACCAGTACAAAATCATTGTAAAAAGAATTTCTTGAAAGAAGATAGAGACATATTGCAGCAGGTGGTTTTTCTCCCGCATTGGGTTTCCACCTTACATCTTGTGTTCTTTGGTGTGACTGTCTATTTTCTTTATTCATGCTCATTGTTTTATGGTACTGATATACAAGAATATTTCAAAAGAATCAAATAAGGAAGATTTGGTAAATTGCTAGATAATACTGATTCACCCCCCCTCTCAGTATTATTTCCAACATCCTTCGACGAAGAAAATTAAGTATGAAATAAAACTTTCATTTACTCTAATATTGAAATATGCCACAATATAATGAGCAGATTCAAGTGCTTTACCTTTCCTTAGATATGGTGTTTTACCTTTCTCTTCATTTCTTTCATTCTAGATTATGTCCCAAGAGAGGTTTCATATGGATGAATCATGTCCATTCCTACTAATGAATGCAATGGAGATCAACTCTTCCTCCTTGATAACATTTCCCCCTCCTGCCTTTGTTATTCTTATTCTCACATCCTCTTCTACCACCTCTTCCTCTAGTAGAATCTTTTGTCTAATTCTTCTCTTTCAATGCAAGGCACACATCTTCTTCAAAAGATTGAGAATCTATATTCCTCTTCCCAAAATCTCTCTTTCTACAAAATTCTCTACAAGAGTGTCAAAAGTAATATCCTTAAGTTGGGAACTAGCTTGTAAGGATTCAAGATAGTGAAAATATGTGGGAGATAGTGCCTTAATGAAAGTTGGAAGAGGAATGTCAATTTTAAATTTGGTGGCTTCTATATCATGCATGATATCTCTAATTTTAGAGGCTAGGGAAAAAATATCATCATCCTTCAACTCGAAGTTGAAGGGTTTAATCACCATCTAGAGTACCTTGAGCTCTAAGTGTGAGTCATATAAATCCTTAAACTTATTTAAATGATTAAAAGAATTGGTAATTTGAGTTATGTGGTGACTTGCCTCTTCATTTACGGATGTAACAATCAAGGCATATGCCATATTGTTCTTTTTATCCCATACAATGAGCTCTTTGTTTGATGTGGGATTTGTAAGTGAATTTCCACGTTCTCCTTCACATACACCTTTCCATATGTCATTAAAGATAATCATGTGCTTGATATTTTTATACCATTTATGGTATTTATTGTTTCCAATGAGAACTACTCCAATAATGGATATGAGGGAATGCATTTTAACATTTTTTTGAGCTAAGGCTAGAAAAAAGATAATGTATCCCTACAAGCTGTAGAGGCCCATCATATAACTTTGTCTCCAATTCTCATTAAAATTAGTAAAAATAACCCAAAAAAAACACTAGAGTTGATATATTATATTTGACATCCAATATAGAGAAACTTTTATTCTGACTGAAGTATAAGGAAGCTTCACAAACTATGTGTGTTAGGGTGACTTGTTCTACCCCTCTCTCAATCTCGAGCAACAACTAATGATCTCTATTAATTATACCAACTCGCATATATTAACTGACATTTATAAACGACATTGGAATGGTTTACATATATAAACCAACTCACTATAAAAACTTGCATATAACCACTCATATATAAACCAACTTGTTGGAGCAACTCATATCTAGATGATAGAAGTGTTAATAACTTGGTGATGGAGTTAGTGGTAGATGGTTTTTGTGCCGTAGAGAGTCTACTCGTGAACAAACATTTGAGGCTAGGGATTTCCCTAGATTTTTTTTTGTTGTTTACTGATGAAAAATGATTTAGTTGATTCTTGTCTTTCAAATCCTGGGAGGCCAAACCATATCTAGAAAATTTCTAGTGGGAGGTTTCATAGTAGTGCTCAATGGATCATTCAATGAGAAGGAGACGAACTACGAGTTTTGACTTCCAAATAAGTGCATCAGAGTAACAAATGGGAGTGACATGGAAATCGCACATTAAAGTAACAAGAGAGACATGCACATAAATAATGGGTACTCACAAAAAAATAATTAAACACTTAACACATCCCTTTATCTAGGTTTTCCAATATGGGTAGATTCTACAAGATTTCTATCTCTCAAAGCTGCAATTTAGGCCAAAGGAGTTACACCAAATTAGTATAGCATTAGGATACCTATAGACAGGAACATAATGACAAGTATAATGCACAAGTTCTAACAAGAATATAGGGAAGAGTTGAGAGGGAGAGGGATGCACCAAACATTGAGTAAGGAGCTACCAAGTGGGACAAAAATTAGGGGAAAAATGCTTTAATACTATGTCAGAACAAGAAGGATGGTAACTTGTGAATGATGCATTCCATTAGTAAAAATGTATTTAAGTAAAAATGGATGGTGAAAATTGGGATTCACACTCTCGACTCTCTTTATATTCTATTATATTTACATATTTACATGTTTTTATCCAAACCCATAGGTTTAAATGTTAACAACACTCAATCAAATCTGGTGTTGGAGAACAAGTTTGCATGCAAAAATTTGAGCTAAAGTTTCCCCTATTATTGAAATAAATATTATTAAGAGGATCACAAACTGACCATTCATGTATAAATAAAAACTTTTAATGTACAAAGATGTTAATATGACATTATTTGTTCATGATTGTCATGTAAATTACTTAAATTTGTCTATAGCTCACTATGTGGACGACCACTCACCTAAAAAAATTAAACCTTTCCTTCGAGATTTATGGGAGGTAATTATACATTTTCTTTACTTTACACCAAAGTAATGATTATATCAAAAAAAGGAGGTGCATGTGTAGAATGATCCTTCCAATTAAAAGAATTGTATTAATTCATTGCAACACCTTAAACATTTGTGTGTAGAATAGCTTAGTGCATGTAGATTTACTATGCTAAGCTCACGAGTAATATCTGTAATCACGTACCCTAGATGGGTATAGGTACAGGAATTGAAGCTCACAACTACACTATGTGACTACTAGAGCCACATAATGCAAAACATTTATCAAGAAAGTAGTTTGAAAGTGTTTTTGCATCATGTTGATTCAACAGGTTCATTGTGTGGAGTGTGAAGCTTGAGAGGAAGTTTTCTTGGTGCATATTGCAGAGGTGCAGAGCTCCACACAATGAAAGCTTCGTCTACACCACTACACAATGAACTTCTTCTATACTCCTCCATACCTCCCTTCTCCATACACGCATTGGCGTTGCTGATTTTACATTATTGTATATTATTTTCCATCTGCGTTTATGTGTGTTACATGAACCTTTAATGAAATTTTTGAAAATGGCCTTGCAAGGGAATTATGAATTATTTTTCGTAAGCATCCCTTTATGCTTACCATGTGGAAAAAGGTCCTTCTCATTTTTATTTCATATGAATTATTTGTCATTGGTGTTGTGTCTAAGTTTGTTAGATTCAAAGACATTTTATACAATTTAATATATTCCACTACTTTTCTTCAGTGTGAAGATTGAATCCCACCAAGCCTAGACTCTATAAGAGTAATTTGTAGTGTAGTATTTAATGTGAAGGAAAAGCGTTTTATAAAATCAGAGATGTAGAAACAAGTTATTAAAAAATATAGATTTTTTTTTTGAGAAATATAAATGATTATTTTAATGAATAGATCGCAACCACTTAATCAATCATCGCTCATGCATAGTGTCATTGGAAAATACTAGGATACCTGAAGACCTTCAATTTCTACGATAAATGAGCATATGATTCGACCTTCCATTTTCATGATGAAGGTTATAATTTTTCACATCAATTTTTCACTGAAACAAATAATATAAACCATTTAAATCCACACTTCAAATAATCTCCAAAGTATTAAAATGTTTAGAGCCTTTTCATTTAAACAGAACTTGACAAAATATAATTCCTCTACACATGTACACTCTGCAATATTTATCAACCTTATGGAGATAAAGGGAGTGCGAGAGAAATTTTCTGTGGGGAATGCATGTGTGGATCAAGAGACACAAACTTCCCACACACCCTTTCTCCGACGCGCTCCCACCTTCGAGGATTTTCTTAATCATGGATTATCACAATTGCATACCGAATTGAACCCCACTATGTTCTTACCAAACGAATACCTAAATATGAAGTGAGAGATAACCTATGATTATATATATATATATATATATATAGCATGCTCTTTATAATTTATATGGAAAAGTAAATGTATTAACTATTATTTATTATGACCTCTATCATTGTTTATAGCTTTTTGGAATAGATGAATGTCGTAAATGTTAAAGCTCTTATGCTTGAGTCCTATTTTATTTCTCCTTGAATATCTAAATTCCAAGCATCTAGTGTGACTTGGATTTATTTTAAGATGGTTTCGTCACCCTTTTCTTGAAAAATGTGCATGGTCATGTTTTTTATAACTTTTACAACTAGCCTCTTATGAAGCTTTTTTAAAGGAAATTGATGATGTAAAGAATGACATGACTATAGGATTCAAACATTATTGGTGTGGGAGGTTTTATTGGTGGATGAGTGGTACCCAGTGCAAAATATTATTATCATGCATTTTAAATTTGGGAATGATAAGTTCTCAATGTATTATAATAACTTGGAGTTGATCACTTAGAGACAATCATTATAGACTAATGAATATCTAGAATGAATCATGCCATCTTTGTTAGTTTATACAACCTAAATATATGTTTTCTAGTTGCACCCTACATGTGAATATCAAATTTCCACACTTATAGTAAAAAGCAAAACCGACAACATGATAGTGACCCAAGTTGCCTCATCATGCTAGGTGAGGTGGAACTACAAGTAAAATACCTTCCAGATGAGTTTTTTGCGGAAGGCCCTATAAAAATAGCCCAAAAATAAATGTGTAGAGAAGGTAACTAGCAAAGGTGGTGGAGAGGATGTTTTTTCAACGGCGTGTTTAGAATATATAAACACACCGATGGTTTACTACCCATACAAGCACAAGTGTTGCAAATAACATGGTGCACCTTCGAAAATTTATTTTTATAAAATAAAAAAACATGGTGCGCTAAATAACGTAATGCAACGGTGCTTGAAAATTCGATAGCACCGGTTCCCTTCACATAGTAAAATGTACTAGTAAGGAGCCTTGCTATAATTTTAAATTTTAGAGAAATGTGGTGCTATTTTCCAATGAAGCCTCTGTGTGGTATGCCTAAAAAAACGCCCTGGTGCATCTTCTAAACAGAACCTCTAGGCACTTTTTAAATTCTAAAGAAATAACAGTGCTATAGTAAGAACACAACAATGATGTGGTACCTATAGATAAATGCCTCGGGGGTCCTCTCAGGAAAAGCATCGTGATATTTTTTAATTAAAAAAATGTGGTTCTTTTGGATACATCCTAAATCGGTGCATTTCCCCAAACCCAGTAGAGGAGGGTTAAATAAAAAAACCCTCCTGGCCATAATTTTCACTTTTACAATCTATAGTGTAGGAGAGCTCTAAAGCACCCGTGCCACTCTTTCCACATGAATGTGCCTTGGCGTCAGTGCTTCTCTTCCTCACCATCCTTAACATATCCTCACCATCCTTAATCACATGATCAACATATTTAACATACTTCTTAAGCAATGAAACACGGAAACCATCATGGAATTTCATTGTTAGAGGTAATGCAATTCGATAGGCTATTGGCCTAATCCTTTCAAGAATCTTGAAAGGTCCACAAAACCAGGGTTCCAACTTGGCACATGATCTAATACACAATGATCTATTCTTTAGATTGATGTGAAAGTACACATTCTCCGCAACCTGAAACTTCTTAAACAACTAGTTTTGATTTGCATAGCTCTTCTTCCTATCCTTTACTGCTTTCAGATTCCTCTTGATTACCTGAATTTCCTATTCCATTTCTACTAACATGTTTGGTCCAATCAACAACCTATTAACTTGATCACTCCAACTAATAGGAGTATTCCAACTCCACCCCAGGGAGAATTTTAAGGATGGAAAATTATCTTAAAGTTTAAAAACATTGGCACATCTCACTAGTCCTTAATATGAAAATATTAAAAATTTATTTATATATTTGTAAAATTATTCAAATTTATAATGCTTTTATATATAGTATCTATATAATTTTGGCGATTTTAAAGGTAAAAGAATTTTATATTGTAAAATTTGGACAAATCATTTTTCTAGAAAAGTCATGGAAAACTAGCCGACCTACGAATATTAGCCCCTACAATTTTCCATGCTCCACCCATAAAATGCTTCAAACAAACTCATCCTCAAACATTCTTAATAGCCATTGTTGTAAGAAAAATCTAGCAGTAGAAGGTACTCTTCCCACTTATGTTGTTGATGCATCACGTACATCCTCAACATGTCCTCTAATATCCTATTGAACCTCTTTGTATGTCCATCTACCTACAGATGATAAGTTGTGGCCAAAGCTTTACCTAATCCTGCGAGAAATGCCTTCCAAAACTTGGAAGTGAACTTCACATCCCTATCTGACACAATCTTCCATGGAACACCATACAATCAGACCATGTTTCTGATGAACACCCATACTACATCATTTTCTGAGTGTGTATACTTCACTGGAATGAAGTGTGCCACCTTCATCAACCTGTCCACAACAACCATGATGGAATCATTCTTCCTAGATGTCCTTGGAAAACATTTTATAAAGTCCATGGAAATGACCTCTCATTTCTACTTTGGAATCAGAATCAGTTGTAGCAATCCACCTGGATGCTTACACTCCTCCTCCACCTGCTAACAATCCAAGAATCTAACCATGAACCCTTCCACATCTCTCTTCAAATTCAGCCAATAGTAAAACTTCTTCAATGATGTCCATGTCTTCTAATATCCTAGGTTACTTGAATATGGCTTCACATGACACTCCCTCAAGATCACCTTCTTGAGTTTACTACTATCTGACACATATATCATGTCTCTAAGCCTAACCAATCCATCTACCATGAGACAATAGTCCACATCTTGTGCACACCCACCTACACCTGTACCGTTACACCTACATGTACTTGTACCTTTACTCTACCATAATCTGTGCCTTAGCTCCATATAACTGACATCCTACTTAACTACCTTCAAGATTCTATCATGTAGATTTGTCCCATATGAGCTTGTAACCACTATATGCTTCACCTATACCCTCCTGCTAAGAGAATATTCAACCATGTTCTCAATACCTTTAATATACCTGACCTCAAAGTCAAACTCACTAATCGTGGCCAACCAACTAGCTTTCCAGGCATTCATATTCAATTTGTCAAATAAATACCACAATCCACTATGATCACTCATAACTACAAATTATTTGCCGAGAAGATAGTGCCTCCACATCTTAAATGCATGAATGATCATTGAAACTTCAAGATCATGTGTTAGATAATTCTTCTCATGATCATTTAGTTTCTGTGACTCGTACCACACTACATGTCCTTCCTACATAAGGACTCCACCAAGCCCTCCCTTGCAAGCGTCTGTACCTACCACAAACTCTTTCTTTGGATCTTTGATCTTTAATACTAGAGCATGTGTCAATATATGCTTTAACTACTCAAAACTTGATGCACATTCCTCATTCCATTCAAACTTCTTATCTTTCCTTTGTAATGACGTGACGTGATATGCAATCTGTGAGAAGTTCTTGATGAACCTGTTGTAATACCCTTCTAACCCAATGAAAGATCTCACCTCATCAAAATTCCTAGGAGTTTCCCACTCCATGATAGCCCTTACATTTCCTGGACCCACTGCTATGCCTTCCTTGGAAATCAAATGTTCCAAGTAATGCACCCCAGTTTGAAAGAAACTACACTTGTTGAGCTTAGCATACAATTGATGCTCTCTCAAAAGTCTCAATACTATTGCTAAGTGTTCGACATGCTCTACTTTATTTTTAGAATATACCAATATATCATCAATGAACACAATAGATAAACTTGTCTATATAAGGACACAACACACTATTCATCAATCACAGAAAAGTAGTTGGAGAATTAGTTAAATGAAATGAAAACTACAATAAACTCATAATGTCCATATGTTATGCAACCATCTCACAAAATAGAAGAAAAGATAGATCACCAACTCCAAAATCAGTGTCTTCAAGGGGGAAACCTCATTTACATTAAACAAATGAAAAATTCTTGGATGAACTAAATGACAAGGCCTCCTTTCTATATATAGGAGCCTAAGGGGTCCCAATACAATCAAAGCCTACATAAAAATAATATTGCAGGGGCACAACAATAACAGTAGTTGGCTTCTATGGGGCACAATAATAACAACATGGGGACTATATGGGCACAATAATCTAATAAGGGGGTTGCACTAATAACAGTAATGGGTTACACTATTAGTATAGGGACCTAACATGCCCCTCTCCTTCAAAAAGTGGTGTCCTCAATGCTTGAATAGTTCTGGATTTTTTTGTGTAAAATTCTCATCCTCCCATGTGGAATCTTCAACAGGTAAGTTCTTCCACTTAATGAGATACTCTGAAATTGATCGATTTTGTAGCTATCGATTTCTTGTTTTTGTGATAGCTTCAGGTTCCAATATGATTCTCCCTTCCTCATCAAGTTCTAGCAATATTGTTTGGATTGGGATCTTATGCAAATTTTTAATGAGTGCCCACACTTCTTCGTCATTCTTCCATTCATCCCTTGCTTCATTTATCCAATCTGGTTGGATAATAGAAATGGCACAAAACGATGCTTCCACATCCTCATCCTTTCTTGAGAGTGCATCTGCAACAACATTTTTCTTCCCTTTCTCGTAGATTATTTCAAAGTGATAACCCAACATTTTTGTATCCATTATTATTTTCCTTCTGAAGATAATCTTTTTTCTAAAAATTATTTAAGACTATCATGATCCATTTATACCTTGAAGTATCTTCCCATTAGGTAGGGTCACCATTTCTTAATTGCATGTAGTATTGCCAACATTTCCTTTTCATAAATAGCTTTGTGTAAATACTTTCCTTTGATTGGATGACTTTCTAAAGAAATGGGTCTTTCTTCATGCATTAAAACAACACCAATTCCATTTCCCAAGGTATCACATTCAACAACAAAGGTTTTTTTGAAGTCCAATGTAGCTAAGACCAATGCTTGGCAAATTGCCTCTTTAAAATGTTCAAAGACCTTCTTTGCTTCTGGAGTCCATGAAAATGCATCTTTCTTCAATAATGTTGTTAGATGTGTTGCTATTCTCCCATAATTCTTAACAAACTTGCGATAATACCTTGTCAACACGAGAAATCATCTTAGATGATTTATGGATGTGGGGATTTTCTATTCGCTAGTGGCCTTAATTTTGTTATGGTCTACCTTAACACCTTCATGAGATACAATATGACCTAGATAATCAATCTCTTGTACTCCAAAGAAACATTTTGAGCTTCTTGCATATAATTGTTTCTCCTCCAATAGTTTGAGCACCCTGTCAACATGTTGAACATGATCCTTCCAAGACTTGTCGTAGATTAGTAGATCATCAAAAAGTACTAACACAAATCTTCTAAGGGAAGGTTTGAAAATGGAATTCATCAAACCTTGAAGTGTAGAAGGTGCATTGGTAAGGCCAAAATGCATGACCAAACATTCATAATGAGCCCCATGAGTTCTAAATGTTTGTTTCAGAATGTCTTTAGTCTTCATTCTGATTTGATCATATCTTGAACGAAGATCCAACTTGATGAAGTAAATTGATCCATGCAATTCATCCAATAATTCATCAATGATAGGAATTATAAATTTATCTTCAATAGTGAGCTCGTTTATCTCGCTATAATCCGGAAACATGTGCCATGATCCATCCTTCTTATGCATCGATACTACTGGAGCATAGAAATAACTTTGACTAGGTTGAATTATACTAGCCTCTAGCATCTATGCAACCATACGTTTAATTTCACTTTTTGAGCATAGGGATATCTGTAAGTCCTGATGTTTGGAGGAACACTTCCTGGAATCAAATGAATAGTATGATCATGATCACGAATAGGTCGAAGGCCTTTGGTAGTCTCAAATACCTTATAATGATTGTCCAAGGCTTTTTGGAGATTTGGAGAAATAGATGTTTTTGATGTGGGATCCTATAGCGAACATAATTGTACAATTATGCCTTGTTCTTTCTTTAGAAGCTTTGTCATTCTGTTAGAGCTAATTATATTTCTTGGTTTCCCTATGATACCCCTTAATTCAACTTCCTTTCCTTCCAAAACAAAATTCATGAAAAGTTCTGGAAAATTAAAAGCTATCATACCAAAAGATTGTAGCCATTGGACTCCTAGTACAACATCAGCACCACCCATTAGAATTGAAAGCATTGGGATATTCAATACATATTCTCCCATGGATAGCTTGATATTATGGCACTTTCGAGAGTAATTTATCGTTCCTCCACTTGAAACCATGACTTGACACCCTAGTGCTAGATATAGGAAGAAATTCGATTCCTTGGCTATATTAGAATGAATAAAATTATGGGTACTACCCGAATCAACCAACACTATTACATTTTTCTTCTTCATATGTCCTTCTATATTTATAGTTTGAGGAGTTGTAATTCCAGCCAATGCATTAAAAGTTATGGTTGGATTCATTTATTATTTATCTAGGGTTTGTTCCTGGTGTATATCCTCTTCTTTTGATGTTTCTTGTTCCTTTTATTCCCCCTCTTCACAATCTATGTAAAATAATTTCTTCTCAGTTCACTTATGACCTTTAGTGTATTTTCCATCACAACTGTAACAAAACCATTTTTCTATTTTTTCTTCCAATTGTTGTGGTGTCAACCTTTTAGGTTGTGGAAGTCTAGGGACAACAAAACTTCCATATTTATAGTTGTGAGTGGTAGGCTTCCTTGTTGCCATAATTTTTCTTTCCATTTTTCTTGCCAACCCGAGTGCCTTCTCTAATGGATGAAGTTCCCAAAGGCGAAGCTCATGTTGGTTATTATCCTTTAAACTCTCTATGAACACATCAACCCTATGCTCCTCTAGAATATATTTTGCCCTTATATTCAATTTTTGGAAGTCCTCAATGTGCACCATCATTGAACCATTTTGGTTGATATTTATCAATTGGCTAAAAAAGGTGTTCCTTTTTGTATGCTCATAATGTGTTATCATTTCTTCTGTAAAAAGTACTCAAGTGAAAATTAGTTTACAAGAGAAAAGCCATTGATACCATACAAACTGATTTGGTTCCAAATATAAAGTAGCAATGCGTAGTTACGAGATCCTTGCCATCAAACTTCCTCATATCAATATTTGGAACATGGTGGGCCTTCAATCCAACATTACAGTCTATGAAATCATGATTAACATTTATTATCTTCTCATTATGAGTTTACTCTAGTACCTTCTTTCCATCAGGAAGCATTTCTTGCAGCAACTTTGCCAAACCTCCTTTCAAACCTTCCATGTCTTTCTTCAAATATTCAATTTTTACTTCTACACCATCCATCTTCGCTTCCACACATTTCTTTAAACCATCCATCTTAGCTTCCATGCCCTCTATCTTAACTTCCACACCTTTCTTTAAGCCATCCATCGTAGCTTCGACTATTTTTTGTGAGAGTTAATTTTGTTGCACTTCGTCTCTTAATTTTGATATATCATGTTGCATTTCTTCCTCTTCTTCATGAGTCATGCTAGAGCTTTCAGGTTGCTTACTAGGTGTTCCCATTTTCTTTCTTTGGGGCATCAATTAATGATAATTATGATTCACTATGCCCTTTGAATTCCTTCAACATAATCTTTCAAATCAAACTTATGCAAAATTTTAAAAAAGACTACACACATTTTTTTACTTTGTAGAATCTCGATATTAAATCTGGTGTATCTCTGTAACGGAAGATTTCCAAGGTCTAAAAGTTTTCCTTGTAGTAGCCCTCTGAGTCCTCCTTCTAACCCCACAATTCTAATCAATATTGGATTCTGCAAGGAAGAGTTATGTCAAATCTCCCACGATGACTTTATTATAGACCGGTTTAGTACAATGAACTTGTACGAAGTTCCACGTGTCATTGTTTCGACCTTAGGTCCTGAAACCCATACACAAAAAACTATAGGTCATCTAATTTCTATTACTTGTTACGAAATTTCAACCTAATTCTCAGAGAGAAGGTTATGATGATTTCCCCCAGGTCACCTGTTTGAGATATAATTTGGGAGCCTGCAAAATCCCTAACTTCCTTGGATCATATCTCCTAAAATAAAGTGAGACAAGATCTTAAATTCCTACCTAAGGTTCATTAAGAGTTCATCTCAAATGGGTTTTAATTTCAGCTTCTAAAATGTCATAGAAACAAAGTTATAGCGAACAATCCATGATGGTCAATTTGAAGCAGTGAAACCCTAGAATCTAGATCTCTGATACCAATTGTTATGCAACCAGCTCACAAAATAGAAGAAAAGATAGGTCAACGGATCCAAAATCAGCCTCTTCTAGGGGGGAGCTCCTTTACTGACTCCTAGTACAACATCAACACCACCCATTAGAATTGAAAGCATTGGGATATTCAATACATATTCAGCCATGGATAGCTAGATATTATGGCACTTTCGAGAGCAATTTATCGTTCCTCCACTTGAAACCATGACTTGACACTCTAGTGCTAGATATAGGAAGAAATTCGATTCCTTGGCTATATTAGAATGAATAAAATTATGGGTACTACCCGAATCAATCAACACTATTACATTTTTCTTCTTCATATGTCCTTCTATATTTATAGTTTGAGGAGTTGTAATTCCAGCCAATGCATTAAAAGGTATGGTCAGATTCATTTCTTATTTATCTAGGGTTTGTTCCTAGTGTATATCCTCTTCTTCTGATGTTTCTTGTTCCTTTTCTTCGTCCTCTTCACAATCTATGTAAAATAATTTCTTCTTAGTGCACTTATGACCTTTAGCATATTTTCCATCACAACTGTAACAAAACCATTTTTCTATTTTTTCTTCCAATTGTTGTGGTGTCAACCTTTTAGGTTGTGGAAGTCTAGGGACAACAACACTTCCATATTTATAGTTGTGAGAGGTAGGCTTCCTTGTTGCCATAATTTTTCTTTCCATTTTTCTTGCCAACCCGAGTGCCTTCTCTAATGAATGAAGTTCCCAAAGGTGAAGCTCATGTTGGATGTTATCCTTTAAACTCCCTATGAACACATCAATCCTATGCTCCTCTAGAGTATATTTTACCCTTATATTCATTTTTTGGAAGTCCTCAATGTGCACTTCAATTGGCTAAAAAATTTGTTCCTTTTTGTATCCCCATAATGTGTTATCATTTCTTCTGTAAAAATTACTCAAGTCAAAATTAGTTTACAAGAGAAAATCCATTGATACCATACAAACTGATTTGGTTCCAAATATAAAGTAGCAATGCGTAGTTATGAGATCTTTGCCATCAAACTTCCTCATATAAATATTTGGAGCATGGTGGGTCTTCAATCCAACATTAGAGTCTATGAAATCATGATTAACATTTATTCTCTTCTCATTATGAGTTTACTCTACTACCTTTTTGCCATCAGGAAGCATTTTTTGCAGCAACTTTGCCAAACCCCCTTTCAAACCTTCCATGTCTTTCTTCAAATATTCAATTTTTACTTCTACACCATCCATCTTCGATTCCACACATTTCTTTAAACCATCCGTCTTAGATTCCATGCCATCTATCTTAACTTCGACACCTTTCTTTAAACCATCCATCGTAGCTTCGACTACTTTTTGTGAGAGTTAATTTTGTTGCACTTCATCTCATAATTTTGATATATCATGTTGCATTTCTTCCTCTTCTTCATGAGTCATGCTAGAGATTTCAGGTTGCTTACTAGGTGTTTCCATTTTCTTTCTTTGGGGCATAAATTAATGATAATTATGATTCACTATGCCCTTTGAATTCCTTCAAACTAATCTTTCAAATCAAACATGTGCAAAATTTAAAAAAGACTACACACATTTTTTTACTTTGTAGGATGTCAATATTAAATCTGTTGTATCTCTATAACGGAAAATTTCCAAGGTCTAAAATTTTGCCTTGTAGTAGCCCTCTAAGTCCTCCTTCTAACCCCACAATTATAATCAAGACTTGATTCTCCAAGGAGGAGTTATGTCAAATCTCCCACGATGACTTGATTATAGACGGGTTTAGTACAACAAACTTGTACAAAGTTCCACGTGTCACTGTTTCGACCTTAGGTCCTAAAACCCATACACAAAAAACTATAGGTCATCTAATTTCTATTACTTGTTATGAAATATCAATCTAATTCTCAGAGAGAATGTTATGATGATTTCCCCTAGGTCACCTATTTGAGATATAATTCGGGAGCCTGCAAAATCCCTAACTTCCTTGGATCATATCTCCTAAAATAAAGTGAGACATGATCTCAAAATCCTACCTGAGGCTCATCAAGAGTTCATCTCAAATGGGCTTTAATTTTATCTTCTGAAATGTTGTAGAAACAAAGTTATAGCGAACAATCCACGATGGTCAGTTTGAAGCAGCGAAACCCTAGAATCTAGAGCTCTGATACTAATTGTTATGCAACCAGCTCACAAAATATAAGAAAAGGTAGGCCAACGGATCCAAAATCATCCTCGTCTAGGGGGGAACCTCCTTTACATTACACAAATGAACAATTCTTGGATGATACAAATGAGAAGACCTCCTTTCTATATATAGGAGTCTAAGGGGTCCCAATACAATCAGAGCCTACATAACAATAATATTGTAGGGCACAACAATAACAATATTGGGCTTCTATGGGGCATAATAATAACAACATGGGGACTATATGGGCACAATAATACAATAAGGGGGTTGCACTAATAACAATAAGGTGTTGCACTAGTAGTATAGGGACCTAACACCATAGCTAGTCCAGAAAGTTTCCTTATAAATGTCATCTTATTTAATGTGTACTTGATAATATCTGGATCTCAAATCAATTTAAGAAAACACTATTTCTCCCTTCAACTGATCAAGAAAACCATTAATCCTAGGCAATGAATACCTATTCCTGATGGTCACTTTGTTCAACTGCATGTGATAAATGCACAACCTAAGAGTGCCATCCTTCTTCTTCAAAAATAGTACCATTATACCCCATGTTGATAGACTTGGCCTAATGTATCCCTTGTCCAACATTTCCTTCAACTTCAACTTCAACTCTACCAACTCTGGTGTGCTCATCCTATAAGGTTGCTTAGATGGTGTTGCCCCTGGTACAAGCTCAATAGAAAATTCTACTTCCCTGCGAGGTGGTAACTTTGAAATATCTGTGGGAAATACATCCTTAAACTGTTGTAGAACTGGGGACCTGCTCAAAATATCTACATCCTCAACTTCCTTACCTTTATCACTGGAATTATGCATTATAAATAACACACACCCTTTCCTGTGACTACGCTTGGCTTGCATAGTTGTCACCATTCTCAATAATGTTTCTTTCTTCTTGCCCTGCAACACTCTTTTTTCCCCATTGTAATCCAGACACTCAATAACTTTGTCATAACAATCCACCTTGATCCTATGAAGATACAACCAATCCATACTGTCACATGGAATGAGTCGATCTTGAGAACAAGATAGACCTTCCTAGAATCTAAAGAAGACCTAATGACAAGCAAACCAACCAAACACTATCTTTCTCTAAATATGCTTTGGTCAATAATAGCAAACAAGTGTTTTTAGGGCCTACCTTAGGTCCAACGCAAGTTTATCGATGCCCTCGCTCCTTTGATCCAAATGAGCTCCTTTTCGCAAATCTGCAAACACAAACAAGGCAAACAAATTAAATAACACCTGAAAAGCCAATTGCATAAAACATATTTAACATGAAAGTCAAGGAGTCCATGAAACAAATAACATAAGATACTTGTTGAGAAAAATGAGTTTGATTGTATTAATTTAAAAGAAGAATAACTTTACAACCTTTGCCTTGACGCTGTACAAGCTCCTCCCAGGGTCCAGCAAGAAGTCTCCTCTACTTTGACAAGTTTCACTCACTCCCCAATGAAGCCAAAAAGATGTGTGATCTCTCCTCTTAAGCTCAACTAGGAAGTCTTGATTTCACCAGCATTTACCCTCAAAAATGTTTAGCTTCTAACCTCCCTAGCAACCAGCCCAATGCCTGTATTTATAGTGCAATGGAGGGAGGTTACTAGGTCCTCCTTCAAAGGGATAGCTCCTCTCATCAAGGGATTAGCTCCTTCTCTTTTGGGATGCATGAACCACCTCAGAGCGAACATTCCACATCAAAATTCCTTCTAGAAACCTCTAGAATTAACCCAAAGTGAGTTTTTTAAAATAAAACTTGTGCCTTTTGACTTTCACAGGGGTCCGCACCTACACCGTTAGGGACAGAGCGGGCAAGTCCACAGTTTTTGTACACAGAAGGTGTGGGACCGCAGGTGACCATGAGAGGAAGTGCGAAACCAGAGTTACATTGATTTTTAATGTCCTTCTCTCATTTCCAAAGCTTGATTTGAAGAGCTGAGGTCTGAGACTTGCTTAGGAGGACAGCACAAGTGATGATAGACCCATACTGACTGCAAATAATCATGGTGACGATATTTTTGTGTAACAGATTGCCTCCTAAAGTGCGAAGTCTGTAGTAGATGAGGATTTCTTATCATTTAGGAAGAGTGAAGTACTTTATCATTTCAAAGATCATCTTGTGGAGAGCCCGGTTGAAACCTGTAAAAACATTCAATGCAAGATATATATATGAGATCATATCATCGCTGAGGTAGGCATTCCCATACTCAGGTCAAAACTGACTAGAAAAACTAACTACTGCTCTGATACAGGAATGATCTTGTAAAACATCACAAGTATAGACTCATGTGGACACAGTATGGATGCAGCCATCTGTTTATGAATAGTCCATTATATAATGAATACAAAATTCCTCGCAGCCTGGATTGTGGAAACTAGATCCAGGGTCTTCATTTCTACTTCCCGAAACAGTACGATTCTATCCATGCGAATGAATGTGTTGATGTCGAACATGGTAGAAACCACTTGATTACCAGTCAATGAT
The DNA here is from genome assembly GCA_031772625.1 of Pinus tabuliformis. Lineage (NCBI taxonomy): Eukaryota > Viridiplantae > Streptophyta > Pinopsida > Pinales > Pinaceae > Pinus > Pinus tabuliformis. Next base: position 371,450,101 of record CM062807.1, on the reverse strand, counting down.
GTAAACTATTAACAAGTGTGAGAGAAACCACCAATGCTGTCAATGGCTCTCAAAGTACCCAATACAATCCATGAGATACGAATAAATGTATTGATGTCGAACATGTCACAGAATCCTTTAATCGAAATTCAATGATGTAAATTGTCGTCAAAGGCAAGAAACCTGCCATTGAGGCATGCAGATCTCAAGGTACTGACGATTTCTAGATCATCTTTCTAGATAATGAGCTGATGTCGATAGAAAGCGATCCGTCGTAGGCAAGCCTACAACACGAAATCATAGATCAAGTTGAAGAAATTTAGATGCAAGGACTGACTCACGGATGGTCAAGATGGATGATAGATATTTTGCAGATGAATGGCTTATTGGCAGTGATCTATTGAACACAAAATGACACGACAGATGGCTTGGTGACAATTGACCCAAAGTTAATGCCCAGAAACCGGTTGAAGACTTTCAATGTGGTTTGATCAACTGTTAGGCAAAGGATTTCCCAACCCAGGTGAATGAAAGTGTCGTGTTCAAGAGTGGTTACAAAGTATGACAAACAAGCTCATTTTTCTCTCTTTTCCCCCACCATTTCTGGCAAGTACCTCTTTATTTTTGACAAGCTTGAGGAGTATAACATTTGCTTGATTATAAGCTCATCCTTCGGATGAGTCCAACATAGTTTAAATTCGAACCCTAAGAAGGAGTGGTTCGTTCCTGTTTGTAATTGAACATGTCCTTTACTGTGAAATTTTAATGAGTCCAGTATAGGAGAAACTCGGCGTTTTTCAATTTTAGAGAGTCTGGAAAACTTAAGAAGACTCCAGGGTTGACCTTTTTCGTAAATTTGTGTCTCCCAAGCCTGAAAAAGTATAAAATAGTACTTGAGAGAACCACTTGATCTTTTACAACCAAGGAGTACTTTTCGTCATTAGTGCCCTTGACCCGAAAAAGTAAAAAAGCGATCAATGACACGTTGTTTTATGACCGATATCGAATTTGAAACGACAAAAATCCGGCAATCTTTTCATGTTTTTACGGTCGGAAAAGAGCTGTAAGTGGACCATCTTTTAATTCCGTTTTAACGAGTCTAAAAGAAACACTCGGCAATCTTTTCATGTTTTAGGAGTTAGAAAAGAGCTTAAAGATGACTCTACATGTTTTTTCGTCGAAAGTGATAGATTTTGCCTGAATAATCCTTTATTCTGCACAAAAACACAAACATTACTCATACCTGTTTGAAATAGATAAAAATGTCGCAAAAATACCTTCTCAAAGTGAAACATAAACAAATTTGCAATTTATTTACTCAAAAAACTTATAAAAAGGGCCTTTGTCAATTCATTTTTACCGTTTGAGTTTGGGTGAGAAAATAGTGCTTTTGCTCAGAAAACTTACCGTGAAGATTGCGGAAAATCCAACCATCGGAATCGAACGCCTTCTTCTCTAGGTAATCCACATCATCCCACTCTTCATTTTTAACCATTTAATTTCTTGCTTTAGTCATTTATTTCATTTTTAGGATGGTTTTTAGGCACAAAACCCGCGCGCGGGGGCCCGCAGGTTTACCATTGCGGGCCTGCGGACCCCGACTTTTTCTCCATTGGGAAAAAGCTCGGGGTCCGCACCTTCCATGTAGACAAAGTGCGGCCCCACGCACTGTGTCTAACGCGGAGGGTGCAATCCCCATCGCAAGGGTTTTTAACCCAACATTTCTCAAAAATGGACCACACAAAATATTTTCTAGCATCTTAATTTGTCTTTATACTTGATGCAGAGAGTACATCATGCTAGATTGGCGTGAACAAGAGCATGAGGACGTGGATGCTACCGCATGGAATCATCAGCCTTCACTTGATGCTTTGAGGCGTGCGGTCTGTACAAATACTGGGCCATTCCTCGCATGAGGGCTCAGGTGGATTTCTTACAGTGGTTGGTTGACAGATGGAGCATACAGGACCAATGCTTTTTCATTGGTGGCCACCAGCTCGAAATCGAGCCGGCGAACATATATTTCTTGACTGGTTTGCCTAAGAGAGGCGAAGACCTGACTCTGTTTGGGGTTAGGCCAGGTGGCCAGTCTGTCGATAGCCTCAGGCTAGAGTACTGCAACAGCCAGGCTAGAGACAAAGGGATAGACATAGAGACCATATCCCGTCCTGAGCTCATGGTGATTGCGTTCACTGTCACCAGACTTTGCGAAGCTGCCACATTACATATTGCCACCGGATCCCAGATGCGTATGGCAGTTGATTGCTTTCGAGGCACCATCTTCAACTAGTGCGATGCCGTGTTGGCCAATCTGAAAGGCCAACTGACCAGGGCCAAAAACGGACAACTAAAGACCTTTGGTTATGGGGCTTTGGTCGTGAGTTTTGGCCTGGAGAGGGTTCCTATGCTGATCCCACAGCACCTTACTGTTGGAGTTGGGCTTCCTCGAGAGCCCAAACTGATGCGATGGGTCGCAGTCATGGCCCGTCACCCAAACGAGAGGACAGAGGTTGCTTGATTCAAACCTGAGTATTTCTAATGGCTGGAAAACCAGGTATTTTCTATTCAGGACTTCCCTTACGCTGGGATAGATTTTCATGGTGACCCAGACATGGTTCTTCCACCAGGAGAGCAGTGGGACGAGTCAGGTAAAATACTTTTCAACATTTTTTCTATTTTGATTTTTTTTTTTTGTTATTTTTTCATCGTATGAAAACTGATAGTAAAAATTTCAAATGCAGATGTGGGTCCACAGCGACCAGCCGCTCTCCGACCTTACGAGAGGAGGCAACCAGTTGCACCCACGCCAGCCCCACAAGACGAATAAGCAGAGGTTTTGGCCGAGTTGGAGGGTCATCTCGAGCACTTGACAGGAGATATTCCTGAGACCACTATAGACGACATTCCTCGTCGACTTCAGCGCTATGTGATTGGGGTCCCGGGACCTTTTAGGAGGTTCCTTTGCAAGGTGGCCCGTGCAGTGGTTTCTTATAGAGATCATCACCAGTGATAGGATGATCGCCTATTGTGGGCACATGTGAAATTTTTGTTTTTTGTACTTATCATTTTTGCCGATCATAAGGTGTTTTTCAACCTATGATCGAGGACGATGTATTTTTTGACACACTCCTATATATATATCACTATTACCGGCTTATCTTGTAAATCATGTTATGGAATGGTTTTAAATTTACATGTATGACTATTGCAAATGTCTATTCAACATTCGAGAAGCAATTGCATCTGCTAATGTATTTAAAGACCTTGGAATATGCTGATATTCAATATAATCAAATTCACATTCCAAGAGACGCACTCTCAAAAATAATCTTAACAACATTGGATTTCTAATGGCATACACTCTATTAAGCTGTAATACAACGAGTTCAGAATCTAACCTCACTATCAAACTCCGAATCCCAAATGAAATAGATTCAGATAATAACTCAATCACTGCACTATACTGGGCAATGTTGTTCGTTGTTTGACCGAGGCTTACCCCATGCATAGATACTAACTCGTCAGAGGGTGAATAGATAACCCAATCTACGGAAGAGATGTTCCATGTATTACGACAAGCACCATCAGTGAAACCAATGTATGTTTGGAGAGGCATCGACATCTGCAATATCAAGAGTAAAACCAAGATAAGTAGGAATAATGACGAAAAAGCACTCTCTAAGCTAAGCACATTGTTTAAACTAAAACACACCAGCTAGAAAGAAAAACTATCCTAACTACAAATCTCCATACCCATTCTTTTAAGCATAATACCTCTTCAATTAAAGGCCATTTCTGGGTTTACCCAAAGAGTCCCCATCAAAGTCTACCAACTCATAGGCCCCTTTGGCTAGCTTTCGCTTGACAACATAGGGACCATGCGACATAGGAACAAATTTTCTAGCGCCTAATTTATCATTAGCTTGATCATAAACTAAGACTAGATCTCCTTCCGAAAAATTTCGAGGGGTCACATTTCGATCATACTGAGCTTTCATTCGTTTTGCGTGAGTCTCAATCGCCAACGCAGCATCACATCGATTCTCATCTAATTGGGCCAAGTATAGCAAACGCTTATCCTCTTCGAAAGTGGCTGGAAGTAACTCGATGGCCATTTGCAGTGACGAGATTTCCCATTAAATGGGTAACACAGCTTCCAAACCGTAGACTAGTTCGAAAGGAGTGAACCCTGTTGATGTCTTTACTGAAGTTCAGTACGTCCAAAGCGCTGAAAATAACATGTTGCACCAATTTGACCGATGAATCCCAATGATTCGTCGGATCATGATGACTAAAGCTTTGTCGATGGATTCAACCAGACCGTTCGCTTGTGGATAATAAGGGGTTGAACTATCGTGATGTAAACTAAGCTGGCCTGTAAGTTCGGTCATCATAACGTTTCTAAAATGATGCCCATGATCAATGATTATCGCTTGTGGGACACCAAACCTAGCAATTATATGATTGAACACGAAAATTGCAGCTGTCTTGCCGTCTGCCTCAAATGTAGGCATCGCCTCGGCCCACTTAGTAAAATAATCTACCTCAAGGATGATATATGCATGCCCCCCGGCCGAGTGAGGGTTACATGTAATAAAATCGATACCCCATTTGGAAAAAGGACCAACGGCAATTATAGGGTGGAGAGGAGTAGGTGGAGTGCGCATCTTACGATCAAAAATCTGGCAGTTGTGGCATTTTCGGACTGCCGTAATATAATCTTTAAATAAAGACAGCCAGAAGTAGCCAACGCGCAATATCTTTTGGGCTATGGCAAACCGAGACATATGACCACCACATGCTCCACAGTGACAGTCATTTAAAAGCCTTTCAGCTTCCTCGTTAGTTAAGCAACGTTGAAAAACAGAGTCTGCCCCACGGCGATAAAGAGTATCTCCAACAATCCTGAATTGTTGGGACTGGAATCAAATTTTCCGACGTTCTGACCTTGAAATTTCTGGCCAAAAGGATTGGGTCTGGAGATAAACGATGATATCCCGATACCACGGATCTAAAGTGCTGATTAGAAACAAGGATTCATCCGCAATGGGCTCCTCCGCCACAGTTTCCGTGTCAGCACGCGGGAAGTCACACATTAACTCTACAAAAACTAAAGATTTCATAGCCTTAGATTTCTCAAATTCCAAGTCTAACTCTTGCAGGATAACGATCCATTTAGAGTACTTGCCCTCTAGCAATTACTTGGTCAAAAGTAGATCATAGGGTTGCAATCCAAAATTACCGTAGTTTTACGTAGTAGAATGTAGTGACGAAAACGTTGGACAGCTTGAACAGTTGCCAATGCCAATTTCTCCACATGTGACTATTTTAGCTCAGTGGGATTTAAAGTTCAAGATAATATATCACATGTTCATTTCCGAATTCATATTTCTGAACTAAAACCATTCCAATGGTGGAATGAGACGCGACGAGATACAAGAAGTAATCCTAGTTGTAATTGGGAGGATGCAACAATGGTGCATGGGTCAACGCGTGTTTGAGTGCATCAAAAGATTTCTGAGCTATCTCATCCTAATAGAACGGAGTATTTTGCTTCAACAACCGGGTAAAACCCTTTGTAACCTCGGCGTAGTTAGGAATGAATCGTCGTAAAAAGTTTGCTTTCCCCTGCAAACTTTAGAGTTGGCGAAGACTCGAAGGAGGAGGCAATTTGATGATAGCTTCGACCTTCGAGGGATCAACGCGAATGCCAGCTTTCGAAACTACAAACCCCAGCAATCGACCCATTTCTATACAGAAGACACATTTGTGTGGGTTCAACCGAATACGATAATGCCTACACCTCATAAAGATTGCTCGTAAATGGATGAGGTGATCAGCTCTATGTAATGAATGAGCAGGCAAGTCATCGAGATAGGGTTGCACAATGTGCTTGATGTCATGAAACGCATAAGACATCACCCTTTGAAAAGTTTCTCCGACATTCTTAAGCCCAAAAGGTAATTTGCAATAAGAAAATGTCCCCCATGGACAAATGAAAGCCATTTTTGGTTGATCGGCGAGTAGAATATTGATTTGATTGTATCCGGAAAAACCATCCATGAAGGAAAATATTTCGCTGCCGGCACAATCATCAATGATTTGATCGATATAGGGAGTTGGGTAATTGTCCTTTGGACAGGCTCGATTAATGTCCCTATAGTCAATGCATATTCTTATTGTTCCCTGTTTTTTGTTAACCGGAACAATATTCGATACCCAATCCATTAACGAGATCGGATAAATGAAACCTTCTTTCAATAATTTTTCAACTTCTGCTTTAATTGCAGCAGCTTTTCGTGGGTGAATCTGACGCAAACGTTGCCGGACGGGTTTAGCGTTCGGGTAAGCCTTGATTTCACGAACAACAATCGCGGGATCAATTCCTGGCATTTCCTCATAGGACCAGGAAAACACGTCGCGGAATTCTTGAAATAGGGCCTTATATAATTGAATTTCGTCATCTGTACATGAGGCACCTATATGAATGTTCTCAACAATTCCGGGCCTAACTGAAATGTCAATAGGAATAGCTCGAGAGATGTTTCCCAAATTTAACTCTGAATCGGGATGTTTCATTGGATTCTGAGGTCCCTTGACATATTCAGTTGTAAAAATTGATGAGAAATCATTTTCAAAATGATCATCCTCATGTAAAAACGAAGATCGGTGATGGAGATCTTCCCATGGTAAATCATCTACACATAGGATTTCACGAATTTGCTCATTAGAGTGAACAAGTTCATAAAACGTAGTTAAATCTAAGGTTGATGTGAAAAGTGATTCCTCGCGGACCACATTCATTAATTCATTTTCAGTTGAAAATGGGTCGGCGAAAGACTGCACGGCTTCATAGGCAATTTCATATGGACTCAAAGGCATGGCATTACCAAATGAGTCTATCTCAGATTCAGAAGGAATGATCCAAGGATCATCATAAACAATGGTGTCTGATGTAATCATATGAATAGTTGCAAATGAAGACGATGCGTTGATTGGAGGAAAAGGAAAAGTTCCCAGTAAACCGACATATTTAACTAATCCTACTCCAACATCCTTATATGGGATAGTCGTTTTACCGACATACTGAATACTCTCCGAAGAGGCTGGGCCGGATGAAAAGCAAGCCAGTTGGTCTATTGTTATGATCTTTCCATTATGTGGAAACTTTGTTACTTGAAAGACCAATGAAACGACCGCTGTCATAGTGTAAGACCAACTTCGACCCAAGAGAAGGTTGTAATCTAGAGGGGCATCAACCACCTCCACATCTAGACTAACTGTTTTTCCTTCAACCCCTATAGGAAAATCCTGTAGAATGCCAAAAGGATGAAACCCACGGCCATCAAAGGCCTTTAGAATCATCGAGGATTGATTTAGTGAAGGTGAACCAAGCGATCTCCAACACTGTATCGACATAATACACGTTGAGGCTCCTTCATCAATTACAGTCCGATGAATAGGCCTGTTTTTTACTATCACTGGAATCTGGAAAGCAATTTGATGAGGCAACCGCGGTGTACTATTTTCTAGATCAAAAATTATTAGGTTCGGGTCCTGAACATCAACAGCTCCTATAGCTGACAAAAGTAATTTACGTTGTGCTGGACATGATTGCAGCACTTCCAAAGCCGACATTGCTGAGGGTGAAACAACTAAATCCTCAACAATGTTATAATCCTGAGCTGCTCTCGCATGTGGATTGAAAGCTGACTTTCGAAATTAAACCCTTGGAAGGCAGTTTGATTACCAAGTCTGGATTAGGTTTCTCGATCTGTAGTGGATCGGAACCGGGAGCTGAGATTGATGGATTAGAATGAGAAGATTCTGCTTCTCTACCATCAACAGGACTTTTACTACCATAATCTTGCGATCGAGTCGCAATCCTAACATGGGACATCATCAGTATGGGTTCTTCATTGGCATTCGAGGATGAACCTATCATCTTGCTATCTTGAGCCAGAAAAGGATCCTTCAAAACAGCAGGAGTTTGGGAACCCTTGACAATCTTCGCAACCTCTGCACAATGAGGGCAGTCTCTTGTAAAATGTTCATCATCACAAATGAGACAAGGATAATGAGGTTTGCGCTTTTCATCATTGGATTCCGCCTTTTCAGGTTTCCCCTTTGAACTTTTGTCAGTTTTATTCTTCTTCTTTCGTTTCTTCTTCCCACCGGATTTCGATTTGGCTGTAGATGACTCTACAACGTGAATATCGGCGGAGATCTCTGCAGAAGAATATCCTGTTGGGGAATTAGGCAAGGTTATGATAGGGGAAGAATTCTTGGAAGACTTCTTCTTGCTTTTAGTGTTAACCGTGCCAATCATACCATCAACGGCATGAGATCCCGAAGGAGCTACAGTGATTTGATTTTGCTTGGGAAGATCGGGGATTTTTTCGTGTAACGTACCTGACTGAGTATAGACCAAGTCAAGGTACTGTTCTTGAGCAATTACTTGCTCCTCAGTAACAACTCCGGCTTTAGCAACATCTTCACTGATATTTGGCAACAAAGATTTTACAAACCACTCAGCCAAGATCTGATCCAGAATAAATACCTTCACTAAACGTCGTCGACGTCTCCACTCATGAATATGATCTGAAATGTAAGTGGATGTCGATTGTTTTGGCGAAGTTAACAATTCTGTGCCATTGTCATATCGGACTGGCAACTGAAAATGAGTCAAAAACGAGGTAGCTAACTGACTAAAATTATAAAATGTGCCTCGCGGTAACTCAATGTACCACTTGGCCGCGAGACCAATTAGAGTGCGCTGGAAAAGTCTAAGATGGATTGAATCATCTGTGATGGAGTTAGACGCACACCAGAGGTGGTAAGTCATCACATGGTTCGACGAGTCCTCTCCTGATTTACCTTCGAACTTGGGAATGTCACTGGGAAACTTATTTGGCATTGGCGGCCAAAACGGAAGATAATTAATGGGATCGTTCATTAGGCACAACAAGTCAGGTATGTCCAAAGTTGCGATAAACGGTAACTGTCGATTAGGATCCCTAAAACTCTGGGTCATGAGACTAGCCCCAAGAGGAGGATATCCAGGATAACTAGGAATAGGAATCGCGTTTGGGATATTGTATCCTCCAGGAAAACCAAGAATAACCGGACCGTACTGGGGGTGTTGAGGTTGTTGATAAGTGTACCCAGGATACGGTTGATACTAATAGATTGGCTATTGCACAGCAGGATCGAATTGGTACTGTCCCTGGTAAGGTTGATAGGTGAATTGTGGTTGACTTGTGACAACCGTACTTAAACCAGGTTGTCCTACAGGCATCTGAACCGAAGTTTGAATCGTAGATCCAGACGGTGGTAAAGATGTCTGAGGAGTAGATACGGGAACAGTAGAAACTGGAGCTGTCGATACTCCAGAAGTAGGTGGGGTAGATTGAACAGATGTTGCGGCAGTTGTAGCAGTCGTTTGAGGCGGAGTACGAGGTGTACTAGGCCCAGGCTGAGAAACTACCGAAGGTACAGAAGTTTGAATGTTAGACTGGACTGGTTGCTGGGGTGAACCAGAAACTAAGGGTTGTCCAGTTTGAGATGACAGCTGTACACTTGGCTGCAATACCTGTTGAGTTTACGATGGATCCCACACTATATTCATTCCGGTGTACTCACCCATAACAGGTTGAGAATACTGAGGACCATAATTGGTTTGAGGGTAGGATTGATAATTGAAAGGTACATTTCCCGTTCCTTGAACATACATTTGACCTTGGGGTGGTTGGAAACCTTGGTTCGAGTATTGACCTTGGGGTTGATACCCTTGAGGCATATACTGATACTGGGGTTGACCTTGAGGTATAAATTGATACTGGGGTTGACCTTGGGGTACATATTGAGTCTGGGGTGACCTTGAGGAACGTACTGTCCTTGAGGTTGCCCCCCAGATGCAAATTGTGTACCTTGAGGTTGCCCCCCAGGCGTTAATTGAAGTTGCCCCCCAGACAGTAAGTGACCACCTTGAGGTTGAGGATTGGGAATAGAACTTGACATCATGAGAATGTCTTCTACGCTCAACGACTTAGTACCATTGTTTCCAGTTAATAACCCTTGCTCAATGGGTTGAGGAGATGCTCCCGAAAATGTACCAGAAAGTTACTGATACCCGGAGGGAACAGAAGGACCGTTGTACAAAAAAGATTTGGGTGATTGAGTAAACATGGATGACTGTCCTGACATATTGATGGGATTATAAAAACCTCTAGGTGTTGGGTGATAAGGAGCACAAGGCGGTGAAAAACTTAACCCTAAGTTTTCTAGAAAATTAGTCAAAGAAAGATACCAAGAACTACTCCTAGGTGGACTGTAAAAAAATGATTCACGCTCCCTTAGTTCAATAACAGGCTGATTTTCAAGGATAGGGATGCCTACTTCTTCTTCCGGAGCAAGTTATTCAATAGCAATAAGTCCAGAAGGAAGATCTTGAGTGATTACTCTTTCTACCCTAGGTGAACCAGGACCACTAGAAGATGGAGAAACAAACCCCGATGTCAGAGTAGCAGTAAATTCACTTTCAGGCTCGGATATTTCGGGTTCTTCACCTATATCACTAGTAGACGAAAAGCTACCAGCGATTTCGGAAACAGACACTGGCTGTGGATTATATTCTGCTACTAACGGTTGAAAATCAGGATGTACTATCAAAGAAGATTCTCCTTCCTCAGGTGACCCAACTCTACTATCTTTAGGAGTTACAAGGACTTTCAAGCCTTCAAGCTGGCTCGGTACTTCGTCAGGAGGTTGGCCCCAAAGTCTACGAGACTTCCTCAGTAACTCAACTACGTTTACAAACTCAGGAGACTGGCCCCGAAGTCTACGGGACTGTCTTGGTAATTCAACCACAGTTGAAAATTTTTAACTACTTCACACGCAAACAAAGTAAAATCTCAATGAAAAGCACCTAAAGTCTCTAAAGAAAGAAACAAATTTGAATCACACGCCTAAAGAATCTAGGAGATCAAACACACACAAACAGTAACTTTCCGTACTGAAAACACTAGTTGGTGATGAAATCCAACGTCGTAGAGTTCAATACAGAAATGGCGGTTGGAACAATTACCCCAGCAACCTGCTTAATGAATAGACTGGCACAAGTTCCTCCACTTAACCGTCTCGAGTGAAGTGAACCCCCCAAAAAATCCAAGTGAGTCTAGCCGACGTCTGCTCTAGGTATAGTGGGATCTTCCCACCACTGTCACCTCAGGAAGAGTCCTAAAGAATATGGCCACTAAGGTTACCAACTGAGACAAATACACCTGGGGGAGCAGTCTACAATCCGATATGCACGCAAGGGCAGAGTAGCAAGCTCAATCCCCTTGAAGGCTCCTTGCCATAATCCAAGGTTTACCAACAAGTGACCCCATGCTCCTTGACAATGGTTAATCCGAGGTTTACCATTTTTAATACATGAATATCTAGCGTCGTTCCCAATGAGGAAGGATTGATTCCAACACTGGTTCGGACACGATCTCGTGCTTCTACTTTAAGAGGAGCTTTCCCAGAGCATAAATGCAACAATTCGATTTCTTCCCTACCACAAGATACAACTACTTGTTTGTTTTTAATGTCTTGGAGAGTTAATTACTCTCCTACTCCAAGACACTAGCCTAAGCTAAGTTGGTGTATCAGAGCCCTAGAAATAAAAATGTTACTAGGTGAATTTTAGTTTAAGCGTTAATTTTAGTGGTTTTTGTTTAAGTCCAAGGGTGCAGAGATGAAACTCGTGGTATGAAGACTCGACTCAAAATCACTAAAAATGCACCTAAGATGATCTAAACAATCTTTTCTCTTCGATGAACTTCTAACTAAGAAAGAGTTTGAGAATGCAAATACTTTGTAAACACAAATCTTTCTCAATTCAACAAATTAAAAGAAGAGTTTTTTCTTTTCCAAAGCACTCAAAACGAGACGACTAGTTATTTCACAAAAATTTCCCTTTTTTGTTTCAAAGCACTCAAACACTACAAAACAAACTTTTTCCAAAGAGATTTTTATATTTTTTAATAAAACACTCAAAACTATGAAAATGACTAACTTTGAGATCTACAAACTATAAAAACCTATTTGAAGTCAAAACCTACTAAAAGTATTTTTTAAGGATGTTTTACTTAGCTAGATGTAAGCTAAGTACCAATTTATGCAGAATCACAAATAAGTCAAGAACAACCAATTTTGTTTTCTTTTTGAAAATGAAAATCCAAACTTTCAAACAAAAGCTTTTCGAAGTTTTGTAAAGAGAAAACTCAAAGCGGATTCCTCAAACAAGGGGAGATTTCATCAATGGTCAGACTCATAAGTAGGTTGGTAGACACTAAGGATTTGAAGATGGTGATTTGAAGTCCCTATAGCTTCTAAGCTCAGAGCCACTACGCAACCACAATGAAAAACAAACCCAACAAGCAAAACTCCTAGGAATTTCACCTAAAACCCTAACACTAATGAAATCAATCCAAGGAAAGCTTCTGACAAGTTATATGCAGGTCTGGGCAGTGGATAACAATTTCTAAACACAAACTAAGCTGACTAACAGAGGAAATCTTAGGGTTTTCAAAATTTTGACAGGGTCCACAGGCCCACAGTTGGCACAGGTGCGGTCCCGCTCTGTGCTAAAAGCCAAGCTGCGGGTAGGTACGCACTGTGTCAAACGGCTAGGGTGTGGTCCTCTCCAAAAGCTATGAAAAACAAAAAATAACCCTGGATCTACAAACTCTACCCAATTTTACACACAACAAGCCAAAAACAGAAACAAAAATACAGTTTCTCAGGTCAAAGTATAAACAAGGAAAACGATCAAGTCCCCAGTGGATTCGCCATTTTGTCACACGGAATGAGTCGATCTTGCGGACAAGATAGACCTTCCTAGAATCTAAAGAATACCTAATGACAAGCAAACCAACCAGACACTATCTTTCTCTAAATATGCTTTGATAAACAATAGCAAACAAGTGTTTTTAGGGCCTACCTTAGGCCCAACGCAAGCTTGTGGATGCCCTCGCTCCTTTGATCCAAATGAGCTCCTTTTTTCGAATCTGCAAACACAAACAAGGCAAACAAATTAAATAGCACCTGAAAAGCCAATTGCATAAAACATATTTAACATGAAACTGTGGTGGAGTCGCCATTTTGTCACACGGAATGAGTCAATCTTGTGGACAAGATAGACCTTCCTAGAATCTAAAGAAGACCTAATGACAAGCAAACCAACCAGACACTATCTTTCTCTAAATATGCTTTGATAAACAATATCAAACAAGTGTTTTTAGGGCCTACCTTAGGTCCAACGCAAGCTTGTGGATGCCCTCACTCCTTTGATCCAAATGAGCTCCTTTTCGCAAATCTGCAAACACAAACAAGGCAAACAAATTAAATAGCACCTGAAAAGCCAATTGCATAAAACATATTTAACATGAAAGTCAAGGAGTCCATGAAACAAATAACATAAGATACTTGTTGAGAAAAATGAGTTTGATTGTATTAATTCAAAAGAAGAAGAACTTTACAACCTTTGCCTTGACGCTGTACAAGCTCCTCCCCAGGGTCCAGCAAGAAGTCTCCTCTACTTTGACAAGTTTCACTCACTCCCCAATGAAGCCAAAAAGATGTGTGATCTCTCCTCTTAAGCTCAACTAGGAAGTCTTGATTTCACCAGCATTTACCCTCAAATATTTTCAGCTTCTAACCTCCCCAGCAACCAGCCTAATGCCTGTATTTATAGTGCAATGGAGGGAGGTTACTAGGTCCTCCTTCAAAGGGATAGCTCCTCTCATCAAGGGATTAGCTCCTTATCTTTTGGGATGCATGAACCACCTCAGAGCGAACAATCCACGTCAAAATTACTTCTAGAAACCTCTAGAATTAACCCAAAGTGAGTTTTTTAAGATAAAACTTGCGCCTTTTGACTTTCACAGGGGTCCGCACCTACACCGTTAGGGATAGAGCGGGCAGGTCTGCAGTTTTTGTACACAGAAGGTGCGGGACCGCAGGTGACCATGAGAGAAAGTGCAGAACCGGAGTTACATTGATTTTTAATGTCTTTCTCTCATTTCCAAAGCTTGATTTGAAGAGCCGAGGTCTGAGACTTTCTTAGGAGGACAGCACAAGTGATGATAGACCCATACTGACTGCAAATAATCATGGTGACAATATTTTTGTGTAACACATACCCAACAACATATTCTATGATCCCAATGGTAATACATTCAAATGTGTTGAGGTAGGCATACCATTCAAATCAAATGCACAAGCCCTTACCTAATGATGAACTCGCTTCTTTGTACCTGTAGCCAATTACACTAACCAAGACTCTACATGTACTTCTTTATTAAAACTACACTTATCCACCAGGTCAGGATTAACATAATTGTAATCAGATCCAAGGTTAATAAAAATAAAAATAACTTGATGACAAAGCTTACCATCCATATTGATAATAAGCTCCTAGTGATCTTCCTACCTGTATCAAAAACTTCATAGATCATAGGAATACTCTGTCCAACAGCTCCCACTATCTGTACCTCTTGAGCATTGTAGATATCTGGTCTCCCCCCCATTGTAGCAACTACAACCACCCTCCAAAATTTTTCCTTCGCTTTGTTTTGGAGCCTCCCTCCTCAAAATATTAGCAGCATGTCTTGCGTTGCTCAGGTACTTGTGTTCATTTGATTCCATATTTCACTTTGGAGCTTGTGTTCGCTAACATTCTTTGTTGACTAACTACAAGTGGACTTTGTGACTTGGTTTACATCTGGTTCTTGCGATGTCTTGGAAGACTATGCAATCCTAGAGGGAAGTCTACCTTGCTCTTAAGAATTGCGCAGAGCAACCTGGTAACCTGGCTTGTTATCTAGAATTCTCAAGAGCAGTCTGGAAGAGAGCCTTACTCAAAGAAATTATACAAAACATCCTGACACTAGGCTTCAACTTAGGAATTGTGTAAACCTAGCTAGCAACTTGACTTTAGGTGGGAAACTTTGCAGAGCATGAGAGGAAACCAGAGCCATTCAACCCATGCATTGCACAGAAGCATTCCTTCAGCTCTTCTCTGATGCATGTGTCGAAAAGTTGCCTGGTTCTCTCAAGAAATACACAATTTTTGCATGCATGCATGGCAGCCTTTCTCAAAAAATAAAAAAATCATCCCTAAGAAATAGGGATCTACTTTTAGCACTAGGAGTTACACTCAAGTTTATTTTAGAAACTTCCTGCCACTTCTCTCTTTTTCCTAGATTTTTGCCATGCATATAATAAACCCTAAATTGATCAAATATATTTAAATGATTCCCAAGAGCTCATTCTACACTTTCAATCTTGGATCTCTAACATTCCCAAGGCATCTAGGAACCTTGGACACAATCGACACAAATTTTCCAGGTAAGTTTCTCTTTTCAAGTCTTTGGCTTCTTTCTTCTGTCGATTTTATTTCCTTAGCTTGTGTGAGTGTTGTTTTGCATGTTTCACTGAACGACTACTAGAATTTTAGCTTGTTTTAACTTGTACAAGTCTTGTTTTAAGTTTTGTACTGTCTTTCTTAGGTGTCTCATGCATAACATTGTTTTTCACTAGCGGTCGTCATTGTGGCGACTCTCTCCACTAAATTCATTGTTCATCCATTTGACTGATTCCTTCATTGGTTTTGATTTCATGCATGATCATTCACTCCTATCTACACCATCCTTCACTCATGCATTAATATATACTCATTTTCAAGTTACCCTTGAGTAGATTTGGGCCAGCTCGGCTCAAATATTGCTTTGCATGACATGCACTGTGCATTCCCAGAACTCAAGGTTCTATCTTGCCTCCAGGAATTGCATAGAAGTTTCCTATCACTGGCCTCCAGATTTTCTCTATGCAATTCTAAGAGATAGTACCCAATATTTCTCAGTAAGATTACGCAATGCGTAGTCTCAGCTAGCTATAAAGTTAAACTGAGTTATGCATTACACAGTTCTAGTCCATAGTCAGCCTCACTTGATTGTGCTCTATGCAGTTACAGTTAGTAGCAGGTCTCGCTGGTAGTTGAGACTGTGCGATGCATAGTTCCAACTGACAATATACGAGCCTCTGAGAGTCACTACTATACAATATTGCCTACCAGTCACCTAGGTTGTTGCATGATCAATCCTTGAAGTTCTTTGTGTTTTTAAGCTCACATTTTCTTGATGTGAGTGTCCACTTTATGTCTAGGTACATCAGTTGTTGAGAAGTCTCTCAGCAGTAAATGCATCATGGTTTCTAAGAGAGCTGGATCAAAGGACACTATAGAGAGAAGCACTGGAAATGTGGTTAAACAGGTGCCAATGAACTTACCCATATATGCAGACATGCAGTTGTCCATAGAGAAGGACATGAAGATAACATGGAAAGAAGTAATGGATATATTTATAGGAGGTTTCAAGGAGGATCTGGAAGATCGACAAGTCTCTGACAATATTCACAAGTCAGACTTCTACAGGTTTGCATGCAAGTACCCGGAATTCTTGTGCATGGACATAATTCAATATATTGTCTCACATACTGATCCTGGGACGATGACTTTCAGTAATACCAGTGGAATACAAATTTCCACCTTTAGGTAGGAAAGCTACCATAAGATGTATCACTTTCCGCAGTCAGTGAACTACATGGATGCATTGTTCTTCACTCCCAACAACAATGTAAATACTAGAGACATCATAAAACGTTGGGTAAAAGAGCCATCAAATTTCAAGATGACACCCAACTAGGTCTACAAGATGAAGTCACTCAAGAAGGCTTACGAACTCCTGGTCATATTTGCATGTTTCTGTTTCTTGTATGGCCAAGAGAGCACGAAGACATTCTCGCAGAGTTGGGTTGTAATCTTAGATCAATTGGAAAATGAAGGAAGGCCTTTCAATTGGTCGGACATGTTGGCTCCTCAGCTGAAAGTGTATATGTCTAATGCCTGGAATCCACCCAAGGATGGACAATAAAGGTTCTCTATGTCCATGTACCTTCTTGATGCAATATGTGCCCAATAGTAGTTCCCTGGCGTGGGTTCGACATGGACTACATCAGAGGAAGTTGTGAATGTCTATTGCAAGTTTCTCTCTAAGTGCAACTACCGAGGATTCATGGAGAGGTTGTATGACCACTCCATCTCCCCACTGTATAGGATTATATTTGAATAGGATCCACCTTGCATGTCCCAAGAAGCGATGCAGCCATTTCTTAACATTGTATATTGTTATGCCTCAATCGGTGGCACCTTCATCAGGATGTTCGGCACAGAGAAGCTTCCTCATGAGCTACCAATGTTTTCCATGGACAATCTAATCATGCTAGAGGTTGCATACCACATCTCCATAGGGTTATCAACAAGACTGAATAGGAGGAAGAAGGCACCATGGCGTACTCTTCCTTTGTGGAAGCGGTTGTACGAGATGCTTACCTTGAAAGATGAAGATGTCGAGGCCGAAGACTTGAAGAAGTTAGCGTTCAACACCAAGAGCTTCAATCTGTATGATACCATATTTATATGCAAGAACCATTGTATGAAGGTGTACTACCCATGGATCCATGGGGCATGTCATTGTCCATAGGAAGATCTTAAGAGGTATTGTTATAACTCATCTAGGCTCAATGAACTAGTAATCATAGTGGTAGAATGGAAAGCGGCACTATAGGCAGCAACACCACCAGAAGAAACAATAACAACAACAGCAGTGAGCAACAAACCCACACAAGACAAAGGCAAGAGGAATATTCCTGAGAGTGCATAGGCTAAGAAAAGCTATAATTTCAAAGAAGATCCACTTGTTGAGAGAGTATCTTTGGAGATAGATGTCAAGAGGCGACAACGTGAAAGGAGAGTAGAGTGAAAGGAAAGGGAGAAGAAAAGATTGGAAGAGACAGAAAGGAGATTGCAGGAGATGGAGAAGAAGTTGAAAGCAAAACAAGAACTCAGGAGGAAAGAAAGGGAAGAAAGGCATAAACAAGAACAAGAAGAAGGACAAGGTGCACTGACATAGAAAACTACACAGATATAGGTTGGGACGACAAAGCAACTAGCAGATGAAGAAAAGGGTGATGAAGTGCAGGTTCAGGAACTTGATGAGTAGGTTGAGTTGGTTGAGGCAATAATCATGGAGACAAAATAGGAGCTAGAGGACCAAGGTATCGATCTCATGCCAAGAGAATCTGAGGTCACACCATAGTCTCTACCACCTCCATAATCACAACCATTCTCAAGCGAGCAAGGAGAATTTTTTCTCCTCAATCATGATCTGAAGATGGATGTGTACAATCTGGAATTTGACGAGTCAGAACAAAGGATAGTACAGGCACGAAGAAAGAAACTCCCAGATGATGATACACCACCTACACACACAGAATAAAGGGTGATTGTACCAAATGTTAGAAGACATCCGGTTTCCATGGTCACGACTTCTAAGGCTTATGCAGAAGCCACAAGTTCAACTGTCAAGTTATTGATAGCAGAGAATGATCGAATGGAGAAGGACTTGCAAGAGGCCAGGCAAAGAAGAAAGCAGTTTGCAGGATCTTCAGTGAGATAGATGAAGAGAGAAGTAGTGGCAGAGATATCATCTTTGGAGGCCAGCATGTAGAAATTATATATAATATTTGTCACCGTGCACAAACCAATTTTCCATCTATACAGCTTTCAGCAGCAATGCACGCAGACAACCCAAACTTTTAAAGACATTTACACTTTTATTGTGCACATGCAAGAATGAATAATAAGGTACAAGGGAGCCCTACTTTACTTGCAGAAGAGGATGAAGCCAAAGGTTGAGCTGGAAAAATCATAGATTTGAATGTTGATCCAGAACTATGAGCAGATTCCTTTGCTCATCACTAGCATTGACGCTCCCTATGCATGATTGTTCAGGAGTCTTGATGTCATAGTGAAAATGAAAAAGATTTCTTCCATCGGAACCCTTACCCAGGCCTTGAGGAAGAACCAATTCATGTTGGATATTGACAAGTACATAGAGAACTTGATGTGCGAAGCCACGAACGATGACTTGTAGCTTAGCACAAAGAATCTGCAAAGGTACATCAGTGGTATAAACACACTAAGGACAATTTTGCGCATGCTTTAGGATGAGCTAGACAAAGGTTTCATAACCATATACCCAGAATCCATGGAGGCGATAGTCCGCTTCAAAAAAGGACGACATCAAAAAGTACGGGGACACAATAGCGCAATACCAAACTTGCTATCAGTTCTTCACCAGAGATCACTATGAGGAGGTTACCGAGTTCGTCTTCCCCCAAGACCCTGAGTGATGTGTTTGTCTTGTCAAGCTAAATCGAGCCTATTTTTGTCCCACATGGGTATATGTGGAAATTGTATTATTGTAAATATGTTGTAAGTGAAATTCCAAGTGTCATTAGTGGAATGTGAAGAATCACTATTGTAATGTGAAGAGTCATGAGGGTAGTCCAAGAGTCAAAGGAGAATCTCAAGGATCACCCCACCCTTTGCTATATATAGAACCTCATAACTCATAATAAAGACTTTTTGGAGCCAAGATTTTGGGTAGGAATTTCTTAGAGAAGTCTTGGAAAGTATTATGATGAGCCTTGGCTTCTCCAAAACGTAGAGCGAGTACATCTCTTTTGGAGGAGCAAGCAGTGTTAACTGTAATGTTCCACTATTGGGGCTAGTGGATGTCAATGGTGTATGTATGGATGGAACTTTCACTTAATAATATATAACGAAGCCATCACATTTTCATGCATATGTTTTCATTATAGTTTAACTATTTTGGTTTCTTTATCAATGTATGTTATTTAACTTATGCATTTGTGTATGAACCATTTTGTATATAATTGTATGAATCTTGTTGCAAACATGTTGCCGGTTTAACCCGTCACTTTGGATTATGGACTATTCTTCTTTCCAACTTCTGATGTCATTCTGCTCATGTGCTCCTTTCAGGCTACATAATGTTACAAGCTTCTAACACACTTCCCTTTCCCCTCCATGTGTTAGAACCCCCATGCATCTCACTTGACTTATTGCAAGGTCACACACTTGCTTCTGACAAAGATATCACACTTACCTATGTGCATTATCACAGTCAAGGCATTGCTTTAATACCCATTATTAGGACTCCTACTCCAAATGGTCTGAGGTCTAGTTAGGACTTCTTATAGGGGAGATCCCCTGACATGTTGGCAGGTCCAACACTGTCAACATTTCAGGTGCTAGAAGGAGGGCCAGATGACAAGTTGATCCCTCAAACTCTATTTTGAATTTCTACACATTCTTCATGACTTACATTATAGTTAATCCTCTAACTCGTATGTCTCATGGATGTGATTTTGAAGTGTCAAAGAATCTCCTTAATAACTGGTCATGTAACACATATGATGGTGAAGGTAGAGTAGCCTTTCTTAGTCGCGAAGTTACCTTCATGGGCTTGTGTGAAAGGAATGAAATCCATGAGGATCACATTTCCTACTCATCGTTTGCATTCACATTCTGATGGCACACACTGCAATTGTGTGTCACATTTCCCACAAAATCTATTCACTCTTTTGGTCACTTAATTGGATAGTTGGCCCATGCTTTCCATCATTATGATAGTAAAGAACTCAATAAAAAAATTCTGTAATTAGAGAAAGCACCTAATGAATCCATTTTGCAATTTTGGAATTTCTTCCGTAATATCGCTTTTCAAATCCCATAAGATTAAATTGATTGGAAATTTTGCGAAGAAATATTTTAGTATCTTCTTCCTATATCTTAAAATCCTCATATGTTAGAATCATTCAAACCCCTCCCAGTACACCTCGGTGTTAGAGCTACCAAATATAAGACGGAAAAGGTTGTTGTCACAAGTGACCCTCCGTTTGCTTCTAATCTCTATCTTCGCAATGTGAGGTGGGAGAAGTTTGCGAACCCATCTGTTGAACTATCACATCCTCCCACCCCACCTGCTCTTGATATCTATGCATATTTGGACTACAAGCCTATTGGTTTTCAAATGAAATTCTTCTCTCAACCTCTATCCTCACATTCTATTGATTCTTTGGATTTTGGTGTCTTTCGTCCATTCTGGACTCCGCACGTGATGTTCATGAGGATCAATTTGTCAATGGAGTTTGTGTTGAGCGGCCAACCTACGCTATCATTTATGATGCGTATGTGTGGGAATATGAAGAAGAAACTGCAGTGAAGGATGACCTCCTTTTGTCTGCACCTCATCCACTATTTCCTGACATATTCTATGATTCTTCCATTTCTAGTTTGTCTTGTGAAAATCCATCCCGAGATGTTTTTACTTCTGATCATTCACAGAGCACACTGGATGTCAGTTTGCCATTTGATTGCAGACAGGACACATCTTGCTTTTCAAATCCACCCAATCTATCATATTTTTTTTCTAAAAACTCAGAGGGTGAACATTTTTGTTTTTCATCAACCCCTCTGTATGATTCGTCAGATCACAAGGATGTCAAGGAACATCTTGAATTGTTTGATCATGGTTGTCATGGTCTCTTTACTCCTTCATTCAATTATGATGTCGATTCATTTGTTGTTTATCTTTCTAAGCCAACGGTCTTTGACGATCTACCTGATGATGAAGTGGAAACCTCTCAAGCTACCGAGGCACTTTAGCCAGAGTTGATGGTTATGTCAAGTCACCATCGTCTTGAGGTTGGTTCCACTTCCAATAAAAAATACGTTGAAACAGCCCAGGCTCCTCATCACTCTTATTTTCATTGAAGGTAAATCTCATCCACATATTTTACATCCTCCACCATAATCACATGATCCCATCTCTCATTCATTGGAGGAATCATACACAACGAGCACTCTTGCTAAGCAAAAGTTTCCTTCCTTTTTCATTTTTTCTTATTTGTCATTGTCAAAATAGTGTGCATGTTTGTCATCTATACACAGTGTGTTGCAACATCCCGGTACGTCCACTGAATGTTTTCCTTGCTCTTTTACTCTTTTCTTTCCTGTGGACGCTTTTAAGCTCCGAGCATGTTGGTCTTCATTGCCTTATATTTCAGTAGGAGTAGTGTTTTATTTCTTGTTTTCTTTGTTGTCTTGTTTTCTTTTCGTGCTTGTTTTTCTTTGCTTACTCATTTTTATTTCATTTACTTCTATCCATGCTTGCATTTTTTTCTTTTGTTTTTATTCACCCGTAGGTTTAGCTTCACATGAAACTATGTTCAACTCTTGGGACAAGCAGGGTGAAGTACAAGAGGACTTGTACAACTATCAAAATTGGTTATTTCTTGTCCTCTCTCTTTATGAAGAGTGTGTTGTCTTCATTTGATGATACCCTGATAGAAAATATGTTATGTTCTGAATGAGTCTTGGTGAAAACACAACGCTTGCACTTTTTTCTAGTACCACCTACTCTAATAAGTTTTTCTATATTCGTTTAACCCTTGTCAGCTTAGTCAACTAGAGTAAGGTGAGGGGGAAACCTTAAAAAGTAAGTCATAGGTGTATATATAACATATTTCTTTGAAGGGACATCCTCTTTTGCTCCCAATAAGTCATGATCCCACTTCTGCCTCATGAAATTAAATAAGTGCTTATGCACAGTTCTCTGAAAATAAAAAAAATTGAAAAAATGAAAAAAAAATAAAAGTGAAAGAAGAGAAAGGCTTCCTGCGTAGAGAGGTTATGCAAGTAACTCCTCTAGGGTACTGACCAAGCTCGATGGCAGCAGAGCAATGCTTCTATTCCTGCATGACTCTATTGGGGTACTATCCAG
Source organism: Pinus tabuliformis (assembly GCA_031772625.1). Lineage (NCBI taxonomy): Eukaryota > Viridiplantae > Streptophyta > Pinopsida > Pinales > Pinaceae > Pinus > Pinus tabuliformis. Next base: position 371,427,365 of record CM062807.1, on the reverse strand, counting down.
GCCTACTGGCAGTGGAGCAACACAAGAGATGAAACTAAACCTCTGACAGTTATATTACTTGTGTATCAATGTACTCCTCATGCCTAATCAAAACAACTTAGTTGACTTGGCTTCATATGTCTACTGACCAATCAAGAAAATGGCAGGGACTATATCGTTAACTCAAGCTAGTGAGTAAGCCATGAAAATCAAAGAATTGAACAATACTTTTGGAGGTGTTAGACTCGCTTTACATGGAATAAGGTCCACAGAGGGAGTTGGAGTTCTACCATTGTGTCGCGAATGTTGTAGCAGGTACAACCACCCTCCAAAATTTTTTGTTCTCTTTGTTTTGAAGCCTCCCTCTTCAAAACATTAGCAACATGTGTTGCACTGCTAAGGTACTTGTGTTTCATTTGAGTTCATCTTTCACTTTACATCTTCTGTTTGCTTACCTATTTCCCTGACTAACCACAAGCAGACCTCGTGATATGGTTTACATATGCTTATTGAGCTATCTTAGAAATCTACATAGTCCTAGTGGGCAGCCTGCCTTGCTCTCAAGAATTGTGCAGAGAAGCCTGGCAGGCTTCCTTGCTCTCCAAAATTGTGCAAAGTAGTCCAGCAGATAGCCTTGCTCAGAGAAATTACGCAGAAAATCTCCACACTAGGATTTGGCTCAGGAATTGTGTAGACCCAGCTAGCATCTTATCTTCAGCTGTGAAATTGTGCAGAGCATGAGAGGCAACCATAGCCACTTAGCCCAGGAATTGTGCAGAAGCATTCCTTCAGTTGTTGAACGATGCATATGTCAAAAAAGTTGCTCAGATCCCTCCAAAACTACACAATTTATCCATTCATGCATGGCATCCTTTCCCGAAAAAGAAAAAAACATCCCTAAAAAATAGGGATCTATTTTTAGCACTAATAGTTACACTCAAGTTGATTTTAGAAATGTCCTGCCACTTGTCACATTTTCCTATATTTTTGGCATGCACATCATAAACCTTAAATTGATCAAATATATTTAAATGATGCCCCAGAGCTCATTCTACACATTCGGTCTTGGAGCTCTAACATTTCCAAGGCATCTAGGAACCTTTAGCACAATTGGCATAGCTTTCTCAAGTAATTTTTGCTTTACAAGTCTTTTGTTGCTTTTTCTATCACTTTTATTTCCTTGGCCCATGTGAGTGTTGTTTTGCATGTTTTACTAAATGACTGTTGGGGTTTTAGTTTGTTTTAACTTGTAGCAGTTTTCTTTTAAGTTGTCCATTGTCTTTCCTAAGTATCGCATGCATAACACTATTTTTCACTAATGGTCGTCGTTGCGGTGACTCTCTCCACCAGCTTTGTTGTTTGTTTGTTTCACTTATTCCTACAAAGGTTTTTATTGCATGCATGATCATTCACTCCTATCTACACCATCCTTCACTCATGCATTCATATCTACTCATTTTCAAGTTTCCCTTGGGCAGATCTAGGTTGCCTCGGCTCAGATCTTGCTTTGCCGAGAACTCAAGTCTCTGCCTTGCCAAGAATTATGCAAAGGCTTCCTGTTACTGGCCTCTAGCAGTGCTCTACACAGTTCTCGGAGACAGTTGCCAATCTTTCCCATTGGGATTGTGTAATGTATAGTCCCATCCAACAATCAAGCTAGACTAAACTGCGCATTGCATAGTTTGAGTCCACAGTCAGCCTCACTAGACTGCACTCTACGCAATTCCAATCAATGGTAGGTCTCACTCATAGCTAAGACTGTGTAAAGAAAAGTTCCACCTGATAGTCTCCTAGCATCTCAGGGTCACTACTACACAATCTTGCCCAATAGTCACCCAGCTTGTTGCATGATCGATCGTTGAAGTGCTTTGTGTTTTTAATATGACATTTTCTTGCCTTGAGTGTCAACTATGTCTCCAGGCACATCAATTATTGAGAAGTCTCTTAGTAGTACAAGCATCATGTTTTCCAAGATAGCTAGATCAAAGGACACTGTAGAGAGAAGCACTAGAGACATGGTTGAATAAGTGCCAATGAACTTTCCCATCTATAAAGACACAAAGCTACTCGTAGAGAAGGACATGAAGATCACATGGTAAGAAATAAAGGATATATTTGCACGAAGTTTCAAGGAAGATCTGGAATATCAACAAGTCTATGTCAACATTCACAAGTCAAGCTTGTACAAGGTTGCATGCAGGTACCTTGATTTAATGTGTGCAAACATAATTCACTAGATTGTCTCACATATCAATCCTAAGATGGTGACATTGAGCAATACTAGTGGGACACAACTTGCCACCTTCAAGTTAGAAAACTACCATCAAATATATCACTTGCTGCAATCAGTGAACTACATGGATGCATTGTTCATCACTGCCAACAATAATGTAAACACTAGATACATCATGAAGCATTGGGTAAAAGAGCCATCAATGTTCAAGAGACACCCAACCACATCTATAATATGAAGTCACTCATGAAGGCTTAGCAACTCCTAGTCATATTTTCATGTCACTTGTATGGTCAAGAGAGCACGGAGACTTTCCCGTAGAGTTGTGTTGTTATGTTAGATTAGTTGGCACATTAATGAAGGCCTTTCAACTAGTCGAAAATGTTGGCTCTTCAATTGAAAGTGCATGTGTCTAATTCCTAAAACATGCCTAAGGATGGATAAGAAAGGTTCTTTATGTCCACATACCTACTTGATGAAATTTGTGCCCATTCAGTAATTCTCTGGCATGGGTTGGACATGGACACCATCAGCAACAATTGTGAATGTCTATTGCAAGTTTCTCTCTCAGTGTAGCTATCAAGAATTCATGGCAAGGCTGTCTGACCACTTCATTGCCCCACTATATGGGATTATATTTGAATGGGATCCACCTTGCATGTCCCAAGAAGAAATGCAGGAATTTATTAACATCACAGATTGGTATTCCTCACCCGGTGGAACCTTCATCAGGATGTTCGGCATGGAGATTCCTCCACATGAGCTACTGATGTTTTCCATGGAAATTTTTTTCATGCAATAGGTTTCATACCACATCTCCATAGGGTTATCAACAAGACTGCACATGAGGAAGAAGGCACCATTGCCTACTCTTCCTTTACAGATTAGGTTGTATGAGATTTGTACCTTAAAAGAAACAGATGTCCAGGCTAAAGAATTGAAGGAGTTGGGGTTTGGAACCAAAAGCTTCAGTCCATATGATACCACTGCATATGCAAGAACCATTGTGCGAAGGTGTACTACCCATTGATCCACAGGGCATGTCATTGGCTAGAGGAAGATCCCTGGAGGTATTTCTATAAATCCTCTAGGCTCAATGAACCAGTCAGCATAGCAGTAGAATGGAAAGAAACATGGGAGGTAGTAGCACCACAAGAAGAGACAACAAAAACAACAACAGTGAGTAGAAAACCCATGCAAGAAAAAGGGAAGGGGAAGATTATCGAGAGTGTAAAGGTTGAGCAAAGCTACAAGTTAAAAGAAGATCCACATGTTGAGAAAGTAGAATTAGAGATAGATGCGAAGAGGTGACAACGCGAAAGGAGATTAGAGGGGGAGAAGAGAGAGAACTAAAGGTTGGAAGAGACATAAAGGAGATTGCAAGAGACGAAGAAGAAGCTGAAAGCATAACAAGAACTCAAGAGGAGAGAAAGGGAAGAAAGACAAAAATGGGAACAAGAAGAAGGACAAGGCACACTAATAGATAAAACTACATAGATATAGACTGCGATAATAGACCAGCCATCAGATGAAGAAAATGGTGAGCAGGTTCACATTCAAGAACTTTCTCGGTATCTTGAGTAGTTGGTTGAGGCAATAGACATGGAACGTAACAAGAGCTAGAGAACCAAGACATTAATCTCATGGAGAGAGCATCTGAGGTCGCACCACAGTCTCCACCACCTCTAGAATCACAACCAGTCCTGAGCGAGCAAGGAGAAGTTGTTGTCCTTGATGATGATCTAGAGACAGATGTGTACAATATGGAATTTGACAAGTCACAAAAGAGGATTCTACAGGCACAAAGAAAGAAACTCCCAGATGATCATACATTACCTACACACAGAGAAGAAAGGGTTATTATACGAGACGTTAGAAGACATCTGGTTGCCATGACCAAGGCTTCTAAGGCTTATGTAGAAGTGATTAGTCCAACGGTCAAGTTCTCGATAACAGAGAATGATTGATTGGTGAAGGACTTGCAAGAGGCCACGTAGAGAATAGAGTTGTCTATAGGATCCACCATGATAGAGATAAAGAAAGCAATAGTGGGAGAGATATCAACTTTGGAGGCCACCATGAAGACAATGTATAGAATATTTTTCATGGTCCACAAAGTGGTTTTCGATCTATACAACTTTTAGCAGCAGTGCGCGCAGACAACCCAAACTCTCAAAGACATTCACACTACTATTGCAGACATGAAATAATGGAAAATGAGGTACAAGGGAGAGCCACTTAACTTGCATAAGAGGTTGAATCCATAGGCAAGGCTAGACAAAGCATAGATTCAGATGTTGATATGGAACTACGAGCAACTCCGTTCACTCATCACTAGAATTGAGGCTTCCTATGCATGGATGTTTAGGAGGCTAGATGTCATAGTGTGAATGCACAAGATCCATCAATTAGAACCCTCACCCAGTCCTTGTGGAAGAACCAATTCATGATGGATGTCGATAAGTACATGATGGATGAGTGAAGCCACTAGTGATGAATTGCATCTCAGCGTAGAGAATCTGCAAAGGTATATCAGTGGTACAACCACACTTAAGACAATGTTGCACATGCTTTAGGATGAGTTAGACAGAGGTTTCGGAGCCATATACTCAAAATCCATGGAGGCTAGAGTCTTCTTTGAAAAATATGTCATCAAAGAGTATGGGGACACAATAGCATAGTAAAGAGCTTGGTATCAATTTTTCACCAGAGATCACCATGAGGAGGTTACCGAGTTGGTCTTCCCCCAAGACCCCAAGGGATGTTGTTTGTCTTGTTAGGTTGACTCAAGCCTATTTTTGTCGCACATGGGTATATGTGTAAATTTTATTATTGTAAATATGTTGTAAGTAAAATTCCAAGTGTCATTAGTGGAATGTGAACAATCACTATTCTAATGTGAAGAGTCACAACGGTAGTCCAAGATTCAAATGGGAATGTCAAGGGTCAACCCACCCTTTGCTATATATAGAACCTCATAACTCATAGTACAAGCTTTCAGGAGCCAAGCATTTGGCTAGGCATTTCTTAGAGATGGCTTGGAGAGTATTGTGACAATCGTTGGCTTCTCCACAGCATAGAGTAAGTACATCTCTTTGGAGGAGGAGGTGGTGTTGACTGTAATGTTCCACTATTGGGGATAGTGGTTGTCAATGGTGTACATATGGATGGAACTTTCACTTAATAATATATACCAGGGCCAACACGTTTTCATGCATATGTTGTCATTGTAATTTGACTATTCAAGTTACTTTAGCAATGTATGTTATTTAACTTATGCATTTGTGTATTAACTATTTTTTATGCAATTGTATGAATATTGTTGCAAATATGTTGTTGGTTTAACCCATCACTTTGGATTGTGGACTAATACTTTCCAGCTTGTGATGTCATTCCACTCGTGTGTTCCTTTCAGGCTGTGTGCTATTACATGATTCTAAGGGACACACTTACTTTTCTCCTCCGTGTATCAGAAACCCCCATGCATCACACTTGACTCACTGTAAGGTCACACATTTTCTTCCGAACAAAATATCACACTTACCTCTGTGAGTTATCACAATCAAGGCATTTCTTTACTAGCCACTACTCGGACTCCTACTCTAAATGGTCTAAGGTCTAGTTGGGACTTCTTATCGGGGAGATCCGCTAACATGTTGGTGGGTCTAACACTGTCAACACACCCTTATGCTGTGGACAATCTCTCTTAGGATTCTCTCCTACACAAGTCCAACACTAGACGGGCTCCCTATTTTCACTCTTATTCTGCTCCTTAGACCAAAGTCCCTATCCTCTACTAGATGTATTAAACTTCTTAGGTGGTGTGGAATTCTCTTTGTTACGTATATCATGAGGTCTTGATCGCTTCTTGCCCCATTTTCCTTTATTCATATCATTACCTTTCCATTCTGACTTAGTCTCAGATCTACATTTCAATTATTCATAACAATGATTTAGCTTCTGGATGGCTTCCTCCAATGTTCTAGGATCATCGAACTCAATCCTATCTTTGAATTCTATCAGAAACCCACTAATGAATCTCTAAATCTTCGCCTTCTCCTCCTTGAGGTAAGGCACATACCTCAACAAATCTATAAATATGCTAGTGTACTCCTCATTAGTCATAGAGCCCATCTTCAGCTCATAAAATGTTTTCGCCCTATCATCATAGTATCTCTTAGATAGATACTTCTTTATAATAGACTCTCAAACTCACTCCAAGTCAACTCCTCCTCATAAATATCTCTCAATTTCTTTACATCTTCCCACCAGATATATGCTTTACCTTTAAGACTGAATGTAGATATTCTAGTCTTCATGTTCTATGAGTTATCGTAAAATATGAAGAACTTATTCTTTCCAAGAAACCATGTTTCCACATTGTTGGCTTCATGGGGCCTGACACAAGTTCAACATTAGTTAGCCAAACAAATCCCTACACTACTAGCCCTTTTGGCATTAGCCTGGGGAGCGCAGACTGAAGTCTCACCAGAAGCAGTATGGGGGGATGCTAGAACCAAGTTTCTGCACCCTGAGACGGTCGTGATGTCAGTTTATTCCTTCTATTCCTACTTTCACGTAGGTCGTCGAGTTCTAGGGCTCTGTCTATCTATCCCTTTATTGCACCCTTCAGTACCTCCATGAAGGGGTACGATTGGCCTTCACATATCCCTAACCTTTGGCTCAGATACTTTCGTGCCGCTAAGGTAGCGTATTGCATAGATACCCAAGTTATCCTAAGAATACTACTTATCTTATTAGATAATCACAGTTAGCACAGTGTAAACATATATCCTTATTTTCATTTAATTATCCAACATAATTACATACATTCTCACATCATATAAGAACTATAAATGAACTTCATACATAACATGTCAAGATGCATTAACAGGAAACAAAGACACAAAATTCGTAGAATTCTTCTCTTTATTGATATCCTTAGATGATTACGGAATCTATCTGCCCTGCGCACATAGTAGTAGGGGTTCATGAAGTCAGCTGTGGAATTCCACCCTAGACCTCTATGCACTCAACTGTAGAGCCTCTACCTACGCTACGACCCGAAACTTAGACTTCTTACCTCAAATCTATGACTCTCCAAGACTTATCTAAACTACTTAGAGCTTACTTACTTAGCTCCTTTTATACAATCCCATGGTCTACAAACCATGGGTAGAGATTTTATAGCTGACTTTACTCTACAAAATAAGGGTGGAAAACCCTTTAGGACTCGTGACACCTTCACACTCCGTGACCACAAAATGCGGAGTCTTTACAATTCTATTACAAAATTTGACCCAAAACATGGGCTTTTAGCCCAAAAACTGTCCTTGGAGGATCCCAATCCCAACTGGCCCCCAACACAAACATCGTGACTCGTCCTCGGGTCACTCAGAAGGCACGAAGATATTAGCGCGAAGACCTTCCAGCTTGAATCGTATGACCGCAGCATCAGCAGTGCACTGTGCCACCACCTGCTTCACGTCTTCAACCATCTGCTTAGTCACTACTCCTAAAATGTTGGCTTGAAGCTTTTGTTGAGTTGCTTGTAGAGTCGTAAGCTTTCCTTCAACATAGCTATCACCATGTAAGCCTCAGCCAGCAAGGACTTTAGTCATGCCTTCAGCACTACTTCCTTGTGCAGCGCTGCATCCACCTGTTCTTTCAGTTGCTTGGCCTCCTGCAGCATTGCTAGTGTTTGTGTCAGCGCGACGGTTTGCATTGTGCCATTGACCTCATCATGGCATTGTTGTAGATCATGTGCTTCTATCTCTAGTCATTATACATTAGGGTCCTCCTACAAGCCTTTCAGGACCTCGAATGACTGCTCAAAATGTTCTGTGCAGTCTGCTACTGCACTGTCAAATGCCGCTACTACTTTTGTGACAGTGGTCGCCCGCTGTTTCTTTACCTCTAGCAGAGTTGAAGGTTGGGCCTTCAATTGTAACTCTGTGATCTGTAGGTTTGATCCGGATTTAAACAGGAACACAAAAAATTACAGAGATAACCATATACACAAAGATGCAGCGCAAATAATACTTCATTTCATTAATGGAAAATACTAAAATATGCTTACAACCAGAAATGGAAATAAACCAGCTAGGGCGATGGTAGCTTATCTCTGAGAAGAGATGTGATGGCTACATGCCTCTGAACTGTGTTACAATGAGGCTCGAAGGCCTATTTATTGTTGAGAAATAATGGAAAACCCTTAACATTCCAAAACCTAACCCTAGGAGATGAAACGCCAAACTGTGGGCCCCGTTTTGGGGTAAGTTGGTACATCAACTTCCCGGGGTCGTAACTTTGGCATATGATCTCCGTTTGACGCGTACAATAGCTCATTAGAAAGATCTATCCGAGAACTATCATTGTTGGAACGGGCAACATCGGTCCATTTCATGGACCCATGTTTCCCCCGGATTCCCCAAAAAACGTCGTTTAGGGCCTCAAAACGGCTCCGGAAGTTCAGGACTCGAAAAACTGCTAAAAATAGTAAGTTGTGCTACAATTAAGGAAACTGAAAATGCTGAGAAAGACAATGGTGGGTCCAGGTGGACTTGGCAGGTGGCCACCAATATCCACCTGGATCATTCCTCCCCCCTTAGAAAGCAGTGTTCCCCATTGCATTGAGCTCCTCCATGAGATGAGGAAACTTCTGCTGAACTTGTTCCCTGGTGAGCCACTTGCCCTACTGAAGGAGTTGGCCTGCTTTGACAACTCGATACAGTTGGATATTCTGTTGGTGAGTGTTCTTGATCTGTGTGTCCGTGATCTGATCAGTTGCAGCTTGTTCCATGCAATCTGGATTTAATTATGTGGGTTTGAGCTGTTCTGCAATGTCGGATGTGTCTAGCAATGGTGGAAAGTATGGTCGAAGGCGGTCCACATTGAACACTGGGTGCAGGCCAAGGAATGGGGGAATGCTGAGCTCAAATGCATTGTCTCCCACAGCCTTAGTAATGGTGTAAGGACCATATCGGAGTGGTCTCAATTTCCGATAGGCTCCAGTAAGGTGTTCCTTTTGCAAATGCAACCAGAATTTGTCGCCCACCTGAAACTTGTGTGGCACCCGATGTTGATCATGTCGCTGCTTGTACTTGGCATTTGATTTCTCAAGAATGTCATGGACCTACTGGCGAATATGTTGGATGCACTCAATGAAGCTGGTGGCCTTATCTGTTTCGGACTGGACATGAGCTAAATTCATGTGAGTAGCTGCAAGTGGCATGGCCACATCAATGGGGCATAGTGGCTGGAATCCCAAACCCACCTGAAAAGGGCTATGGCTAGTGGAGCTGTGAAGAGCTCGGTTGTAGCTGTGCTGAACATAGGGGAGGCTCTCGTCCCATGTGCGTGGATGCTTTGAGTTATACATGCGCAGAATGTGCACAATCATCCTATTGACAACCTCTGTCTGGCCATCAGTTTGAGGATGGAAGGCTGTGGACTTCGTGAGTTTGGTGTCCAGCATTGACCAGAGACTGGACCAAAATGTGCTGAGAAACCGACTGTCCGGATCTGAGATGATAGACTGTGGGATCCCAAAGTGCACCCACACTCGTTCAAAGAAGAGTTTAGCAGTGGCTTCTGCTGTGATATTCTTCTTGCAGGCCACCATAATGGCCATCTTCGAGAACCTGTCGACGACCACAAAAACACAGTCATTTCCATGCTTAGTGGAAGGAAGGCCTGACATGTAATCCATGGAGATGGATTCCCAAGGTCGACTAGGGGTAGGCAACGGGGTATAGAGGCCATGCTTCTTAATGGTCGGTTTGGCAATGGCACAGGCAGTACATGATCGGATGTACTTCCCAACATCTTGTCGAAGATTCGGCCAATAGAAATAATTTTGCAGTACTGCCACTGTTTTCTCGACCCCGAAATGCCCAGCAGCCCGACTGTAGTGTGCTTCCCAAATCATCTTGGCACGCTCGCTTGAAGGAACACAAAGGTGACTGGGGTGGCATAATAGGGCATCCTGGAGGTGAAAATCTGCAACCTGCCGACCCTCCAAGAGTGTCTGGTATGTGTGGCCGAATTCTGGGTCGCTTTTGTAGAGAAGTTGCCAATCAGAAGTCTCGTGCCCACAAGAGTTGAGCACGGTGGTTAGCGCCATGATCGGTGGTCGACTGAGGCAATCTGCAACATTATTGGTGCTTCCCTTTTTATACTTGATATTCAAGTGAAACTGTTGCAGGTATGTAGACCACTTCTGATGGCGATCATTCTGCAATTTCCCTTGGGTCTGTATGAACTGCAGAGGTCGGTGGTCTGTGTGGATGACCGTTTCCTTCCCCAAAATGTAATGCTTCCATTGTCAGCAGGCCTGTACAATGGAATACATCTCTTTATCATAAGTGGGGTACTTCCAGACTGTGTCTGAAATTGTTTCACTGTGATATGCCACTGGATGTCCATGTTGAGTAAGGACTGCCCCAATAGCATAGTCAGAGGCATCTGTCTCGACCTCAAATGGTTGTTGTAAATCTGGTAATGCGAGCACTGGTGCCGTGCAGAGGCGATCCTTCAACTCCCTGAATGCCTTCTGTTGAGACTCAGACCAAAAGAATTTTGCTTTCGCCCCGCCCTTGGTGACTTGACTCAAGGGCCAAGAAATATGAGAAAACCCCAACACAAACCTGTGGTAGAAGTTGGCAAGACCTAGAAAGTTGCGGAGCTCTGTTAGAGTGGTTGGAGAGGGCCAATCCCGAATGACTTGGATCTTGGCTGGATCGACATGCACCCCCTGTTCATCAATGATGTATCCCAGATACTGAACCTGGGTCATGCCAAAAGTGCATTTCTCCAAATTGGCACATAGCTTGTGTTGCCGCAGTGTTTGGAGAACCTGTCGGATGTGGTGGAGGTGCTCTTCCCAACTCTGGCTGAAGATCAGAATGTCATCCAAGTATACTACTACAAAGGAGTTGGTGAATGGCCGCAAGATGTCATCCATTAGCCTCATAAAGGTTGCAGGAGCATTCGTCAATCCGAAAGGCATGACCAACCATTCGAAGAGGCCCTCCTTGGATTTGAAGGCAGTCTTCCACACATCAGAGGGTTCGATTAGTACCTGGTGATATCCCGACTTCAGGTCGATCTTGCTGAAATATTTCGCCCCCTTTAGTTGGTCTAGGAGGTCATCAATCCGCGGGATCGGGTACCTATTACGGACAGTGATCTTGTTCAGCGCCCGATAGTCAATACAGAGTCTCCACGTCCCATCCTTCTTCTGTACCAACACGATTGGGCTCCCACAGGACGATGAACTCGGACGGATGTGACCTTTCTGCAAGAGCTCTTGAATCTGCCTCTTGATTTCATTGTTCTCCAGAACGGAGCGCCGATAAATTGGTCCATTGGGTAGCGGCGCACCTGGGGTCAGATCAATGGAGTGCTTGACTTGACAGTGCAGAGGAACCCTTGCCGGGGAGGTGAAGATGTCCTCGTACTCCTCCACAATCTTGTCCATCTGTAGTTGTCGTGCAGAGGGGCCCCGTTTGGAGGCCGCGGCCACTGTCTTCTTCTTTCCTTGAGGGCGTATCATCAGGAAAACAAATTTCCTGGTTTTGGAAATGATCTTACTGCATTGTTTTGCAGTAATCAAAGAGATGGCGGCAGGTGGTGCTACCTCTGGTATCCTGAACAACTTATTTCCCAATGTAATAATAACAACACGGGGCCTTGATTCATACACAGCATGTCGCTTCCACAAGTATGGTTGTCCTAGTAATACATCACAAACTTCAAGGGGAGCAATGTCACACAATACCTCATCTGTGAAGGCTGGTGGACACCGTGCTAGCTTGTGGTGCTCAGGTCTGCATTTCCTGCAGATGTGTATGGATAGTCCCCAATACTAGTTGTTGTGGCTGCTCAAACTGTTGTAGGGACTCCACAGTGACATCCTACACCATGTCACTGATGTCATGCAGATCACCCTCTTTTAGCGTGATAGGGTCTAGTGATGTCTTAGTAGCCTTTGATTTCTTCTTGGACCCTCCTTTCTCCTGCTCCCTTGGACTTTTGATGTAGGTGGACGTCACCTGTGGGTTCGCACTGTGTTGTTCTATCTGCTCGTCCATCTCCTCCTCTGTCTTAGGTGAAGGTGACCTCGCGCCTTTGTCAGAGCCCTGCTCTATTCCACCTATTTGCTTCCCTATCTACTGAGTGGCAGCATGTTCTGCCTGGACCTTGTCAACAACTTCCTTTTTCCTCTTTTCAGCCAGATGTGTCATATTAAGCTTGGACTCCACCTTCTTTCCGCCAGAATTGCGTCATTTCTCCCTGGGTAGCGCAACTCCCTTCACATTGTCATAAATCCTGTGACACTTCCTTACTTCACACAATCCTGCAATCACACAGCTCCCTAACCTGGGCAGTGTAGTTTATAGTCCCCCGGCTCCTTTTAGCTGCCTGGAGCACAAAGACTATGCTACCTTCATCTAGTCACATGGTTGGACCATCGGTGTATGGCTTCAATCGACTACCATTCACCTTTCCTAGGAAGGGTTCTCCATTCAATTTAACTAAATGAACCGCTCCTCTATCGGTAATCTCCTTAATGACATAGGGCCTTACCCAGTGCATTCAGATTTTTCATGGAAATTTATCAAGATTGCTGTCATATAACAAAACTAGGTCATTTACCTTAAAGGTGTGTAGCTTAATGTGCCAATCATGCCACGCTTTTTCACGGTTCTTCTGGACCTGTTGGTCAAATCTAGCTAAAAATCTTTCTTCCTCAAGCTCATCCAGCTGCACGAGCCTCTCTTCTAGGGCTTCGTGATCAGTCATACCCATGAGTGTCGCCATGCGCAGACTAGGCACAATTTATTCCATGGGAATCACTGCTTCAACACCATATACAAGCCTAAAGGGTGTTTGTCCAGTCAGTGTCTTGCATGTCATCCGATAAGCCCATAGTATCGCAGGTATGCGTAGGTTCCAATCACTTCATTGAGCCTTGCAAACCTTGGCCAACGCATTCTCCATCACTTTATTGAATGCTTCCATCGTTCCATTATCTTGCGGGTGATAAGGCGTGCTCTTATGGTGATAGACGTGAAATTCCTTCGTTAGCGTGTTGATTGACTCATTCAAAAAGTGTGTACTATGATCACTCATCAAAATCTTTGGACAACCAAATCGTGTTAGTACATAGTCAAAGAGGAACTTCACAGTAGTCGTGCCTGTGCAATTCTTCACATGCTGTGCCTCTGCCCATCGAGTCAAATACTCCATCATGGTGATAATGTACCTCGCCCCCATCTTTCCTTGGGGCTGAATGGGTCCCACAAAATCTATTTCCCATTTCTCAAAGGATTGTAATGTCATCTATGGATTTAGAGGCATCTCATCCCTTCGCGATGACCTTCCAATCCTTTGACACACATCACACACCTTGCAATACGGTTTTGAGTCCTGATGGAGGGTTGGCCACCACAACCCAGCACATAGAATCTTCTGCGCGGTCGCTCAACCTGCATAATGTCCTCCCGCGGCACCCCCATGAGAGTCCGCAAGGATGCTGCTTCTTTCAAACTCCAATACCTACCATCGCAATATCTCAATGGACCCCATTTTATATAGATGCCCGACAATGACAGAAACGTCTATCGCGCACACCACTAACTCCTTCTTCTGTTGGATGGTGTATCCTTCTAGGGTAGTTCCTTTCATTAGGAAGTGTATGATATCTTCAAAATGACTATCCGCGATGCGCACTTCAAATAGTTGTGAATCAGGAAATCCTTCTTCCAAATTAGTGGGCTCTTCCCCTATTTCGATGCGTGACAGATGGTCTGGTCCCGCGTTCATTCGTCTAGGCTTCGCAATAACTTCAAAATCATACTCCCGGAAAAATAACAGCCATCTGCAGATTCTCCCCCCAATACATGCTTATTGACCAGGCACTTCAGTATGGAATCATCTCTATACATCTTAAAATGGCCAACTAGCAAGTAGTGTCGAAACTTCTGGAGCACATATACCATGACTAACCCTTCGCACTCGGTGGTGGAATAGTTCTTCTCAGCCTTAGATAACCTTCTGCTTGTGAACTCGGAACACTATAGGATACTCCAAGTCTCCTCCACCAACCTATGTCAGTACTGCTCCTAGAGCTATACATGATGCATCGACATGTACATGAAACTCCTTCTTCCAATCTGGGAAGAGTAAAATCGGCGCGATGACCATATTTTCTTTCAATACATCCAAGCTTCTCTTACAGTCCTCATTCTAGCATATTGTGACATCCTTTATCAATAACTTCTCCATTGGTCTCACGTAATTAGATTCTTCTATGAGCTCAATGATGCCTACCACGAGCATCTTGTCTAGCTCTAAGCGGACCTTCTCCTTATACTTCAGATTGAGATGGTAAGGTCTTTGCTTAACCGGCTTTGCGTCAGGCTTCAACATGATCTTTATAACACTTAGGTCCCTGATTATCCCTTCTAGATCTGTAAACTTATTAGGGAATAAATCATGGTATTCATGGAGCAATTCAGTGACCTTATCCACTATCGCGTCATCCCAGTAATCCTCAATCTTCAAGAATTTGGGCTTTGCCTCCATACCAATGTTTACTTGTTTCATTTTCAGTGATGCGGTTATATCCGGATTCTCAATCTGTGGTCCTTCAACCTCGTAGTGACCTTCTGCTTCAGGGATGTTAATATTTTGTGGGTCCTCATCCTCTTCTTCAATAGTTTCATTATAGCATTCCAGCATGTGACTCAACTCAGTAGTCCAATCAAGCTGAATTAGGTCCAAAGGATCTTGCGGTATCCTAAATATTGTTGCTTTCACCTCTTGTACTGCTTCATCAATACAGTAAACCCATCTTCAATGCTGAATTTCATTATGGATCCTTTGCACATGATATCCCATTCACTTGTACCATGGAGGAGCTCTGCTTCTATGTACCAGTTCATCACGAAGACATCCAGGGTGTGACAGAACATGTGCACCCATTCAGTCAGGGCTTCTCTTCATAAGCCTGAGGCCATTTGGCCAAGTGTGCGCATGGATCATCCTATCCATTATATTTGTCTATTATTCGTAACTTGAGCCTCCCAAAGCATGTTCTCCTCATCCTCCTACATTTGCACCAATCATCAAAGCTTCCCTTGTGCATACCCCACCATCTTGCGAGCGTGGCATGCAATGCCCAGTCCGACACCTGAAAGCACTGCTTTTATAGTACCTCCCTCTCAAATGCATCCAAAAATATATCTACATCACTTAGGCCATCATAAGCGGGCAGATTTCTTACCTATGGCGACACACAGTGTAGAGACCAGGTCATCATGTTACAGTTCACTGTAGTTACTTCATGTAACCGATTCTGCCAGTGCTCTAATTCTTCATCAAAGTCCAAGGTGCAGGAAATCTCGCGATCCCATGTGATTCATCCATCCATTGTTGGATTCACCCAATCTTGGTCCCACACTATTATCTTATAGATACAGTCCAGATCATCATCACTCTCATAATCGTGGATTGGTTCAATATAGTGCGATCCATTAGCAGGATCTAGGGGTACTATTATGCAGAGCGATTTCTTCTCAAATATCATCTTCTACTTCTTTAGGTTGATTACCCCATTCATATCAGTAGCCCAATCAATACCAAGGAGCACAAGGTAGGGGTTGCTATCATCCACAATTTCTATTACTTCAAAGTCAGCCAGCGCACTTGCCTTCAATATCTAGAGTCACCCCTTGTAGCCGCCCCATGGGGATGACCTTCTGCTGATTCGCCATTCTCAACTGAAGTGGATACCACTGCAACACGGGTCTTCCCATCCGTTCCCAAGTCTGTTTCAGTAGGACGTTTGCATCTGACCCCAGATCCAAAATAACCTGATCCATTTTATATTATCTTATCTTTGTGGTCAGTCTCATCTCCCATCCCATCCTTGTTTTATACTTACCAATCTTTCGTGCTACGCGTGGCTCACCCGGAGTGTTTTTGGCACATCTATTTATGATCTCCTGTAACCCCTTCACAGCCCTGCTATCACGTAGTAACTTCATGCAGGTCTCCAGGAAGGTTGTAAGCATAGAAGGGTCCATCTCTTGATCAGGCTTATCCTTGCTCCCTGAGGTGGAGGCCTCAGTGAAGCTCTTCTTCACTTCCTTGAATATTTCCTGTGTGTGCTCCAAATCGAACTCAGCCTCCTTCGTCGGAGCTTTGCGAACCTATTTGTTGTCTTTGGGCTATTTCCCCTATCATCACTTATTACAGTTCCACTTTGGAGCACTATATTCACGTTCAGATCCTAATCGCATGGCTCAGGCCTCATCATTTTCAAGTTCTAAGTCGGTTGAGGTGGTAGAGCCTGTTTTTCACATATCCTTGCTATTAGCATAGGACAGTCTTCTGTTTCATGATCAAACAGAGTGCAATACTTGCACGATGGACGTGTTGGGTTAGTGCAATCGCGGGCATAACGTCCTCATCCTCCACAATTGTAGCAAATCAACTATCCCCAACCTCTGCTAGGTCCTCCTCCACCTCGGCCTTGTCTATGCCCCTGAAAGCCTATCTACGTCATCCCTGTGCTCTGGTCAAGGGGTTGTGTTTCTACTTGTACCCTATAGGTGGGTGTTCTATCCATCATCAATTCATAGCTTCTGCAGTTGCGCTCATCATGTCCTACTGACCTACAGAAGTTATAGAACAGTTGTTGTGGTGTCTGTACAAACTTCTGTAGTAAATGACAGTTATTCGTGGCATTTTTTCCTGCTACCTGACATATAGCGCACCACAATGCAGGCCCTGTGCTTGGTCCTGCTTGAGCTTCTGGCCTCAAATGAATCGGTCCTCCTCCTATAATATAGTTCACAAAGACCGGGCAATGGTCTTTTTCATGCCCATGACCCTTGCATTACAGGCACCATACCTCTTCGTGCACTTCTAGTCAAATTTTTCTGTCCTACTTCAAACTTTGCATCTCAAGGCAAATACTTTTCAACTACGTGCGGATCTGCTGAACCCCGAGATTTTGATCTTGCATTGGTGTTTCAAGTAGTCTCATTCCAATCTTCAAGGTCTCTACCTAAGTCGTTATCTTCTGTTGTGACAGTGCAACCCTTAGGTGTGGCAGGAGCGAGGCCACGAACCATTCGCGGTGCTGTCTGTCTGTTAAGTTCATATTAGCTTCATGGATTTTACACTTCAACCTTTGATCTAGTTCCCAAGGTGTCTCGCCTCGTTGCATCGTTATTTCCTTGAACCCCACAATTGACTGTGCATTAGATTTAGGCCTACTAAATTATTTTTTCAGCATGGTCTCGTTGTCTTCCACTCCAATGTCTGGGTTATCATTAGAGTACTTGATATACCAGGTTAGTGCATGATCTTGCAGAGCACTAACTAGTGTTGCCTTCTTCATGAGATCATCTATAATGCGCTGAGCTTTGCATACAGCTTTCACCACGAACCAAAACTAGTCTGGGTCCTCATTTCCAAAGCTTTTGAACAAAGGCAGCCTCACTAAATTCACCATGCTGAACTGCAGTGGAGGTGGAGGTGGTATTGGTGAAGTCGCAGGTGATGCTGGTGAAGTTGGAGGTGGTGTGGGTGGAGGTGGCAATCGCAGGAATCCTTGTCTTATTAACTAAATAGCACTTCACCAAGAAGCCTATGCTATTCCCTCTTCGTCACCTCGGGGAGGTGAAATAAATGGACTATACTCATGATCCTTTCTTCCTTCGTTGTTGTAAGTTTTTCCACTTTGTGTAGCGCCAAACATCAAGGTAGCTGCATGACCCTCTTTTCATACAATAACATTTTAATCCATGTATTCAAAGATTTCAAGTACTTACCTCATGGACCTTTGAAAAACCATTGCTCCACCTCATTGTAGCTGACTGAGGTGCCGACCACGAATTCAATTACAAATCCTTTTATGACACGTTCGAACCAATGTTTGAAAGCACAGGCAATCCTATCCTTAGATGCTTCGAATTTTTGTACTAGCTTCATGGTCCAAACAACAGGGCCGTCAAGTCTCCACCTTCCTTGGCTATCTATTAGCTTCGTGATTCACTCGTATAGCTCAACCAAAAAGGAATAGAAGAAAATCTCGTGGATATCTATATATAGGTACCTATCTAGCCACGGTTCCTTTGTTAGTTGCGGGTTTATGTTCTCCTGCACCGCAAATTCATTGATCTTCCTATCCAACCAATCTCAATCTCTTTATTAACTGAATTCTAGTGATACAACATCACACATCTCTTATGCAAATTCTGGTCCTGCAACAGAACCATTTGTTGGCTTGGTGGGGCTTGACCCAGGTTCAACGTTAGTTAGCCAAACAAATCCCTACACTACTGGCCCTTTCGACATCAGCCCATGGAGCGCAGACCGAAGTCTCACCCAAAGCAGTATGGGGGGATGCTGGAACCAAGTTTTCACACCCTGAGACCATTGTGATATCAATTTATGCCTTCTATTCTTGCTTTCACATAGGTCGTCGAGTTATAGGGCTCTGTCTATCTAGCCCTTTATTCTGCCCTTCAGTACCTCCGCGAAGTGGTACAATTGGCCTTCGCGTTGCCCTAACATTTGGTTGAGATACTTTCACACCACTAAGGTAGCATATTGCACAGATTCCCAAGTTATCCTAAGAATCCTATCCTTATTTTCATTCAATTATCTAAAATAATTACATACATTCATGCATCATATAAGCATTATAAATTAAATTCATACATAACATGCCAAGATGCATTAACAGGAAACAAAGACGCAGAATTCGTAGAATGCTTCACTTTATTGATATTCTTAAATGATTACAAACTCTATCTGCCCTGCGCACACAGCTGCAATGGTCCACACACTCAGCTTCAAACTACCACCCTAAGCCTCTGCGCACTCAGCTGTAGAGCCTCTACCTATGCTACGACCTGAAACTTAGACTTCTTACTTTGAAGCTATGACTCTCCAAGACTTATCTGAACTACTTAAAGCTTACTAACTTAGCTCTTTTTATACAATCCCATGGTCCGCGGACCATGGGTAGATCTTTTACAGCTGACTTTTCTCTACAAAATAAGGGCAGATAACCCTTTATGACTCGTGACACCTTCACGCTCCGCGGCCACAAAATGCAGAGACTTTATAATTCTATTACAAAATTTGACCCAAAACATGGGCTTTTAGCCCCAAAACTGTCCTTGGGGGATCCCATTCCCAACATACATCTTGTGACTTCTTCATCTTTCCATCAAATGTAGGTTACTTTTCTTTCTTAAAATCATATGTAAAATATCCCTTGTCACTCCTCCTTAAGGGTGATCACGATGACGATCATGATACCTGTCAGAACCAAAACTAGAATAGTAGTTGTGTCTATCGCCTCTCCTATCTAGAGTGTCCAAAAACTTGTCATATTTGATCGTGTCATCTCTATCTAAGCTATGACCACCATGAGATCTACTGTCATATGTCCCATTAGTTATTTCCTCATTTTCATGGCTGATTTGAAGTGGTCCATGTCACTACAATTCTGATAAACTATGAAGGGTTATTGCATTAAGATCTATTTGTTTCTCTTATTCCTATATGATTCTTTCATTGTCTACTTTACAAATCCCTATTCTGCCTTCAAGCTTCTCAATGTGTCTGCTAAGTCAGAATAATTCCCAACACCACACTGCACATCTGATCCATAAGGAGAATCTCATGAATTGTAGTCTACCATCTTGCTAGTTATCTTCATCTCTTTCGTGCAAGGCATATTATGTTAGCTAAACCAGATCATAAGCAAATGAACGTACCTTAGAATCATTTAGGGAGGATATCTCTTGAAAGATCAACCAATCATCATAATACATGTATAAACATAATGATAACAACATGTAAATATGTAGCATATAGATAAAACAACATAAAAACCATTCTAACCATAATCCAGTAATCAATGCATGACCATATCAACTACACATCATGACCTCATGCATGACAACAACAACCATACCAATGCACACTTGAGAAAATGTAAGTAGTTAATATGCATCAACAATGCATAACCAATGATAAACTCATGATGACATATCCCACAACAAACCATCAATCTTCCAATGGTGACATCACTGCAACCATGACCAACATCATGAATATGCATTAAGCACATAGACCACATGTATGAGTAACACATATGGAAATGACATGAATGCATGACCAACACACCACCCATCCATTAGAGGAATTTTGAGGTCTAAAATGGGCCTCCTAAGAAAACTTTTAACCAAAATAAAATTTATAAGAAGCAATATGATTCAAGATGATGATGTCAACCATGGGGGATGATTCACCATTTTTGGAGTAAAAAAGTAAAAATGTTAAAAAATAATAAAATAATAAAACTACCTTTTCAACTCGTATTTTTAACTTATCTCTCTAAGGTTTTACTCAAATTTCAAGTATAAGTATTGATTGGATGCAAAATATAATTCATCATCCAAGGAGTAACCATGTTGCATACTTTCAATGGACCTTGCTACATGAAAAATTAGAAATACATGAAAAAATGTGATTGCAATCATGTCTTTCATCTATTTCTCATTTTTTGTGTAGTAGGGTACATCAAAAATATGCACCATGGGTACTCCTTGGAAGAGGAATGAAATTTTTCTTCCAACGAGTGTTTCTGCTCGAAATTTGAGTAAACTCATAGGGAGATAGGTTGAAGATACAAGTCGAAAAAATAGTTTTTTCTTTTTTCCCTATAAAATTTTATGATGTAATCTAATCCTATTTTATTATTTCCACTATTATTTTATAATCTCCTTAGGAGGCCCATTTTAGACCTCAAAGTTCCCCTAATGTAGTCCAATGGGTGAACTATGATCTGATACCACTCTGTAATACTCCCTCCCACATCTACCCAAGTAACTGGCCAACCAGGTTAAACATGTGATGAAGAGTTACTATGATATGATTCAACTCCCTATGTGTCAATTAAGCAAGTGTAGCCAATCGAACACAACAACAAAAACCTTTAAGAGATACTGCAGAACCCCCAGGAGCCATCCAAACCTTCCAAATGACTAGCCCCTTTAACAAATTGATTGTTTGCTTCATTCATCCCCTAGTCGCTCCCATGACAAGGGCATGAGTGTGACTGGGAACCTCTAGTCGCTCCCATAACATGGTTATGCCTACGACTGGGGACTTTCGAATTTCGTGCTACCTTTTGAGGCCAAGGGCTGATGTCACTACCTAAAAATCCATGGCACTTCCAAAAATGAAAGATAACAGTGGAATAATGATACAAATTTCATTACTGGAATAAGGACTTGATTGGAACCCTACTAGCCATGACAAACATTTCGTCAAACATGTCACAAAGATCTAATCTACAGGTCTAAACAACAGAACTGAGCATAGGGGTCTCATACTTATCTGAGAATCACTAGGAATCCTTAATTCCTCATCAAAATAATTGCATTACCATCTATTAGGCCATATATTCATTGTACATTCAGTGCTTAACCAAAACATGATGATATCCATACATTTCCACTATCATAAAACTCATTCACAAACATCATATAACCAACAGAAATATCGAGGATATAATAGCCATGCAAACCACATATAAACAAGTACATTTACACATAAAATACAAAAGAGAAGGAGAACTCATATTGATGATTGCATAGGACGACCAGGTATGAGACTTCCATGAACCTCCTGACTATAGACTAGGCTGGGAGAAATATTTCTTTCATGCAGTCACCCCCATGCCATATTCCAAACATGAATGTGGGATCTTACAAGATAAATCAAGGAAAACCATCCAGGGCTTCTAGAGGCAAAACCACCTCAACCCTTAACCAGTGATTCCACCTCATAGTCAGATAACACTAGCCATCACTAGATTGTTCTCTACCCAACTTGTTAAGGGATACAAAGAATTTGGTCCAACCAGAACTCTAGGACTAGTAATTCAAACTAAAACTACTACCGAGCTCTAGAGCGTTTTTCCAACCAATGCTCCATGACTAGTAACTCAACCCACCAAGGGGTCCAGAGTGCTTGTCCAACCAAATATGTAGGACTAATGACTCAACCCAATCTATTACAAGGCTCCAGAGTTTTTGTCCAACCAAGGCTCCATGAACTAATAACTCAATCCACAGGTAAAGGAAGAAGAAAACCAACCAGAAAACACAAATGAAACCCACAACACCATGGCTATCCAAGAAATGGAAAGGCTAGGAAAAGCCACTATTAATCCAAGAAATCCTCCATCTCAATGACAAATCATAACCAACAAACCACATGCATATTCCATGCATGCCAAAACTAGTGAGGAAAATATACATGAAATCAGTACCTGCAAGCAAAACCAATTGTAACTGTTGATCTTTATGTCCTCTTGCACTTTACTGCTCTTCCTTTTCCTTCTTTATCCAAGACTGCAAGTATGCCACACTCCTCCAAGAGTGCTCCAAGAAACTCTAAGTGTCTAAGAGTTTGACAAAGAGAGAGAATAGAGAGAGCTCCAAAACTCAACTGACAAAAGTATGAGAAAAATATTGCTAATTGATCCTCAGAAGACCTTTTATTAATGAGGCCTCTCTTTTCTTCATTTTCCATTAGTTTCCTTCAATTTCCTCCTTACATGCAACTTGTGACCTTTCACCTTCCCTTTTTCCTATTTTCCATTATTTTCATAAATAAATCCCAAATAATGTCTCATGCCTTTCCAAATCCTTAGCCATTTCCTTGGCCATTAATTAATCAAAAGTGATCCCCATCAATATGTTTTTCCCAACATTCACCTTGGAATATGTGTCCTTGTTATAGACATTTTTGTGCCTTACAGCTCTAAGCATGAAATTTCCATAAACCAAGGGATCCTAAGTCCCTAAAAGTGTTGTTCCTACCCCTAGAGGAACAAGGTCAACCAATTACAGCTTCTCCCAGAAGTTCTCCACCAGAAATTGCTCAGAATCAGTCAAATCAGGATCATTTCAGCTGCTCCACTAGCTAGTTGCGTTGCATAGCACCCCAGTACACTAGCTAGGTTCGTTGCAACGCACCTAAATGCACTACCAGGGTGCGCTGAGCGGGAAATGACAAATGGCAGTGTCATTCCATGAGGTGGACAGACAATGGAAGCTTCCAGAATCTTCCCCAATGACACTTGCCTCACTGAGTTCGACCAAGCATGAGTAAGAGGCTCTCAGTCTCCAAGTGGAAGCAAGAACTGACAGAGAGAAGCCACAAGTCAAATCATAAGTTGACTCATCCTCTTTGCATACATCTATATATGGATCCCTCATCCCAGAGATCTGGAGGCTAGAATTTTGTACATTGCAGAGAATTGTTGTTGGTTTTGAGATAGAGATCAGTGTATTGGGTGATTTATGCTTTGTTGGAGGTGAAGAGGGGATTCCTTTGCTGGGGGGTTGATGCTGGATTAGGAATCATTGGTTGTAACTCCTCCTGGACCTTCTTGTTATATCAATAAAACTATTTGAGTTTCTCCTACATGCTTGTGTATCAATGATGTTTTGTTATATTTGCATGTTTAGCTTATATCTGATCCTAAGCTATTTATGAATGTAAATCCATGTCTTTGTGTAGTTTTCCTCTTTTGTGATCTTGCAGGAACTTGGTGAAGCTAGGCAAGTAAGGGAGCAGGTAGCTGGAAGCTGTCAAAGAGGAGAGAGATTGGATCAAAGGACTAGCGCAAGACACAGGTTGGTTCATCCTATTCCTCTTCGTTTATAGTTCATAAAGAAGAATACGAAAGTAGTTTTCCTTGTTTGTTTCTAAGGTACTGTCACACCTTAGTGGGATAGGGGCGTTTTGAGTAGACACTTTTCCCGATAACAAAATGGTGACTCCGTTGGGGAACGTGTCTAGTTAGTTTGTTTGTGTTTCTCTTGTTGTTTGTTTCATAAACACAGAAGTAGCAATCGAACTGCATTTGCCATTATCAAATGCAAAGTAGACACCTACTACTTCAATCCATTCACTGGATTTGTTTATGATTTGAATAGCTGATTCACAAGTGATCTGATTACCCTTTGTGATAGCTCTTAGACCTCCTTTAAATCCACCCTCTGATTGTGCATTACTGATTGCTTTTACTCGGCCAAAATCCATAGACTAAACTGCAAACCGTGACCTAGAACTCGGATAGAAGTCTCGTTTCTGCCCCAGCGCAGGCACTGTGAAGAGACTCTGCATTTCAACGTAGTTCCCGAGAGGGCTACCTACGTTGCAATTCAGTTTCTCTGTGTAACAGGTGCGCTGATCAGCCTAGCCCTGTGCAGCTGAGGTTCTTTGCTTCATTTTTTCAGTTTTGTCTCTGATTTTGCTGCCTGTGATCAATGTGTGTCTGTTTAAAAACCCCTTTTCTTTGCCTTAATTCCGCCTCCTTTGTAGAAAAAGATTGTACGTGTTCTTTGTGTGTTTGTTACATCATTTACAATTTTCCATTGAAAGAGTAGAATAGTCATACTGTCGTCCTTGGATTTAGATCTGTTGTAAGTGTCGATTTTGATCTTAGGAGAAAGTTTATTTGCTGTTGACAGTCGATTATGCTTTTACTTTTGTCTTTGGTTTGAATTTGTCACTTTCTAGTGTCGAAACGAGTGCTTATTTCAAAATCATAAAGTGTCGTAATCTTCTCTACCTTTTGATTTCGAAAAGAAGCTTGTTTGTGTTGTTCACTTGAAAGCGAATTCATATTTGTACATCAACTTTCTTTTTAGGCATCAATATTAAGAAAGTGAAAACAAATACATGCATATGTGCATTTGCATATTGATAGTCTGTTTGGCTTGATTTAGGAAAAGTGCATCTATAGTGTGCTCTTTGCTCTTTGAGAAAAGATTGTGTCTTTCTTTTCCCCTTGTAGCTAGGATTTTCATTGCTGAAGAGAGATAAAAGTTTGCTTATCATCTTTAGATTGCATTTTAGGAATTAGATCTACATCTCATGGTGATCCAAAAAGGCAAACTTCTAAGAAAGATCAACTTAAAATAAATTGAATGAATCTAACAACGCTTCGGAACTTAACGCACAACATTTAGAGGTCTAGGCTAGAGATGTATTCCAGCGTCGTAAAGCCTGGTAACTGTTGTCCTCACTGATGGTTGGGTGATTCCTCCACTTTGAGATGATAAGTGCCAGTACAGACTTGTGCTCCCACGTACCGTCGAGTATATATTGGGAGACCCCTATAGGCTTAAAACCTTTTATCCATAGGAAGCCATGTCGGCTGCCCTACTGATCGCAATGCACCGAACACAGCATTGGGGAAGATTGACTGTCGTACCGTAAAAAGTATTCTGCAGTTTTGCGATTGGTTTGGTACTCCCTGTACCTAGATCTCCATAGCAGTCCCTTTCATTCCTTTTAAGACTCCTTAACGGAAAAGGTCCATCTGAGCACTTGTCACTTCAGGCTCATTAAAAATCGAAGGAGACTAGAGTCATCTTTTGTTTTTTCTCGGCTCTTTAAAATTGAAAAAACAAGTTGTGTCCAAGCGCCTTAAAAATTATTTTAAATGGAATATTCATACCCTTTTCCTACGTTGATCTTAGGTTGAGAAAATGGATTCTACCAACCAAGGAATTCCCCTTGGTGGAAATCCTAGTCCCTTCTCCTCTTGGGGAGATGTTGGTGCACCCCATATGGCCACATTGTCACTTCCAGGACTGACAATTGGCTTGCCAGTCTGGCTCTTCTCAACCAATGTCGTTCAGAACACCACTATTCCTGAACAATCGAATCAGCAACCAGACGAGTCCAGCATTGCCCACCAACCTTCTACTTCCTCTAATTCTTCTTCTCCCCCTTCCTCTTCGCTTGATGGGGCTGGAAAAGCCAAAAGTCAAGTTCCTAAGGAGAAGAAGGAGAAGAAGTAGAAAGAGAAGAAGAAGAAGGAGCCAAAGGCGAATGGGGGAAAACGAGTGTCGTCTAACGAAAATCCACACACTACACCGACCAGGCCTAAATCGCCATGTGTCATTTGCAGAGGAGACCACTTTCACAGAGATTGTCCTTGCATCCCTCGGATACTAAGGGACTGGTCTCCTCGTTTGAACAATCCGGTGTCGTCAACCTCTGATGATCATGTTGAAAGCACACCGTCAACTAGCGAAAGTGAAGCCCCAGGACAAAAAGGGAAAGCTAGATTTCCCTGTAAACTGTGCGAAGGCAATCATGCCGTACACCGTTGTCCCTTCTTAGATGAAGCGAAAAGAGTTTTGGATGATCGTCCGGTTTCACCGTTACGACTCCCTCCTGGATATAAAAAACTCTTGCCGAGTCTGTCGCTAGTTGAGAATCCAGCTGGCCCGCTCAAGTGGTCGGCTGAAGCGCCTATCATCGAGGATAGACCATCTGAATCCATACCAGACGAAAGTCAAAAGGTCGAGATGGCAGTTGACCCGGTCTTGCCTTCAGAGGTTTTGTCTTTGGATGATACAGTCACTGAAGAGAACAAGGATGACACCGTCCAAATTCTCTTCATCAACACAGACTCCGATGAACATGGGGGCAACCGACCCATTCCCTTACCGCAGGAGGGAAGTTCGTCAGAGCCATACCCGGCCGTCTACTCGGTCCCACCTCCAAGCAACCTAGTTGTCTCCTTCGACTGGAATCAACTAGGCAGACCCCGTTTACCAGCAAGCATACCATTCCGAATTATCGTTCAAATATATAGAATGGTCATGGCTGGTACCATCATAGATGAGGGGGATTCTGTGAGTATCCTTTCCTCTATTGCTTGGAAAGCGCTTGGTTCGCCATCGCTGTTGCCTGAGATGAGAAATCTGACAGGCTTTAACAAAGGAACCAGTCGACCTTTAGGGATCCTTCCTAATGTGCCCATAACATTGAGAGGGAAGACAGTTCAAACGAACGTAATGGTAGTTCAGGGACCCTTGGATTATAACCTACTCCTTGGATGAGACTATATTTATTGCATGGGAGCCATCGTCTCCTCACTCTTTAGAGTAATGTGTTTTCCGCACGAAGGAAGAGTGGTCAAGCTCGTGGACCAGCTTTCATTTCCCGGATCACGCATAGCAAATAGTCAAATACCATCCCTAAATGGTCTGTTCACGCAAGAAATGTCTCAATCTCCAGTCCGTCCTCCCGATGAGCGCGAGTAATTCGGAGGGATATGACTGAAACCCAGGGGGCATGCGTCCTGGTTTGCTTCGGCAGGAAAACTTCGAGTATAGAGTAGGTTTCCGCGGGAGAATATGACTAGTCTGTACCCCGTCCGTGATTGGAAGAGGGGTTATTCTAGAATAAGATTCTTTTGTCAAAGTTATGTGAGTTGGCGGGCATCGTCACTCACCTTTGTTTATCTCGGTATACATCGCCGAAGAAGTGTTTTGTTTGCTGTGTGAATAGAACAATCTTTGGGTAACCTGTAAGAGGTAGTACCCTTCCTGATAAAATGAATGTTTTGTCAGCTCGAATAGAGGGTGACCCTTCCTGATAAAACGAATGTTTTGTCAGCTCGAATAGAGGGAGACCTCGAAACTCTGTTTTATACCTGGGGGCATGCAAACCTTTTGGAGTGCAAGCGAGGGGCGGCTATTTTTTTTTTAAATTTTTAGGACCTCTAACCCTTTAAACTCATAGGATTAGTCGTCACCTAACTTGCATAAAGAAAGGATGTGGGGAAAAAATCTAAAAGTTGTCGTTTTATATGAGACATTCTTATCATATGACTTGATTAATCGAGCAGTTTTAGCACATAGTTCAAGCTCGTTAAAAAATAAACATAAGACATGAGCAAGTGTTTCCACCCGCGTTTAAGCTCATTAAAAAATGAACTATTCCCCAGTAAATAACCACCGCGAATGAAGATTTCAGCCATTAAAGCCTTGGTCGTGTTTGCACTGTCACCTCCACTTTTCCATTGGCCGATCATTCACCTCCATTTGATTGTTTACCCATTTTTAGGAACAACTGCGAAGAGTGATTTCACTAGCCATCCTTGTGACACTGCCGTGATTGGAAAATTCCAACCATTACCTGGAATCAGGTGCTACCCATTTTATCACTCGTTCCTCAAAAGACGAGTCTTCTTTAAGCTCTTTTCAATTGACTCGTAAAATATGAAAAGATTGCCGAGTTTTGGCCTTCCAGCTCGTTAAAGCGACTAGAAGTGCTATCCCTCCTCTAGATTTTAATCTTTTTGGACCTGAGGGATTATTGCACAAAAAGATCGAGCGCTTGTTTTGTTTGGCTCGTTAAAACTATCGAAAATTCATCCCTTCTGTATTGTTTTATACTTTTTCGGACTTAAGGGATTAGATGACGAAAAGGGAATTTCGGAGTTACCTTTACGTACCTTTTCAGACTCTCTAAAAATGAAAAGGACCGAGTTATCTTTGTCGTTAAACTCGTTAAAAAGATTAATAGCGACAAACTTGTCTTTAGACAAGAACGAGTTTCACTATCGCTAGGCTCGTTAAAACATAGCGATGGGTTTGCCCGAAGGGAAAATTATAGAACAAGCATATGTTATCCTCCTCAAGCTTGACAAAAATAAAGAGGTACTGGTCAGCAATGACTGGGGAAAAATTGGGAAGAAACTCAAAGAATCTTTATTGGTAGCAAGTTTCTCTTGAACATGACATTTCCACTCCGTGCCTGAGTCGGGTTGGGTTGTTTCATTCACCGGTCACATCACCATGGTCACGCCATACCATCCACATTTGGGGTAAATGCTACCAATCCATCACATAAGTGTCGCCGACATGTTCAAGAGAAGTCATCCAGAGAAGTCACCCATGTCCCATCCACTACCATACATTATACTTCATTCTTTCATGACCGCCATCCTGAACCATATATCATCAGATCGTTTTCACCTCCATCAAAATCATTTGCTCCGTTCCATGTCATTGATGTGGGATTCATCAAGGCCCTCCTTTGACGGATCGCTTCTTGTCGACACCAGCTCATTATCCAAGAAGTTGATCTAGGAACACCCCATTCAGTACTTTGAAGCTTGCATGCCTCAATGGCAAGTTTCTCACTTCCGGCGACAGGTATACATCAATGACCTTCGACCGAAAGATTTTGCGTGGTGTTCGACGCCAAGTCCTTTATTCACACCACGTGAATTGTACTGCAGTACCTTGAGGGTCATCATCCTTATCGGTGATTCCTCTCGCGCTTGTTAACAGTTTACATCATCGACTGGTAATCAAGCGATGTCTTTCCATGTTCGACTTCAAAACATTTCTCACATGGATCGACTTGTACTTCAAGTGAAGATCGGACGAGATTGAAGACCCCGGATCTAGTTTCATCCATCCGGGCTGCGATATATATTCAGGAAAAAAAAAACATTGACATGTACAGCATTGCAGCACAGATAATCATCCTACCAAAAGGATGATGACTTCATCAGAATCATCAGTCCACCATCAGACGATTGTCTGTCCTGTGTACATAAAAATGAATTTATAAAGCTGAGCATGGGAATGCCCGCCTCAGCTAGATCATGAAAACAGTATGAAGATAATGTATTGTATTGTATCTTATTACAGGTCTCCTCCGAGCATTAAAAGAACTTCAGATCCTCCTAATAAAGCATTTCACCCGATAAACGGCCTCATACTTTAGGGGGCAACTGTTATAGACATTTTTGTGCCTTACAGCTCTAAGCATGAAATGTCCATAAACCAAGGGATCCTAAGTCCCTAAAAGTGTTGTTCCTACCCCTAGAGGAATAAGGTCAACCAATTATAGCTTCTCCCAGAAGTTCTCCACCATAAACTGCTCAGAATCAGTCAAATCAGGATCATTTCAGCTGCTCCACTAGCTAGCTGCGTTGCATAGCACCCCAGTACACTAGTTAGGTGCGTTGCAACGCACTAAAATGCACTACCAGGGTGCGCTGAGTGGGAAATGACAAATGGCAGTGTCATTCCGCGAGGTGGACAGACAATGGAAGCTTCCAGAATCTTCCCCAATGACACTTGCCTCACTGAGTTCGACCAAGGATGAGTAAGAGGCTCTCAGTCTCCAAGTGGAAGCAAGAACTTACAGAGAGAAGCCAAAAGTCAAATCATAAGCTGACTCATCCTCTTTGCATGCATCTATATATGGATCCCTCATCCCAGAGATCCAGAGGCTGGAATTTTGTACATTGCAGAGAATTGCTGTTGGTTTTGAGATAGAGATCAGTGTATTGGGTGATTTATGCTTTGTTGGAGGTGAAGAGGGGATTCCTTTGCTGGGGGGTTGATGCTGGATCAGGAATCATCGGTTGTAGCTCCTCCTGGACCTTCTTGTTATATCAATAAAACTATTTGAGTTTCTCCTACATGCTTGTGTATCAATGATGTTTTGTTATATTTTCATGTTTAGCTTATATATGATCCTAAGCTATTTATGAATGTAAATCCATGTCTTTGTGTAGTTTTCCTCTTCTGTGATCTTGCAGGAACTTGGTGAAGCTGGGCAAGTAAGGGAGCAGGTAGCTGGAAGCTGTCAAGGAGGAGAGAGATTGGATCAAAGGACTAGCGCAAGACAAAAGTTGGTTCATCCTATTCCTCTTCGTTTATAGTTCATAAAGAAGAATACGAAAGTAGTTTTCCTTGTTTGTTTCTAAGGTACTGTCACACCTTAGTGGGATAGGGGTGTTCTGAGTAGACACTTTTCCCGATAACAGTCCTATGACCAAGGTCTTATTTTAACTTTATTATTTTTTAGATGGATTTTTTACTAGGGTTGTTACAGAACACTCCCCCTTGGGGGAACACAGACCTTTGTGTTCAATGACATCTACAACCACAAAACTCTTGCAAACAAAATATATGGCCCATGAATCTTTATAACTTAGCCTGTTGTAGTATTTACAATGATCAAGCCATTGAGAAGTGAACCAACATGATAACCTTAATGACATGACACCCATACCTCTTATTGAAGCTTTATAACATCTCTCATGATGATATTTACATCCATATACATATGCACATATACCAAAACATCATACCAAAACATATACCAAAGACATATACCAAAACATTCACTCAGCTAACGAATGTAGAAGGATACATAGCCCACATCTGATCCACCATATCCCATGTAGCTTCAACGGGCCCAATGTTCTTCCACTACACTTTAACCTGCTCGATTGCTCGATTCCAGAGCATGTGCATATTTCTCTGCAAAATGCACTGAGTTCCAGTTGGAATTCTCCTTCTGGTTCCACCTGCAATACAGAACAGTCAATCACGTGATCAACATATTTAACATACTTCTTAGCAATGACACATGTAAAATATGATGGAGTTTCACTGTCGGAGGCAGTGAAATACGATAAGCTACTGGCCCAAACCTCTCAAGAATCCTGAAAGGTCCACAAAACTGGGTTGTCAACTTGGTACATGATCGAATCCGGAAGGATATCTTCTTTAGCTTGATGCACGAGTACACCGGCTCCCCAACCTAAAAATCCTTAAATATCTTGTTATGATCTACATAGTTCCTCTGCCTATCCTATTCTTCTTTCAGATTCTTCTTGATTACCTGCATTTCCTATCCCATTTGTTCTAACATGTCCAGTCCAATTAATACCATTTTAACTGGATCACTCCAACTAATAGGACTATTACAACTCTTCCCATAAAGAGCCTCAAATGAATTCATCCTCAAATATTCCTGATACGCATTGTTGTAATAAAAATCTACCAGTGGAATATACTCTTCTCGATTCTATTATTGATGCATCACATACATCCTCAACATGTCCTCTAATATCTTGTTTACCCTCTCTGTCTATCCATCTGTCATCAGATGATAAGTTATGCTCAAGTCCAACTCTATACCTAATCCTGCAAATGACTCCTTCCAAGACTTGGAAGTGAACTTCACATCTCTATCTGACACAATATTCTACAGAACACCATGCAGTTTGACCACGTCTTTGATGAAGAGTTGTGTTACATCATTTTTTGAGTATTTAGACTTAACTAGAATGAAGTTCCCTACCTTTTCTAACCTATCCACCACAACCATGATGGAATCATGCTTCCTAGATGTCCTAAAAAATCCTATGATAAAGTCCATGGAAATTACCTCCCATTTCCACTCTGGAATTGGAATCGGTTTTATGAATCCACCTAGATGTTTACACTTTACCTTCACCTGTTGATAATCCAAACACCTAGCCAATAAATTTTCCACGTCTCTCTTCAAATTCGACCAATAATAAAATTTCTTCATTGTTGTCAATGTCTTTTGATATCCTGCATGACCTGAATATGGTTTCGCATGAATCTCCCTCAAGATCACCTTCTTGTTTTCACTACTTTTAGTCACATATATCGTATCTCTAAACCTAACCAATTCATCTACCATTAGAGAATATTCCACATCCTGTGCACTTGCACCTCTACATGTACCTATACCACTATCTATACCTAAACCTGTACCTGAACCTGTACTCTACTGCAATGTATGTCAAAGCTCCATATACTTGACATCCTGTTCATCTGTCTGTAAGATCTTATGTTGTAGATATGTACCATACGAGCTCATAACTACTATACGATTCACATGTACCCACCCAATAAGAGCATCTACAACCCTATTCTCCTTACCTTTAATATACCTCATCTCAACGTCGATCTCACTAATCATGGCCAACCGTTTAGCTTTCCTAACATTCATATTGTGTTGGTCTAATAGATACTGCAATCCACTATGATCACTCATTAATACAAATCGTCTACCCAGAAGATAGTCCCTCCACATATTCAATTCATGAATGATTGCTGCCAACTCAATATAATGTGTCAGATAGTTTTGTTCATGCTCATTTAGTTTCCACGACTCATATCACACTACTTGTCCTTCCTCCATAAGTAATCCACCAAGCCCTCTCTTGAAAGCATGTGTACATAACAAAAACTCTTTATTCGGATCTGTGATCTCTAACAATCGAGCATGTGTCAACAACTACTTTAACTACTCAAAACTTGTTTCACATTCGTAATTCGATTCAAACTTCTTACCTTTCCTTTCAAATGATGTGATGGGATATAAAATCTGTTAGAAGTTCTTGATGAACCTCCTGTAATACCCTACTAAACCCATGAAGGATCTCACCTCATCCATATTCCTAGGAGTTTCCCACTCTATGATATCCCTTACCTTTTGTGGATCCACTCCTATGTCTTCCTTGGAAACATTATGTGCCAATTAATGTACCTTGGTTTGAAAGAAACTACACTTGTTGAGCTTAACATATAACTAATACGCTCTCAACAATCTCAGTAATGCCACTATGTGTTTGGCATGCTCTTCTTCATTTTTAGAATATACAAATATATCATCAATGAGCACAATAAAAAACATTTCCAAATAAGGACGAAACATACTATTCACCAAGTACATAAACGTTGTTGGAGCATTAGTCAAGCCAAATGAAACTACAATAAGCTCATAATTTCCGTACTTCATCCATAAATCTATCTTGTAAAGTTCATTTTCTTTAATGTGTGCCCGGTTATATCGAGATCCTAGGTTGATCTTCAAGAACACTACCGCTTACTTCAATTGATTAAACAAATCATCAACCCTTGGAAACAGATACCTGTTCATGATGGTCACTTTGTTCAATTACTTGTAATTAATGTACAACCTTAGAGTACCATCCTTCTTCTTCATAAATAATATCGGTGCACCCCATGGTGATACACTTGGCCTAATGTATCCCTTATCCAACATTTCCTTACATTACAACTTCTACTCTACCAACACTAGTGTCCTCATCATGTAAGATGCCTTATATGTTGGTGCTACCCCTGATATCAATCCAATAGAAAATTATACATCCCTGTGAGGTGGAAACTATCAAATTTCTATGTGAAATACATCCTAAAACTGATATAGAACTATGTACCTACTATAAACATATGCATCCTCAACATCCTTACCTTTGTCACTCGAAATATGCACTGTAAATAACACACACCCTTTACTGCAACTATGCTTGGCCTTCATAGTTGTCACCATTCTCACTGATGTTGCTTTCTTCTTACCCTGCAAGACTCTTTGGTCCCCATTATCATCCAGACACTCAATATCCTTTTCATAAAAATCCACCTTGGTCCTATGAAGATACAACTAGTCCATACTGAAGAACATATTGTATGATCCCAACAGTAATACATTCAAATGTGTTGAGGTAGGCATACCATTCAAATCAAATGCACAAGCTCTTACCCAATGATGAACTCGCTTGTTTGTACCTATAGCTAACTACACTAACCAAGAATCTGCATTCACTTATTTATTCAAACCACACTTATCCACCAGATCAAGATTAACATAACTATAATTAGATTCAAGGTTAATCAAAATAGAAATAACTTGATCACAAAGCTTATCGTCCATCTCAATAATTGACGCTTAGTGATCTACCCACCTATTATCTAGTGATGCATAGATCCTGGGAGTACTTTTTCTAACGTATCCCACTATTTGTTCCTCCTGAGAACTATAGATATTCGGTCTACCATCCTGATATTGTGGACAATCTCTCCTACAATTCTCTCCTCCATAGGTCCAAAATCGCACGGGCTCCCTATTTTCACTTGTATTCTGCTGCTTAGACTGAGTTCCCTGTCTTATGCAAGATGTATTGAACTTCTTAGGTGGTGTGCTATTCTCTTTTTTAGCTATATCCTGAGGTCTTTCTCACTTCTTGTCCCATTTTCCATTATACTTATCATTACCTTTCCAGTACTTCTTAGTCTCAGATCTATGTATCGATTGATCATAACAATGCTTTAGCTTCTAGATGGATTTCTACAATGATGTAGGCTCATAAAACTCAATCCTATCATTGAATTCTATCAACTACCCACTAATGAATCTATAAATCTTCATCTTCTCCTCCTTAAGGTAAGGCACTTACCTCAACAACTACAAAAATCTGCTAGTGCACTCCCCATTTTTCATAGAACCCATCTTCAACTTATAAAACTATTTTTCCTTGTCGTCATAGTATCTCTCTGATAGATACTTCTTCTACAATAGCCTCTCGAACTCACTCCAAGTAAACTCCTTCTCATAAATATCTCTGACGTTATTTACATATTCCCACTAGATATTTGCTTTACCTTTAAGATTGAAGGTAGCTATTATGTCCTTCACGTTCTCTGAGTAATTGTGCAATCTGAAGAACTTATTCATTCCAAGAAACCATGCTTCTACATCCTGTGACTTATTCATCTCTCCATTAAATGTTTGGGGCTTTTCTTTCTTAAACTCATCCCGAAAATATCCCTTGTCACTCCTCCTGTAAGCATGATAGCGATGATGATCATGATACCTATCAAAACCAAAACTATAATAGTACATGTGTCTATCATCTCTCCTTTCCAAAGTATCCAAGGACCTGAAATATTTGATCATGTCATATATATCCGACCTGTGCCCACCATAAGATCTATTTCCATATGCCCCATTAGTTCTATCCTCTTTTTCATGGCTAATCCAAGGTGTTCCCTCTTGTTGTAATTATGGAAAACTCTAAAGGATTACTGCATTAACATCTTCTTGTTTCTAATGTTCATGTATGATTCTCTGATTGTCTACTTTGTAACTCCTTATTTATGCCTTCAACCTTCTCAATGTGTCTGCTAAGTCAGAAGCATTCCCAACACCACGGTGCTCATCTGATCCATAACGAAAATCTCGTGAATTATAGTCTCTCATCTTGCTAGTCATCTTGATCTCTTTCCGACAAGGCAGATTATTTAATCTAAACCAAATCATAAGCAAAAAAACATACCTTAGAATCATTCAAGGAGGATATCGCTTGCAAAAACAACCAATAAGCATAATACATGTACAAACACAATCATTGCAACATGTAAATATGTATCATATAGATAAACCAACATATAGACATCATTCTAACCATAGTCTAGTCATCAATGCATGAAAATATGAAATACACATGCTGACATCGGTTATGACAAAAAAAACCATACTAATATACACTTGAACACACATAAGCACTTTACATGCATCGACAATACATAACCAATCATACACTCATGACAAGACATGCCACAACAACACCATCAATCTTCACATGGCAAC
Organism: Pinus tabuliformis; assembly: GCA_031772625.1. Classification (NCBI taxonomy): domain Eukaryota; kingdom Viridiplantae; phylum Streptophyta; class Pinopsida; order Pinales; family Pinaceae; genus Pinus; species Pinus tabuliformis. The sequence goes on along the minus strand of CM062807.1, from coordinate 371,390,998 downwards.
ATAAATGCAACCATGACCAACGTCATGCATATGAACCAAGCACATAGACCACACATATGAGTAACATATATGCAACCGACATGAATTCATGACCAACACATCGCGCATCTAGTTTGACGGGTGAACCATGCTCTCATACCACTCTATTATACCCTCCTCCCACATCTACCCAAGTAAGCTGTCAAGCTGGGGTAAACATGTGACAAAGAGTTGTTATGATATGATTCAACTCCCTATGTGTCAGTTAAGGAATTGGAACTTAAGGAAGTGGAACTAACTGGACACAACAACACAAAACTTTCAGACATACTGTAGAACCCGCAGGAGCCATCTAAACCTTCCAGGTGACTAGACCCTGGGACAAACTGATTGTTTGTTACATTAATCCTCTAGTCGCTCCCATGACATGGGAATGAGTGTGACCGCGACCCTCCTGTCACTCCCACAACATGGTTATGCTTGCAACTAGGGACTTTCCTGAGTAGTTTTGTGTCTGCGACTCTGATTTTTGTGCCACTTTTTGAGTCCCAAGGCTTAGGTCGCTACCTATAACTCCATGACACTTCCAAGAATGAAAGATAACAGTGGAATAATGATATAAATGTAGTTAATGGAACAAGGAATTGACTGGACCCCTACTAGCCATGAAAATCATTTCGTCAAACATGTCACAAAGATGCAATCTATAGGCCTAAACAACAAATCTAAGCATAGGGGTCTCATACTGGTCTGAAATTCACTAAGAAGCATTAATGCCTCATCGCAATATTTTCATTACCATAGATTAGCCCATATATTTATTGTACATTCAGTGATCAACCAAGACATGATGACAGCCATACATTTCCATTGTCATAAAACTCATTCATAACCAACATATAACCAACAGAAATATGAAGGATATAATAGCCATGTAAACCACATATAAACGAGTATATTTACCCATAAAATACCAAGGAGAAATAGATCTCTTATTGATGATTTCATAGACTGACTAGGTATGGGACTTCCATGAACCACACGACCGTAGACTACAGTGAACAAAATATTTCTTTTAGCCAGCCACCCCAATGCCATATTCCAAGCATGAATATGGGATCTCATAAAACACATGAATCAAAACCATCTAGGGCTTTCAGAGGCCAAACCACCTTAACCCTCAACCAATGATTCCACATCACGGTCATACATCACTAACCATAACCAAATTGGTCTCTACCCAAGCTATCTAGGGCTCTAGAGAATTTGTTCCAACCAAGACTACATGACTAGTAACTCAGCCCATAGTTTTTGTTGGGCTCCAAAGTGTTTGTCCATCCAAGGCTACAGGAATAGAAACTCAACCCACTAAAGGCTCGAGAGATTTTTTCCAACCAAGTCTCCAGGACTAATAACTCAACCCATGTTACTATAGGACTCTAAAGAATTTGTCCAACCAAGGCTCTAGGAACTAATAACTCAACCCACATTTAAAGGAATAAGAAAACCAACAAGAAATAGAAGTAAAACCCACAAAACCATGGCTATCCAGGAAATGGCAAAGCTAGCAAAAACCACTGTCAATCCAGGAAATCCTCCACGCCAATGATAGATCATAACCAAGAAACAACATGCATATGCCATACATGCCAAAACTAGTGAGAAAAACATACATCGAACTCAATAACTTCAAGAAAAATCCATTGTAGTTGACGATCTTGATGTCCTCTTGCACTTTCCTACTCTTATTGTTCCTTCTTGCTCCAAGACTCCAAGTATGCCACACTCCTCCAAAAGTGCTCCAAGAAACTCTAAGTGTCCAAGAGTATGAGAGAGAGAGAGAGAGATTCAAAATTGAATCGACAAAAGTCCTAGCAAAATATTTCCAATTGATCTTCATAATCCTTTTTATTAATGAGGCCTCTATTTCTTCATTTTCAATTATTTTCCTTTAATTTCCTCCTCACATGCAACCTGTGACCTTTAACCTTCCTTTTTTTCTATTTTCCATTATTTTCATAAATAAATGCCGAATAATGCCTCGTACCTTTCCAAACCCTTAGTTATTGTCTTTGCAAATTTCCTTATCCATTAATTGATCACAAATGATCCCCATCACTATGTTTTTTCCAACATTCAACTTGGAATATGTGTCGCATGACCAAGATCCTATTATACCTTTATTACCTCTTACATGGATTTTTGGTCAGGGTTGTTACAGTTGCAAGTCAACTCTTCTTCTAGAATGACTCTAACATTCTTTACATATTCTTACCAAATTTATTCTTTACCTTTAAGACCGAACTTAACTATTCTGGTCATTATGTTCTTTGAGTAATCATGAAACAAGAAGAACTTGTTCATTCCAAGAAACCACGCTTCTGCATCCTGTGATTTTTCCATTTCCCCATCAAATATAGGTGGCTTTTCTTCCTTGAAATCATTTGGAAAATATCCCCTATCACTCATCCTCTACAAATGATAACAATGATGACCATGATGCTTATCTAAACCAGAACTAGAGTAAAGACCATGTACACTACCTTGTCTATCAGGTGTATCCAAGAACCTTCCATCTTTAATGGTATCCCCTCTATATGACTTGTGCCCATCATAAGAACTGCTACCATAGGATCCATTAGTCCTGTCCTCCTATCCATGTCTAATCCTGAGTGGTCCCTGTCTCTACAAATCTAATAATCTTTGAAGAATCACTGCATTGACTTCTTCTCTTTTCTCTTGTGACTGAATGATTCTATCATTATCTTCTTTGCAACTTCTTATTTCTTCATTCAAACTTCTCAAACTATCTGCTATGTGAGGGGAGCACTCATCACCATGTTGCTTATTTGATCTATAGGGAGAATCACATGAACTATAGTCCATCATGAGAATCAGCTACGCATGATGACACAACTGCAACAATGACGATCATCATGCATACCTAACACACACATAAACCACAAGTATAATGAACACATATCCAACCAACATGCATTCATGAGAAACACACCCAACAAAAACATCATCAAATTTCACATGAAAATACAACCACAACCACAACCACCACCATGCATACATGTCAAGCACATATACAACCTTCATGCATGCATGAAAAACACATTCCAACCATTCAATCCAAGTGTTGAGCCTGAGAACTCTGTTACCACTATGTGGTATCATATATCACCAAAAGAGAATGAAAACCACTCTGATACAACAATGTAACACCCTCCTCTGACACTTACCCAAGATTACCTGTCCACTAAGGTAAATATGTGATGAAGAGTTTCTATAATATGGTTTGACCCCCTAGGTGCAATTAAGGAAGTAGAATCAACACACCAAAACTTTCTGACTACCTTCAAGTCCTATAGGACCCCCAAGGGCTAAACCACCCTTCTAGGTGCCCAGACCCAGAGTTAAACCTCCTCTTCATTGTCCTAGACTCCTTCACACTGGCGCAAAACTATAGAAATTCAATTGTAACCCTCTAGTCACATGCACAAGCCTGCAGGGGAGAAACTGTAGTCTTTTCACCTAGTTCTATGCCTGTAACTGCGAGATCTAAGGAAAATTTTGGGGGATAGCGTCCATATTACTGCCCAGAACTTAATTAAAATTTACCAACAATGAATGACACCGAGATGAGAGCCATAACTCAAGTCTATCATAAAACCATTCTTATAAATAACATATAACCAGAATAATAACAGTAATAGAAAAACCATTAAAGCCACATAATAACAAGTACATTTGCTCATAAAATATAAGAGGAAAAAAGAGATTATTAACATATGCAAATACAACAAAGTGAGGGACTTCCATGTACCACCCAACCATAAATTGGGTTGAACCAAATCTCTATTTCAGCAAATCACGACCACTCCATATTCGAAACATGAATGTGGGATCTCGTGGAATAAACTAAGCCAAAACAAACTAGGGCTTACAAAGGCCAAACCACCTCAACCATTAACCATTGATTCCACCTCAGAGTCAAACATCACTAACCATCACATGATTGGTCTCCACCCAGGTTGCCAAGGGCTCCAGAGTGTTTGTTCCAAATGAGCTTCCATGATTAGTAACTTAGCTCACAACTGTTGCCAGGATCTAATGAATTTTTCCAACCAAGGATTCCAAGACTATAAAGTCAACCCACCAAGGGCTCTAGAGCATTTGTCCAACCAAGTATTATAGGACTAGTAACTCAACCCAATTTGTTAGAGTGCTTCCAAAGAATTTGTCCAACCAAGGCTTCAAGAACTAATAACTCAACCCATATCCATAAGGAACATGAGAACGAATTATAAAATAAAAGGGAAAAGACACAACACCATGGTTTTCTAGGAAATGGCAAGAATAGGAAAAAAAACTATCAATTGAGGCAACCTTCCATATGAATGAGAAATAATAAACAAATAACCACATGCATATGACATGCATGCTAAAACCAACAAGAAAAGCATACGTGCAAATTGGTACCTACAAAGAAACCCATTGCAGTTTTTGATCTCATTGTTACCTTGTGCTTTCCTTCTTTTCCTTTGCCTTCTTGCTCCAAATCCAAAGTATGCCCAAAATCCTCCAAGAGTGCTCCAAGAAACTCGTGCAAGAGTATGAGAGAGAGAATAGAGAAAGAGCTCCGAGCTAAAACTAAAAAAAGGTTATCAAACTGAAAAAAAAATATATGAACTGATCCCTATAAGCCTTTTTATCATTGAGGCCTCTATTTTCTACATTTTCCTTAATTTTCCTTCAATTTCCTCCTCACATGCAACATGTGACCTTTCACCTTAATTTTCTCCTATTTTCATCCTCGGCTCTCCAAAATGTCATTCATTTCACCCTTTTTTCTTTCACTTTGCTTCAAAATTTTCCATGTTCCACAACTCTATAACCATGCATTAAGACCATCTTCATAATTAAATATGGGTTTAGGCACATTATTTTCCAATACATTTATTTTGGTATTTTGAATGAATTTATGGTTAAATATTACAAAAATAACATGTACTCACTTATATATAAAAGTTTCATGAGATTTTGTGATATGTGTAGGCATATTTGAAGATTCCAAGATAGTCATATTTGGCCTCCAAGACTCAAATTCAAATTTTGTCTTCAAACTCTTGAATATTTGAGGAAGATTTGAGATCATTGGTCAATGACATTTCATGGAGAAATATCATGGAGGTTTTCATAAGTGTCTCCTATCAAAGTTAGGAGAGATTTGTGAGAGGATATGAAGAGTTGTTAATTGCTAGATGTCAACACATGGTTGTAACAACATGAGATATTTTTGCATCTAGGAGAGATTTGTGGATCTACACTTATGAATTAGTTATCTTAGTTTTTGTATAAAAATGAGTGCCTTCCCTCTCAAAAGGTGTGAATAGTTTGGGAACTATGTTCATGCTTCAATGCAGAGTTTTGGATGTTAAAGATTGACTCTATGCTTATGATTAATGTAATGAATACCAATCTAGCTCACTTGATATGGTTGTGTCTTCATTTTTTGTTTGGTCAAGATTTCTCTCAACTTTCCACCTCTCATGCACTTTGGGATGGCCACCTAATGAGTATGGGATGTATTCTAATGCTTTACTTTTTTCATTTATTTATGTTCATTTTAAGTATTTTGAAATAATGCATTGTTTACATTCTTTCATACTCATTCCATTTATGTTCTTTTGCAAGTTAAGCATTACTACTCGCATTTTATAGATCCATTGCTTTTCAATTTGTTTGATAGATACTCATGAATTATTCTAATTTGAAAATGCACACATTACTAATTTTAAATTATTTATCACTGCTTTCAAGATAATTTTCTGTTGACACCTAATCCTCTGCGATTCGGTGAATTTATGTAAATAGTGAAATTAGGAATGTGAACAGTCATCAGGAGATGAACTGAGCAGTCACATCCTTTGTATATAAAAATAACTACCTAATGAAATAAATTGAATCAGTTTTCTGCCAAACTGGAGTTACTCCTGGCCTGACATGGTATCAGAGCCAACTCCCTGTTTAGTCTTTATGTCTTTGTAACTCCTGATATGCTCCATTGCTCTCCCTATAATTCTGTCTGCCATACCTGCGTTCTGTCTTCCACACCTGCGCTGCCCTAACATATTCTATTTATGATTCTGCGCCCTCTTCAGTTGAATACGCTCAGACTCCATAAATGTTTCATATTCTCTGACCACTGACCATCCATTTGAATGCGTTGAGTGCCAGCCTGCCTGTGCATAAACGTTTCTGTCCATAACGCGCTGCCCCCGCCTGTCTGTCAGTCGCACCATTATTGAACGTTGTTTTGACATTAACGTAAACGTTGTGTCTCAAACGTGAACGCTGCTCTTTTCATTCCACTGAAACGTTGTATACCATTGCTACCCTTCTGTCCATCAGTACAGGCCACCTTCGAACGTTTGCATGATTTATTTCTTCTTCGAAATTTAACACTTTCGCATAACATTGACCGATTCTTTGTTGAGCGGTTTCGAGGCTCAGGACTATCATAGCGCAGAGATTAATGGTGATAATTAACAAATGTTAATTGCGAATTTGGTAGCGGCCCTTCTTCCTCACCAACCGAATGGCACGATGACTACTGTGGTCACACACAGAATCGAGACCTCGTTCTAAGTGGTGGCGCCACCCGGCCGAGTACTCTGGAATAGTGTTGAAATTCAAGTTATGACAGTATGTGCGTGTGTGTATTTTTTGTCAGTTATTTAATCGCCGGATCTTCTCAGGGCTTCTTTGGTTCCCTGCGAGCATCTCTTATTTTTTAATCAGAGTTCCAGGAGCCGAGCAGAATCACTGCTTCTTTACATTTTATTATTTTGTTTCAAATTCTTCCTCGAAGCCCCAAATTTTAGATAGAAAGCGAGTCCAAAATGCGTTGGTAGTTTATCCCCTCGCCTTCTTTCAGTCTCCATATCTTTAACACTACCTTCATCATCGGAATCAGAGGATTCCACAGATGAGCACCTGTAATGTTGCCTGTGAGACTTGTGTATGGAATTCCTCAGCATGTTCGATGATTAAAATATCAAATCAAAACATATAATTCTGAAGCTCGGTAAATCTAATTTTCTTTTGAAATCCAATCTACCGAGTCTGCGATTCGAACCAACGCCGACTGAAACCATGAAATAGGCATCCTTAACCTGTGGGGTGTCTCAGGATCGAATCCCGGGCTTATCAGGGACCCGCATAGAGAAGTTACCAAATATGACCTCCGGGCGATGTGAAACAATGCCTCGGCCCCAGGAAATTTGAGATGGCTCATGGTAAATAGTCATGGCTTCGAGGTCTAGAAAATCAAAGGGATTTATGGTGAATTTTTAGTCTTTTCAGTGAGCTTTAGAATATAGATGTTTAATGTTTTGTTTAAAACATTCTCAGATTACATGAGATGTCTTCCATTAGAGCTTGAAATTGTGATGTCGTTGCTACTCCAACTTTGTAGAGCTCGCGGTTGATGTTGTTGCTGCTCCAACTTTGTATATCTCGTGGTGAATGATTGATTATTGACTATGATATGAATTAAACAACCAAAATCATTTCACGCAGAAACTTTTTGAGTACAATTTTACTGTATATTAGCAGAAGTTTTTTTTTATCAGCAGAAGTATTTTTTTGCAAAATGCATTCAATCATCTCCATGGTAGGAAGGGGTTGATTATGAGGAAACTTTTGCCCCCACAGCAAAATGGGCCACCATCCGGACACTCTTTGCACTAGCAGCTCAAAACGATTGGAAAGTCCATCAAATGGATGTAAAAACTGCCTTCTTGAATGGAGATCTAAAAGAGAATGTTTTTATGTCCCAGCCTGAAGGATTTTTTGTGAAAGGACACGAACATAAAGTATGCAAACTTGTGAAGTCCTTGTATGGCCTCAAACAAGCACCGCGAGCCTAGTATGAAAAACTAACTTAGCATCTTCTGAAACTCAACTTCAATCATTTTGATCTTGATGATGCAACTTTATTTGTCAAGAAAGTTGGCAAAACAGTTGTATATCTTGTGGTATATGTAGATGATCTTTTAATGACAGGGAACAATGAAAGCTACATTGCATCCATAAAGAAGGAATTGGCGAAAAGTTTTGAAATGACTGATTTGGGCTATGTTCATTACTATCTTGGCATTGAAGTAACCCAACATCCAAAATCCATATTTCTTTCTCAAAAGAAATACATTGGAGATTTGTTAAATAGATTTGGCATGACAGAGTGCAATCCTCTTTCTACTCCAATGGAACAAAACTTAAAGCTCACATCTATTGAAGGAAAGGAATTTTAGAATGCAACAAAGTATAGACAGCTTGTAGGAAGTCTCAACTACCTTACTACCACCAGACCAAACATTTCATTTGCTGTTGGAATCCTCTCCAGGTTTATGAAAAAGCCTTGTGAGGGACATTGGTCTACTGCAAAAAGAGTTCTAAAGTACTTGAAGGGAACTCAAGACTTTGTGATCAAGTACACACAGGTGGATGACTTCAGTTTGATCGGATACTTTGATTCATACTTCGATGGAGACAAAGAAACTGGGGTATATACTTCAGGATATGTTATGAGTCTTGGATCAGGAGCTGTCTCCTGGAGATCACGCAAACAATTAGTTCCAGCAGATTCCACAATAGAATCAGAATACGTGGCAGCAGTTGAAGCAACAAAAGAAATTGTGTGGCTCAGGAGAATTCTTGAGTATTTGCAGGTAAAACAAGTACAATCAACTCCACTCATGATTGACAACACCTCTGCAATAAAGTTGGCCAAGAACCCAAAGTTCCATGATCGTACAAATCACATCAATACTAAATATCATCTGATCCGACATCATGTTGAGGCCAAAACAATCCATCTCTGTCATTGTTCCACAAATGAGCAAATTGCAGACATCTTCACCAAAGCGCTTGGAAGAGAAAAGCTTGAAAGATTCAGAACGATGCTTGGACTCACCAACATCCCTTCAGATTAAGGGGGGGAATGTTGACACCTAATCCTCTGCAATTGGGTGAATTTATGTAAATAGTGAAATTAGGAATGTGAATAGTCATCAGGAGATGAACTGAGCAGTCACATCCTTTGTATATAACAATAGCTACTTAATGAAATAAATTGAATCAGTTTTCTGTGAAACTGGAGTTACTCCTGGCCTAACAGTTTCCTTTAAATTTCATAGATTAAGAATTCAATGCTTTCTTAGTATAGGATTTTATTCTTTCTAGGTTAAATATACTTTCAATTCATTATAATAGATTTACTTTCATGTTGGTAAAATAGATTTATTTTCATGTCATTAAAGTAGATTTATTTTCATGTCAATAGAGTAATTTTACTTTGATGTCAACTTCCATTTCAATTTCATATTTCTTTCCAAGTTCCGAATTTGAGACTTTTGAAAAAGAAAGTGTGTGCACACTCATCTTAGGCTTTTTTCATGAATAGGTTTAGCATCATTTCAATAGGTTAATTTACTCTTAAATTAAATTTGTTTCCTAGCATATATTTTGGAAGTATACTTTGCAAGTTCACGAACCCCGAGTTTGACAATTTAATGACAAGTAATTTAACTAACAATTAAATTACCCAGAAACACCTATGAAGAAACCCATTGTAGTTGTTGATATCATTGTTCCCTTGCAATTTCCTTGTTTTCCTTTTCCTTCTTGCTCCAAATCCAAAGTTTACTCAAAATCCTCCAAGCGTGCTCCACGAAACTCTAAGTGTGCAAGATTATAAGAGAGAGAATAGAGAGAGCTCCAAGCTAAAACTAACAAAAGGTTATCACACTGGAAAAAGCTATGAACTGATCCCAAAAGGATTTTTATCATTGGGGCCTCTATTTTCTACATTTTCCTTAATTTTCCTTAGATTACCTCCTCATATGCAACCTGTGACCTTTGACCTTCTTTTTCTTTTGTTTTCCATTATTTTCATAACAATTATGCCAATTAATGCCACTTTTCATTTTCCATTTCCATAGCCATTAATTAATCACAAGTGATACCCATCACTATGGTTTTTCCCAACATTCATCCTGAAATATGTGTCCCATGAACTTGGTCTTATTTTTCCTTTATCAACTTTAATACATGGATTTTTAACTAGTTCCGCTACAACGTGGTTTTTCCCATCCATGGATTATCCTGCAATTGATATTTCTTCACCCACATAGACCACTAGTTTATTTCTTATGGCACTGTTAACTATAATCCATCTTTCACATATGTCCTAGTATTTTTTGTAACTGCTACTGTCTGCGAACTTTGATATCATGATTACATCAAATGATAATCAAGCCAATAATAATTATTCATCAGTGATGCTTCAATGTCTATTAATGTGCATACATAAAACATAAGCACAATATCATGAAATGCCTTATTTAACATCAGGACACACGCATTAACAAACAACATATGACTATAAAAGTCCACATTAATTTTTATTCCCCTCAACCATATGTCCACATTCTTTCCCAAAAAACTACATCTACCCTTATTATTTTAAAGGAAACTAGAACAACATCTATGTTTTTTCATCTCAATACATAAAATTATCACAATAGTTGTTATTCCAGAATCCAGATGCATAATCTTTTCTGAAAGGGGGGTTAACATCCTCTTGCATGCAAATGCACAATCTTTCCAAAATAATGCTAACACAATCTTATATGTACATGCCTAATATTTCGAGAGGATAGCTAACATAATATTGCCCAGAAATTCATAATATTTCCAAAGGAAAACTAACATAATAGATATTATTATTGTGCATGCAAATATATATTTTCTAGCTCAATAGTTATGATATTTATGCATGCAATTACATAAAATTTATCAATAGAACTAACCCCAATAGATATTACTTTTGGTACATGAAAATATGTAAAAGGAAGATAACAAATTGAGAATGCTCCTATGCATGAAAATGCATATAATTTCCAACAACACCTTTTCCAAATGAGATCCACTGACAATAACTATTGTAAATGAAGAATCATGCTCTATTCCAAGTAAAGCTAACATGATAGTTATTATTTCATGTGTGAAGATACGTGTACTTATCGAAAGGAAGGATAACATATTTATTGCATGCATTTACAAATTTCTTTTCAAAAAGTATAAGACAATAATTATATTCTCCTCTGCATGAATATATATATATATCCTTCCACCAAATCTATCACAATGACTTATTACTTTCCTGCAATATTAATATAAATAATTGAGCACAAAATCCCACATTTTTTTCCAAGAACACTAAAACATTATCTATCTCTATCTGTACATCAACAAATATTCTTATCGCATTGAAAAATCAAATGGAAACACTATGTTTTACTCTGCTTTTCTTATTTTAGTCATCAACTTTGGCACAGTTTCCAAACATCTGGAAATGAATTTTTGAAAACCAAATGAATTTTTGAAAACCAACGGAGGTTTTTTGTTGGGAACGGGTTCATTAAAAAGAACATCTCATCTTTTATACATAGTTTGGAATATTCAAATACATCTTTGCAGCCCATTGTTTCAAGTTTATCGCATGCCTTAGTCATCAACTTTGGGCATAGTTTTTAAGAATTTGAAAATGAATTTTCCAAAATTGAAAGAGAATTTCATCTAAAATAGGCTTACTTACAAAAATGTATTTCAAGTTTTGCTTTTCAAGAATTTGAAAATGAATTTTCCAAAATTGAAAGAGAATTTCATCTAAAATAGGCTTACTTACAAAAATGTATTTCAAGTTTTATACACATATCAGGGTTTGAGATATACGAAGGAATATTTGGTTCCCATATTTCAATAACACATGCAAATATTTTCCAAGATTACTTTCATTAGATTATTTTCGTTTTTCAATAACTCATGCAATATTTTCAAGAAAACGATCTTTTAGATGCGTGAAAATTATTTTTTTCATGTAAAAATATAAGTCTTTGTGTGGAGCTATTTTTATTACGTGCAACCATATACTTATTTTCACAGTAGCTATTTTCCTATATGTAAACATTTACTTATTTTCTAAAATAAATCTAGCATAATATATATTAATCTCATGCATATGCAATTTATTTTCTAAGAGAAATCTAATATAATAGATATTGATCTCACACATATGCAAATTATTTTAAGAAATTGATGCATAGATAACTTATCTTTTAATGCTTGGAATCCCTCAGCTCAATGAGACTCCTGAGGCAATATTCTATGTTGAACCGATAATTTTTTCCACACTACTATAACCAACAATGACCAGGTAAGAGATGAAGCAATCTTGTTTTGAGTTCCTGATAGGACCAGCTTTCTTTCAACACTTTTTTACATATAATTATTCAAAAACACTCATCGCTCTCTATTGGCCTACCTCTACATGTATTTGTCCATTAGTCCTCATTGTCCATATTCTTATAATAAGTAGAATTAAACTATGCAATATATTTTCTAAATCGTAAAATCATTCCATAGATAACCCGTCCATATATCATATTTTTCCTGAATCCTAAAATCACTCCATAAATCATGTTTTTTAAATTCTAAAAATCATTCAATAAATCATCCATAAATCACTCCATAAATCTCTCATGATTTTTCAAAGTAGACCTTTTTTTATGTACAAAATATCACCCATCCATATTTTTTCTAAAACTATGACTCATTAGCTCTAAGACTCATAAAATATACCAACTTGGAAAATCAAATTTCTTTACATAGAATACTATAAATTCTTCTCAATATAGGGATTAAGAATTAATTCTAGTAATATTATTGCAATTAATAATTAGAATAATATTATTCTTATAATATCAATATAAGAATTAATAATATTAAATTATTCAACAATACTCATTTTACGAGGTTTTTTACGCTAGCTTACACCAAGGATATTACAAATGATTACAACATATTTTAACTCTATACATAAGTAAAGAAAATTTCTACCATAGCAATTTATAGAAACACATTGCATCTAAAATGAATAATTACAAAATACACATATGATACTTATCTCATCCCTTAACTATCTAGACTAGGCACAAAATCACTAGGAAAAAGAGTGCTCTACCCAACCAATGAGTATAGTATCCACTACTAGAACTCCCCCAAACGAGTTTATGTTCCAAAATGACTGATAGACAGCGCTTTAACAAGGTTTCTTCTAAAGCATCAACATTTTACTAGCCAGGAACTTATATACTCCCAAGTTTGTATTATGGTTTCCACTAGCCAACAACTAGCTCAAGAATACCCTAATTGGAAGCGTCCTACCTCCCTTGTTAGTGTATTTTTTGAGGGTCACAAGATTACAACTTCATTCTCCTCTTTTGGACCTCTTCCAACTGGGTACGAAGTTTGCAAGGTTTCCTCAAGTTTTCATCCCTATCACTCTCCTGGCTCCCTTGTCCTAACTGAGATTATTTATCTCTAGGGAGTGGATAATTGTCTTCTAACTCTCTAATTAGTGAAAATATCATTTAAACTCTCTTTTTTAGTTTTTGGCTGACCATCATTCATATTATTTATAAAAATAAAACAACATTTATCATCTATGCCTCGCCTTTCACATGGCCCATAGTTTTACCAAATTATTTGCGGTAAAAAAACAAAATTATATACAACTTTTTACCGACGGGTGTTACCCTACACCTATTAAAATTATATAAGAGATATAATATTTTTGGTTTTTAGTTTATATTAACATGAGAGAGAAAAACTTGTGATTTAATGAATAATTTTCAATTATTTGATTTGATTTATTGAATTTAGTGAGTGTGTGTGTAATTTTCTTGAAATTGAGTCGAGTTATTAATTTTTTATTACATTTGTTACTTTTTACTTTTTACTATCACTTTTTAAATTCAATTATCATTATATATATTATTATTATTATTGTATATAACACTTCAACATCTCCCCTATATTGGCATATAGAGTGCCTCTGAACACAATATTCCTCATAATGAAGAAAGTTATTCAAAAGCCTTTTATATATATATATATATATATATATATATATATAATCTCTATAACTAATAAGATTTATTTTAAATCTCACTATTTTTTTGGAGAACAAGTAGTGCACTAATTCATTAGTGACATCATTCAACTCTTTTAGTATCCTATAGCATTATGTCCCATTTGGCTTGAAATATTGAATTTGTTCTTGTGCCTTCAAAGAATCCTAGAACAATAGGTCTAACTACTCATCCTCTTTTAGGAATTTTTTTCTGTGTATGGACCCTTGACTTTGATCAATAACTAGGTCAACATGATGCTATAATGATCCAGGTGGGTATCAGTGCCCACCCACCTCTTCCATTGTCTCAATGATTCTCTATTTTCTTTCTAGTTTTTTTTTGGGTTCCAAACTTCCAGCATCATTTTGAGCCCCTAAATATTTTTTTTTTTTAATTTGGAGGGTGAAGCGTTATCATGGCATGAAATGGCCTCAACTAAAAGTTTTATTCGTACAATAGTTTTTTTCATTCGTACAATAGTTTTTTTCAATAATATATTTTTCACCCCAAATGGATATTGTATGCAAAGGTTCTGCCCTCATGAAGTATACATACCAACTAACCACCTCAAGGCCTACAAACCTTCTATTATTTCATCTTCTAATGTTAGGATTTTAAACCTATAGAGTTATTTATTTATGTTAAGAGGCTATTCATTTACCATCTTGTAATAGCATTCTTTAATGCACATAACCACCACATATCTCTACTTAAAGATAACTACTACCATTCTAGCGAGGTTGTATTCTACAAGATTTAGTTATTTCATTTATAAATAGAAACTATGTATTAACCATATCATTGTGATTTCTATTATATTTATTTATTTTTGTTTCATTCCCTTTCCTATTTTTCATTTCATTCCTTGTGCAACCCAAATCAATGGTATTAGAGCAATATGCTCCTTGTTGTTTCCTGGTGGATTTCCCCAATGAGGTTAGGGTACAGAGAGTTAGGTTTTGAGCTAATTTCACTTGGTAACATTCACTCTCACCAAACCAATTGACCTATCATACTATAAGAAAATAGAAATGATGGAGTGGTGTATCATATTTTAGCTTAAGAAATCACTCACATGACAAACGAATGAGATGATAGACATCTCTTCCTAATTCCTTTGATGACTTCCAATGGTAGCTGAGACAGCTTCAACTAGAAACAATTTTGGAGGTACGAAACCATTCAAGGCACAAGTTAACTTTAATTTCCCCACAATTGAAGGAAAAATAGATGCAAATTATTTGGAGAAATGGTTAAATATGTTAGAGGGATATTACTCTATCCAATTTTTTTCAACAATGAAAACTTCACCTCTTCACTCCTAAAAGGCCTTCCCCATGTCAAATATTAGTGGGAGTGGTATTGGGAGATACAAAATGAAGATGAGTCTGGGATATTAAAGGTAGGACCCACTAGGGAATATTTTTATTGATTCCATTAAGGATTAATTCTATGTTATATGGAGCTATGATGACCAATAAACAATATGGAAACCCTACGATAAGAGAGAGACCGTATAGTGTCAATGTACACTAATATTTTCCACACTTGGAGCTCAAATATTAGTATTAGATACTTCTAGTGACACCTAGTTGTGAAGTAGTATAGTGGTATACACATGTGCATCCAGATGGAGATGGATTTCTTGAATTACTCATAACTAAGAGCCACTTATTGATATGTTTTCAAAATTGAGTAGACTTTTAAGTAGAGAAATAAGCAGGGTTCGACTTTGCAAATCTACAACAATAGAAGTTGGAAAAGGTGGCCCAAACTTGAAAAATAAGGGATATAGTAAGGAGTTACAGACTAAAGAAAAACAACCCAATTCACAAAAGAAGAAGGGTAATGAAAAGTTTAAAAAGGAAATGAGAAAGTGTTATGAGTTCCCTAAAATAACTTCGCACAACACTGATGAATTTCACTACAAAAAAATATTGTTGGAGGATGTTAAAGAAAAGGAAATAGACTTTGGCTCTAATTCTAATGCATAATAGGATCAAGGAAAATTTATCAATGATTCAAAACCTAGTGCTACAATCACAAACATAAATATCCAACTAGAAGATATAGAGGAGCCAGAAGAGGGGGATAACCTCTTCCATTCACAGATGTGGGTGAAGGGGAACTCACTATATTTCATCATTTTCATCAGGAGAAAAAAGAACCTAATATCAACTTAGGTCTATAATTCATTGAAGTTGATGATCATGCCACACCCCAAACCATACACCATTGGTTGGTTGAGCCACGGATGAAACACATGTGTCAATGAACAACGTCGTATGTCCTACAACGTTAAGCCCTTCATAGATGATGAATTGTGGGATGTGGTTGCACTTGAAGTTTATGGTGTTCTTTTAGGACAACCTTATATGTTGAAATGCCATGTTGTTTATGAGTCTTATCATTATAGTGTCATTTGTATTCTCAAAGGGAATCTCTATAGGGAACCAAAGGTAGCTCTAACTCTTACAATCTCATTGATCTCAACGAAATAGTGCCAAAAGTTAATCTCTCAAACTACAAAATTTGTCCTTTTCATAGTTCAATTAGAAGGTGAAAGGAAGCTCACTATGACTAGCACAACCTCAATATGAGGCCCTTCTGTATAATAACATCATGTGAAAAATATTATAGAGACATACATAGATATCTTCACTCCATCTGTGTTGGTGCCTCTACACTACTAGGAAAAACATTCAGATTCTTTTTCACCTCGTGCTCCTTTATAAATGGCCTACTATTTAGATGCTCTCTCTTCTAAAATGAGGAAATAAATAGTTAGATTCATGAGCTCATCCAAAAGGGAAATATTTGATCGATCTCCTCACCTTACAAGAGTCCAATTGTGTTGGTGAAGAAGAAATACGAGACATGGAGACTCTATATTAGTTACAAATCCCTGAATAAAATCACTATCAATAACATATACATGATCCTTAGGGTTGATAATATTCTTGATCGGCTTAAGGGTGCCAAGTTATTTATTGAGATTTATCTAAACTTAGGCTTCCACTAAGTTCCAATTAATGTAAACTAGTGTATGGAAGATATCCTTCAAATCTAAAGAAGAATTTTTGAGTGATTGGTCATGTATTTTGGGTTGACTGATTCTATAGTAATGTTCATGAGGATGATGTATGATATACTACAACTATTCAAAAACTTTTTTGTGGTTGTATATTTGGATTATGTCCTCATCTTTAGTAAAACCAAAGAAAAACATATGTAGCACATTCAATAGGTATTGAGCACCATACAGAAAAAGGTTATATGCCAAATTAGAGAAATGATTATTTACAATGAAATGAATTCAATATTTTGAATACATTTTGGATAAACATGGGGTCCAAAGGTGCAAGTTGGGATTCTCTTTTATCACTTGTCACTTAATTAGTTATGTGATCGAGGGTGGAGCAAAAAAAAACATTTCCCTAGTCTAAATCACAACAAAATGCATTCATGGATCCAAACATTACCCTTACACAACACCAATTTCCACCGTTTTTTAGTGATTCATTGATGTCAAAGGTTGCTTAGAAAGAGTCATGCCAACACTGGGTAGCTGCAGATCAAGCTAGAAAACTCAAGAGGAGTCACAAACATATCATGTGGAAAAAGGCTAAGAAAGAATATCAAGTAGAAAAAGGCCAATAAGGATGAGAAGACTGATAAGGTAGAGAATACCAATATGGTCATCCCCTAGTCATTTCTTTTGGTCACAGATGGAAAACAGGTTAGCGCCCAAGTGCTCAGAATCCATGATATCTCAGAAGTATTTTCATCTCTCAAAGGCACAAATTCGATTTCACTTGAAAAATATGACTAATTCTAGGCTTGTGTGAGTAATACTTTGTGGGAGAATGGATTGTGCAAGGAATAAGTTGGAATATCTTCAACAAAAGAATGAAAATTGTGTATGGGTTGTGCAATTTCTAGTGTGCAAAACATTGAAGTGCAATTTAAATGACACAAAAGTGCAAAGGCATAAGTGATGAAGTTGATTAAGTATTGTTACACTAAAAAATATCACCTTGACTACTTACAGTTAGTATGGCTCAAATCAACAGTCATGCTACCCTCTTAGGCAAGTCTCATGCCTCTGTTATCCATCTCAAACTCAAAGAAGAGAGAAGGTCTTGTAAAAACTATGTTTATCTCTAGGGTCGCAGGTTCTCTCTAGCCTTACCTGCGGGGACGCTGACCATGTTCACAAAATCCGCGTCCATGGACGCTCTGTATGTTAAGGGACAGGTGCGTCCCTCTGTAAAAGGCAAAATGCGCGAGTTTTATCTTGAAAAAGTTACTTGTGGTTACTTCTAGAACATTCTAGAGGTCGGTTTGATGAAATGGATGCGCCTCCAGTTGGTTCATGTATCTCTATTAAGGGGGAACTAATCCCATCAATAAGGGAGCTATCCCACCCATAGAGGGGGATGATCCCATTGATAGTGGACCTGAATAACCTCTTTACAGCACTATAAATAAAGGCATTGAGCCAGAAGGAGAGGAGGTTGGAGCTATACATTTTCTTTGGGTAAATGCTGCAGGATTTAGGTCTTCCATTAGAGCCTTTGTGAGGAGAGATTGTCTTCACTTGATTCTACTTGGGAGAGGGTGAGCTTTGTCAAAGTAGAGGAAAACCCTTGATGGACCCTGGGAGGAAGTTGCACAACACCAAGGCCAGGTTGTAAGAGTTTCTTTGTTTCGTTATTAATACAAACTGGTTTATTTTTCTCAATAGCTTGTGTTAATGAGTTATTTCATGTGTTCCTTGGTCTGCATGTTGAATATATGTTTTATTATATGAAATGCAAGTGCTTGGTAATTGTTTGATTGTTTGTGGTTGCAGGAATTGACTTGAAGGAGGAGCTCATCCGGATCGTCAAGAACGGACTTCAACAACAGCGTTTTGGAATAAGGTAAGCCTAAACACTTGTAGTTTTCATGTTGTAAAAGGTGTATTTAGAGAAAGATCACTCCATTTTGTCTTGTTTGTCATTAGAATGTCTTAGACTTCTAGGAAGGTCAGTCGTGTCCGCACCCTTGACAGATTCCGTGTGACAAATTGGCGACTCCACTGGGGATCGAACCCAGAATCTCTGGTTTCGCAGACCAGTCTTCCTGTAAAACTTAAGAAAATTCCATTTTTGCTTCAAATTACTTTTAGATTTTGTTTTTCCTTAATGTTTTCTGCCCAGATCCTTTAGTACCCTGTCAAGAATTTTCACCTAAACTTGTTTTGTGAGCTTTGAGTGTTTTAGTGGTTTTCAACGAAGTTTCGACCTAGGGTTTGATTTTTGGAAAGGCTTTGTAGTGACTTTGATAGTAGAAAGTTGTCCAGCCTTAGATCTCTCTGGTTAGTCAACCTTCTTAGAAGTCGGGCCTGTCGTAAAGTCTCCTTTTGTGAGCAACTTGCCATTTGAGTTGTTTTGGGTCAAATTTCGAATTACTTGTTTATAAAGTATTGATTTCCATTTTACAAAAAGAACAAAAAGATTAGAGTTTTGTTTTGGCTAGTTTTTGATTCTGCAATAAGCTAGTCCTTGATTTGATTGTGATCAAGTAAAACACCTTAGAAATAATCATTGTTAGTTTTGGCCTCGTTAAGATTGCTTAGAGTAAATTTGCCTTTAGTTTGCTTATGAGTGCATTTTCATAGATTTTAAGAGTTGTTAAGATTGATTTTTTGGTTACATTAGATTTACTTGTTTTTTTTAAAAGAAAAATACAAAAACATCTTCTTAAAAAGTCTTGTTTCAAGTAGCTTTTTGTTTTCAAAAGAAGAAAAGAGTTTTTTCGTGCATGTAAAGAGAAGTTATGTTTTTATGCTTGGAAAAGAAAAACGAATTGTTTCTTTGATTGTCTTCAATTAAGAAGTTGCTTTTATAAAGATTGCATTCTCTCAACTTTTTAGTTAAGCAATTCATCGAAAAAGTAAAGTAGTGGATAAATCATTCTAGGTGCATTTTGTAGTGGTTTCGAGTCGAGTCAACACACCACTAGTTTCACTTCCATCACCTTTTGACTTAAGAAACAACCTTAAAAGTAACGCTTAAATTAAAATCAATCTAGTAATCTTTATTTTTCTAGGGCTCTGAAGCACCAACATAGCTTAGGCTAGGGTCTTGGAGTAGGTGAGTACTTAACTCTCCAAGACTACAAAACCAAACAGATAGTCTATCTTGAGTAGAACAAATCCAATTGTTTCAGTTACATTCTGGGAAAGCTCCTCTTAAAGGAGAAGCACGAGCTCGTGTCCGAACCAGTGAGGGGATCATTCCTCCCTCGTTGGGAACGACGCCAGGCAGTACGTATTACAAACGGTAAACCTCGGATTAACCATTGTCGAGGAGCCAGGGGTCACTTATCGGTAAACCTTGGATTGTTGTCAAGGAGCCGGTAAGGGGATTGGAGCTTGCTACTCTGCCCTTGCGTGCTGTCGGAGTTTAGACTGTTCCCCCAGGTGTAATTGTTGTGATTGGTAACCTTAGTGGCCATAATATCTAGGATTCTACCCAAGGTGACGGTGGAGGGAAGGTCCCACTGTACCTGGAGCAGACGTCGGTTATACTCACTTGGATTTTCTGGGGGGTTCGCTTCACTTCGAGACGGTTAAAGTGGAGGAACTTGGTCCAGTCTATTCATTAAGCAGGTTGCCGGGGTAACTGTTCCACCCACTATTTCTGTACTGAATCCTGCGAGGTTGGGCCTAATCACCAACTAGCGTTTTTGGTCCGGAAGACTACTGTTTGTGTGTGGTTTGACGCTCTAGATTATTTAGGCGTGTGCTTCAAATTTGATTGGTTCTTTAGAAGACTTTAGGTGGTTTGATTTGAAATTTTTTACTTTGTTTTCGTGTGTTGTAGTTAAAATCTTTAATTGTGGCGGAATTACCGAGAAGGTCCCGTCGAATTGCGGGCCAGTCTCCTGAAGTTGTTTCTGTGGCCGAATTGTTGAGAAGATCCCGTAGACTTAGGGGATCCCCTCCTCGAGACGACCCAGGTAATTTAGAAGGGTTAAAGGTCCTTGTAACTCCTCCTAGTGGCAGTAGAGTAGGATCACCTGAAGAAGGAGAATTTTCCTTGGTAGTCCATCCAGATTACCAAAGTTTAGAAACAGGTTACAATCCCGAAGCTGTTACAGTTTCCGAGCTTGCTGGTAGTTTTTCATCTGCCAGTGAAACAGGCGAAGAACCTGAAATTTCAGAACCTGTTACTCCAACTCCTAGTGTTCCTGATTCACCAAGAATAGAAAGAATTATCACCGAAAATCTTCCTGTTGGATTAATTGCTATAGAAGAACTTGTTCCAGAGGAAGAAATAGGCGTTTCTGATTCTGAAGATCTAATTACCCTTGATCTAAGGGAGCGTGAATCCATCTTTTACAGTCCTCCTAGAAGTGAATCTTGGTACCTTGCATTAACCAATTTTTTAGACAACTCAGTAGGTTTTTCTACACCTCGTACTCCGGTTCCACCTAGAGGAATTCATTCTCCTGTAAATATGTCTGGTCAGTCATCTGTGTTTTCACAAAGTCCTGAATCATTTTTACATGGCGGTCCTTCTGTTCCTACTGGGTATCAATCACTTTCTGGTACCTTTGCGGGAGCATCTCCTCAACCTGTTGATCATGGGTTATTAGTTGGAAACAGTGGTAATGTACCATTGAGTATAGGTGAAGTTTATATGATGTCAGGTTCAACTCCCATTAACCAACCTCAAGGTGGCCAATTACCGCCTGGGGGGCAACCTTCGTTAATGCCTGGGGGGCAACCTCAAGGTACTTCATTCGTGACTGGGGGGCAACCTCAAGGGTATCAACCCCAAGGGTATCAACCCCAGCCTCAATATGTACCCCAAAGTCAACCTCAGTATCAGTATCAACCTCAAGGATGGCAACCTCAAGGATGGCAACCCCAAGGGTATCAACCCCAAGGGTATCAACCTCAAGGATACCAACCTCAAGGTCAAGGTCAACCCCAGTATTCGTATTTACCTCAAGGTTATCAACCTACGGGTCAATACCCTGGTCAAGGTTATCAACCACCTCAAGGGCAATCATATGGGACTGCACCTTACAGTTATCAACCCTATCCTCAATACGGCTATGGATCTCAGTATCCTCAACCTGTTACGAGTCAATACCCTGGAATGTTAACATGGGATCCGTCACAGGGTCAACAGATGTCGCAACCAAGTATACAGTCGGTACCTCAAGCAGGACAACCTGCAGTTCCTGGTCCACCCCAGCAACCGCAACCTGTCCAGTCAAGTGTTCAGACCCCTGTAACTTCTGTAGTTACTCAGCCGCCAATTGCACCTAGTACTCCACCTCACACGGCTGCAGCAACTACCGCTTCATCTACCATGCTTACTTCTGGAGTATCGGCAGCTCCGGTTTCTACTGTCCCTGTAACCACTCCTCAGACATCTGTACCGTTGTCTGGACCCACGGTTCAAACCACAGTCCAGATGCCTGCAGGCCAACCTGGTACAAGTACGGTTGTTACTACTCAACCTCAATTTGTTCAACCTCCGTACCAGGGACAGTATCAACCTGGGCAAGCTGCCCAACAACCGGTTTACCAGTATCAACCGTATCCTGGGTACACTTATCAACCACCTCAGCAACCCCAGTACGGTCCGGTTAATCCTGGTTTTCCAGGAGGATATAATATCCCCAATGCGACTCCTGTTCCTAGTTATCCTGGATATCCTCCTCCTGGGGCTGGTATTGTGACTCAGAGTTTTAGAGATCCTAACCGGCAGTTACCATTTATTGCAACTTTAGATTTACCCGACTTGACGCGCCTAACGAACGATCCAATTCAATATCTTCCGTTCTGGCCGCCAATGCCAAATAAGTTGCCCAGCGATATACCCAAGTTCGAAGGTAAGTCTGGAGAGGATCCGTCTAATCACGTGATGACTTACCACCTCTGGTGTGCATCAAATTCCATCTCAGATGATTCCATCCGCTTACGTCTTTTCCAGCGTACACTCATTGGTCTCGCAGCCAAGTGGTACATTGAGTTACCACGGGCCTCTTTTTACAACTTTAGCCAGTTAGCTACCTCGTTCTTAACTCATTTTCAGTTACCAGTCAGATACGATAATGGTACAGAATTATTAACTTCGCTAAAACAATCGACATCCACGTACATTTCTGATCACATCCATGAGTGGAGACGTCGAAGAAGATTAGTGAAAGTTTTTATCCCGGACCAAATCTTAGCTGAATGGTTTGTCAAATCATTATTACCAAGAATTACTGAAGATGTAGCTAAGGCCGGAGTAGTTACTGAGGAGCAAGTCATTGCTCAGGCACAATACCTTGACTTAGTTTACACTCAGTCGGGTACGTTACACGAGAAAATTCCGGATCTTCCAAAGTCAAACCAAATCGCTGCTGCTCCTTCGGGATCTCATGCCGCTGATGGTATGATCGGTATCGTGACTACGAAGAGTAAGAAGAAGTCTTCCAAGGCCTCCAATACTCCAATTATCACTTTGCCTGATTCTCCGACAGGAGAGTCTTCTCCTCCTGAACTTACCGCCGACATTCACGCTGTAGAGTCATCTACGGCCAAATCCAAAAACGGTGGAAAGAAGAAAGGAAAGAAGAAGGCTAAAGCAGACAAGGCTCCAAAGGAGAAAACGGAAAAGTCGGAAACCAATGACGAAAAGCGCAAACCTCGATATCCTTGTCTTATTTGTGAAGAAGATCATTTTACGAGAGACTGCCCTCATCGGGCCGAGGTAGTGAAAATAGTCAAAGGTTCTCCCACTCCTGCTGTGTTAAAAAATCCATTTCCAGAGCAGGAGAATAAGATGATAGGTTCTTCTTCGAATGCCAGTGAAGAACCCATTTTGATGATGTCTCATGTCAGGATTGCGACTCGATCGCAAGATTATGGTAGTAAGGCTCCTGTTGATGGTAAAGAAGCAGAATCTTCTCACTCTAACCCATCAACCTCAGCTCCTGGTTCCGATCCACTACAGATCGAAAAACCTAACCCAGACTTAGTGATTAAGCCGCCCGCCAAGGGTGTACTTCGAAGGTCTGCTTTCAATCCACATGCGAGAGCAGCCCAGAATTACAACATTGTTGAAGACTTAGCTGTTTCACCTTCAGCAATGTCGGCACTCGAAGTGCTGCAATCATGTCCAGCGCAACGAAAATTGCTTTTGTCGGCTATTGGAGCTGTCGATGTTCAGGACCCGAACCTAATGATCTTTGATCTAGAAAGTAGTACACCGCGTCTCCCCCATCAAATGGCTTTCCAAATTCCAGTGATAGTCAAAAACAGGCCTATTCATCGGACTGTGATTGATGAGGGAGCTTCTACGTGTATTATGTCGATTCAATGTTGGAGATCGCTTGGTTCTCCTTCGTTGAACCAATCCCCCACCATCCTTAAGGCCTTTGATGGCCGTGGGTTCCGTCCGTTTGGTATTCTACAAGAATTGCCTATAGGGGTCGAAGGTAAAACCGTTAGTCTGGATGTGGAAGTGGTTGATGCCCCTCTAGACTACAACCTTCTTTTGGGTCGAAGTTGGTCATATGCTATGACAGCGGTCGTTTCATCGGTCTTCAGAGTCATTAAGTTTCCACATAACGGTAAGATCGTGACTATTGATCAGCTGACATACTTTTCATCCGACCCAACCTCTTTAGAAACTATCCAGCATGTTGGTAAAACGACAATCCCTTATAGGGACATTGGTGTAGGTTTAGTTAAGGATTCCGGTTTACTGGGAACTTTTCCTCTCCCTCCACTCAATGCAGACCCTTCGTTTGCAACAATTCATATGATCACGTCAGAAAACATTATTTATGATGATCCTTGGTATGTTCCCTCTGACTCTGAGCTAGACTCACTCGGTGATGTTATGCCGTTGAGTCCGTATGAGATTGCTTATGAAGCTCTTATGTCTTTTACCGACTTTCATTCAACCGACCAAATGAATGTGGTCAGTGAAGAGTCACTTTTCACCTCACCCTTAGAACGGATAACGTTTCCCGAAGAAGTGTCATCTGACGAACAACTTCGCGAAATCCTAAGTGTAGATGATCTACCATGGGAAGATCTCCATCACAGATCTTCGTTTTTACCTAAGGATGATGCATTTGAAAATGATTTTTCATCTATCTTTACCGCTGAATATGTCAAAGACGCTCAGGATCCAACGAAACATTCTGATTCAGAGCTGAATTTAGGGAATATTTCTCGTACTATTCCCATTGATATTTCAGTGAAGCCCGGAATCGAGGAGAACATTCATATAGGTGCCGCATGTACTGAAGAAGAAATCCAAACTTACAAGGCCCTATTCCAAGAATTCCGCGACGTGTTTGCCTGGTCTTACGAGGAAATGCCGGGAATTGATCCTGCCATTGTTGTTCATGAAATCAAAACCTACCCGGATGCTAAACCCATTCGGCAACGGTTGCGTCAGATTCACCCTCGAAAAGCGGCTGCGATTAAAGCAGAAGTCGAAAAGCTGTTGAAAGCAGGTTTCATTTATCCGATCCCGTTAACGGATTGGGTATCGAATATTGTTCCCGTCAATAAAAAACAAGGAACAATAAGAATCTGTATCGACTATAGGGATATCAATCGAGCTTGTCCAAAAGACAACTATCCTACGCCTTATATCGATCAAATTATTGATGATTGTGCCGGAAGTGAGATGTTTTCCTTCATGGATGGTTTCTCAGGCTATAATCAAATCAATATTCTACCTGCCGATCAACCAAAAACGGCATTCATTTGTCCATGGGGGACATTTGCTTATTGCAAATTACCTTTTGGACTTAAGAATGCCGGGGCCACTTTTCAACGGGCGATGTCTTATGCATTTCATGACATCAAGCACATTGTGCAACCCTATCTCGATGATTTGCCTGCTCATTCTTTACAACGAGCTGATCACCTTGTCCACCTACGAGCAATCTTTATGAGGTGTAGGCATTATCGAATTCGGTTGAATCCCCACAAGTGTGTTTTCTGTATAGAAACAGGTCGATTGCTGGGATTTGTTGTTTCAAAAGCCGGCATTCGCGTCGATCCCTCGAAAGTCGAGGCTATCATCAAATTGCCTCCTCCTTCGAGTTTGCGCCAACTCCAAAGTTTGCAAGGGAAAGCGAACTTTTTACGCCGATTCATCCCAAACTACGCCGAGGTCACTAAAGGTTTTACACGGTTGTTGAAACAGAACGCACAATTCTTTTGGGACGAGATTGCCCAACAATCTTTTGATGCACTAAAACACGCGTTGACCCATGCACCGTTATTGCATCCTCCCAACTACAACCAGGACTACTTCTTATACCTCGCAGCTTCGCATTCCACCATTGGAATGGTGTTAGTTCAAGAAGATGAATTCAAAGCAGAGCATGTGATATATTATCTTAGTAGAACCTTAAATCCCACTGAGTTAAAATATTCGCATGTGGAGAAATTGGCCCTGGCAGCCGTTCAAGCTGTCCAGCGTTTTCGTCACTACATTCTTCTCCGCAAGACTACAGTTATTTCGGATTGCAACCCTATGATTTATATTTTGACAAAACAACTGCTAGGGGGCAAGTACTCTAAATGGATTGTTATCCTGCAAGAGTTCGACTTGGAGTTCGAGAAGTCCAAGTCTAAGAAATCTTTAGTTTTTGCGGAATTGATGTGTGATTTCCCGAGTGCTGACACAGAGACTGTGGCAGAGGAGTCCATTGCGGACGAATCTTTGTTTCTTATTAGCACTTTAGATCCGTGGTATGGGGATATAATCATCTATCTCCAAACCCAAACCTTTCGGCCTGAAGCTTCCAAGGAAGACCGTCGAAAAATTCGGTTTCGATCCCAGCAATACAGAATTATTGGAGATACACTTTATCGCCGGGGGGCAGACTTAGTTTTTCGACGTTGTTTAACTCACGAAGAGGCTGAGAGAGTTTTGAATGATTGTCACTCTGGAGCATGTGGCGGTCATATGTCTGGGTATGCCACAGCTCAGAAGGTGTTGCGCGCTGGCTATTTCTGGCCGTCTATGTTTAAAGATTGTATCCTTGCTGTCAGAACATGCCACAACTGTCAAGTGTTTGATCGAAAGATGCGCGCTCCACCTGCTCCTCTCCACCCTATAATTGCCGCTGGTCCATTCGCCAAATGGGGCATTGACTTTATTACTTGTAACCCTCACTCGGCCGGGGGGCATGCGTATATCATCCTCGCGGTTGATTATTTTACAAAATGGGCCGAGGCGATGCCTACATTCGACGCAAGCGGCAAGACAGCTGCAGTTTTCGTATTCAATCATATCATAACTAGGTTTGGTGTCCCACAAGCAATCATTACTGACCATGGGAGCCATTTTCGAAACGTCATGATGACTGAGCTTACAAGCCAGCTTGGTTTGCGCCACGATAGCTCTACTCCTTATTATCCGCAAGCCAACGGTTTGGTTGAGTCAATCAACAAAGTTCTAGTCATCATGATTCGACGGATCATTGGTATCCATCGAACGAATTGGCATAACATGTTATTTTCGGCGCTATGGGCATATCGAACTTCAGTGAAAAATTCAACAGGTTTCACCCCTTTCCAGCTAGTTTATGGCTTAGAAGCTGTGTTACCTATTGAATGCGAAATCCCATCACTTCAAATGGCTGTCGAATTACTTCCAGCTACTTCCGAAGAGGAGAAACGGTTATTATACTTGGCTAAATTAGATGAGACTCGACGTGACGCTACTTTAGCTATCGAGACTCACGCGAAACGAATGAAAGCTCAGTACGATAAAAATGTAACCCCTCGAAGTTTTTCGGAAGGAGACCTAGTACTATTATATGATCAAGCTAACGATAAGCTAGGTGCCGGAAAATTCGTTCCCATGTGGCATGGGCCCTACATTGTAAAGCGAAAGCTAGCAAAAGGGGCTTATGAGTTAGTTGATTTTGATGGGGACTCTTTGGGTAAACCCAGAAATGGACTTTACCTAAAGAGGTATTATGCTTAAAATGATGGGTATGGAGAAATTTTTAGATAGGTTAGATTTTCTTTCTAGCTAGCAAGTGTGTTAGTTTAGTCAGTGTGCTTAGCTTAGCAAGTGTGGTTTTTCGTCATTATTCTGGCTTATCTTGGTTTTACTCTTGATATTGTAGATGTCGACGCCTCTCCAAACATACATTGGATTTGCTGATGGTGCTTGTCGTAATACACGGAATATCTCTTCCGCAGCTTGGGTTATCTATTCGCCCTCTGACGAGTTAGTTTCTATGCATGGGGTAAGCCTCGGTCAAACAACGAATAACATTGCAGAATACAGTGCAGTGGTTGAATTATTATCCGAATCTATTTCATTTGGAATTCGACGTTTGATAGTGAGGTTAGATTCTGAACTTGTTGTATTACAGCTTAATAGAGTTTATGCCATTAGAAATCCTGTGTTATTAAGGTTGTTTTTGAGAGTGCGTCTCTTGGAACGTGAATTTGATTACATTGAATATCAACATATTCCAAGGTCTTTGAATACATTAGCAGATGCAATTGCTTCTCGAATGTTGGACAGACATTTACGATAATCATGCAAGTAAATTTAAAAACATTTCATCACATATGTTAAACAAGATAAGCCGGTAATAGTGATATATATATAGATAGAAGTGTGTCAAAAAATATATACATCGTCTTCGATCATAGGTTTAAAACACCTTATGATCGGCAAAATGATAGTACAAAAAGTCAAAAATGTCACATGTGACTACAAAAGTGACTAGTCAATCACTGGTGGTGCTCTCTGTACGACACCACTGCGCGGGCTACCTTACGCAAAAATCTCCTAAACGGTCCAGGGACCGCGACTACGAAGCGCTGAAGCCTGATAGGAATGTCGTCCATAGTAGTCTCAGGTATATCTGCCGTGAGACGCTCTAGATCATGCTCCAACTCAGCTAGTACTTCTGCTGTCGCATCCTGTGGGGCCGGTACCGGTGCAGCTGGATGTAGTCTATCATAAGGCCGGAGGTTGGCTGGACGCTGTGGACCAACATCTGCATTTTGAAAGATTTACTATTAGTTTTGAGACGATATATATAAAAAATACAAAAAATACATAACTAGAAAACTTGTGAAAATAAAAAGTACCTCTGTCGTCCCATTGTTCTCCCTGTGGAAGAACCATGTCCGGATCACCTCTGAAATCCATTCCGGCATACGGAAAGTCCTGTATCACAAAAAGCTGGCCCTCTAACCAGTCAAAATAACTATCTGAGAATCGAACTACTGTCGCGCCCTCGTCAGGATGCCGGGCCATCACCGCAACCCATCGTATCAGCTTTGGCTGCTGGGGACCCAAGATATCAACAGTGAGTTGCTGAGGGATCAGCATTGGAATTCTCTCCAAGGCAAAGCTCACGACTATAGGCCCATATCCAAAAGTCTTTAGTCGTCCGTTCTTTGCCTTGGTCAGTTGGCTCTTCATATGAGCCGACACAGCTTCACACCAGTTGAAAATGGTGCCTTGGTAACAGTCAATTGCCATCCGCATTTGGGATCCGGAAGCAATGTGTAAAGCGGCCGCGCCGCAAATTCTGGTAACCGTGAACGCTATGACTTTGAGTTCCGGCAGAGTGATGTGTTTTATCTCTATGCCTTTTGAATGGTGAGCCCCAGGTGTGCACCAATTCTCGCGGAGACTATCAAGGGATTGGCCACCCGGCCTAGTCCCCGCAAGACTGAGTTGCTCACCTCTGTTTGGCAAGCCAGTGAGAAAGTATACATCCGAGGGCTCTATCTCGAGCTGGTGCCCTCCTATGTAAAAGCATTGTTCTTGTACGTTCCATCGCTCAACCAGCCATTCCAAGAATCTTACCTGGCCCCTCATGCCCGGTATGGTCCAATATTTGTATAATCCGCATGCTCTTAGGGCATCCAGGGAAGGTTGATGATTTATTGCAGCTTCATCTTCCTCTACATGCTCTCTTTCTCTCCAGTCTAACATGATTAATGCCCTGCATATCAAAAATAGCAATTAGAAATTAATTTGGGAATTTTTGGTGGTTTTTTGAGAGAGTTGGGGTTTTGAAATGCGCGTTTCTCGGAGGACGCACCCCGGCTTTGTAGCACAGGGCGCCCGGACGCAGCTGGCCTGAAGGCGGGCTGCGTCTTCCGACCGTTTTCCCGTATGAGAAAAAGTCGGGGGACGCAGGTCACCCGAAGGGCACCTGCGTCCGCCGAGAGGCGCATTCCAAAACCAAAACCCCCCCAAAAAATGAAACTAAAACCTAAAAATTGATTCTAAACGGATAGAAATGCAGAGTAGGATGTGTAAAATACCTGGATGAGACGGCGTTCGATTCCAACGGTCAGATTTTCCGCAGCGACCACGGGAAGTTTCTTGTCAAAAGCTCCTTTTTCAACCTCAACAGTGAAACGGTAAAAATGACATGGTAAAAGGTCTTTTTATAGGTTTTTTGGATGAATTAGTTCATTTTTTACCATGAAAAGATGTTTTTGAATGTATTTTTGCCTATTTTAAACAGGTATGAGTAATGTGTCGCTTTTGTGCAGGACAAAGGGATTTCGAGGGAAATTGTAATTTTTCACAAACAAAATTTCAGAGTCATCTTTTAAGCCCTTTTCTGACTCCTAAAACATGAAAAGATCGCCGAGTGTTTCTTTTTCACTCGTTAAAACGGAATTAAAAGACGGTCCCCTTTTAGCTCTTTTCTGACCGCAAAATCAGGAAAAGATTGCCGGGTTTTTGTCGTTTCGAACTCGATAAGGAAATAAAACGACGTGTCCTTGATCGCTTTTTACTTTTCAGGTTAACGACACTATTATGAAAGTACTCCTTGGTCGCAAGATCAAGCGGTTCCCCCAGGTATTATTTTATACTTTTTCGGGCTTGAGGGACACAAATATACGAAAAAGTTCAACGTGGAGTCTCCTTTAGTTTTTTCAGACTCTCTAAAATTGAAAAACGCCGAGTTTCTCCTATACTGGGCTCGTTAAACTTTTACAGTAGAGGACCTGTTCAATTACAAACAGGAACGAACCACTCCTTCCTAGGGTTCGAATTTAAACTAGGTTGGACTCGTCCGAAGGATGAGCTTATAATCAAGCATATGTTATCCTCCTCAAGCTTGTTAAAAATAAAGAGGTACTTGCCAGAAATGGTGGGGGAAAAAAGAGAAGAATGAACCTATTTGTCACCTTTTGTCTCAGAAGAAACTTTATTACCGCTCTTGAACACGACACTTTTCATTCACCTGGGTTGGGAAATCTTTTACCTCACAGTTGACCAAATCATTTTGAAAGTCTTTAACCGGGTTCCAGGGGTTAACTTTGAGTTATACGTCACCAAGCCATCTGTTGTGTCGTTATGTGTTCAAGAGGTCTGCAAGCAAAAACTTTCATCTGCAAAATACTTGTCATCCATTTGACCATCCCTGAGTCAGTCCTTACAGCAACATTTCTTCAACTTGAACAATGATTTCGTGTTGCGGGCTTGCCTGCAACAGGTCGCTTTCTATCGACATCGACACATTATCTAGAAAGATGACTTAGGAATCGACAGTACCTTGAAGTCTGCATGCATCAATGGCAGGTTTCTCGCCTTTGACGTCAGTTTACATCATTGACTTTCGATCAGAGGATTCCGTGAAGTGTTCGACATCAAAACATCTATTCACATTTCACGGGTTGTGCTTGGTACTTTGAGAACCATTGACATTACTGGTGGTTTCTCTCACGCTTGTTAACAGTTTACATCATTGACTGGTAATCAAGTGGTTTCTACCATGTTCGACATCGAATCATTTAATCACATGGTTAGAATCGTACCAATTCGGGAAGTAGAAGTGAAGACCCTGGATCTAGTTTCTACCATCCAGGCTGCGAGGAGTTTTGTATTCATTATCTATGTAGACTAATCATAAACAGATGGCTGCATCCATACTGTGTCTACAAAAGTCTATAAAAATGATGTACTGCAAGATCATTCCTGTATCAGAATAGTTAGTCCATTAGTTAAAGTTTTGAATCTGAGTATGGGAATGCCTACCTCAGTGATGATATAATCTTATCCATTTATTTTGTGTTCTAAATTGCAGGTTCCAACCAGGCCATCCACAAGGCAATCCTTGAAATGATAAAGCGCTTCACCCTTCCTAGAATTACAAAACCCTATTCTATTCCAGGCTTCGCACTTTAGGGGGCAATCTGTTACACTAAAAAATGTCACCTTGACTACTTACAGTTAGTATGGCTCAAATCAACAGTCATGCTACCCTCTTAGGCAAGTCTCATGCCTCTGTTATCCATCTCCAACTCAAAGAAGAGAGAAGGTCTTGTAAAAACTATGTTTATCTCTGGGGTCGCAGGTTCTCTCTAGCCTTACCTGCGGGGACGCTGACCATGTTCACAAAATCCGCGTCCATGGACGCTCTGTATGTTAAGGGACAGGTGCGTCCCTCTGTAAAAGGCAAAATGCACGAGTTTTATCTTGAAAAAGTTACTTGTGGTTACTTCTAGAACATTCTAGAGGTCGGTTTGATGAAATGGATGCGCCTCCAGTTGGTTCATGTATCTCTATTAAGGGGGAACTAATCCCATCAATAAGGGAGCTATCCCACCCATAGAGGGGGATGATCCCATTGATAGTGGACCTGAATAACCTCTTTACATCACTATAAATAAAGGCATTGAGCCAGAAGGAGAGGAGGTTGGAGCTATACATTTTCTTTGGGTAAATGCTGCAGGATTTAGGTCTTCCATTAGAGCCTTTGTGAGGAGAGATTGTCTTCACTTGATTCTACTTGGGAGAGGGTGAGCTTTGTCAAAGTAGAGGAAAACCCTTGATGGACCCTGGGAGGAAGTTGCACAACACCAAGGCCAGGTTGTAAGAGTTTCTTTGTTTCGTTATTAATACAAACTGGTTTATTTTTCTCAATAGCTTGTGTTAATGAGTTATTTCATGTGTTCCTTGGTCTGCATGTTGAATATATGTTTTATTATATGAAATGCAAGTGCTTGGTAATTGTTTGATTGTTTGTGGTTGCAGGAATTAACTTGAAGGAGGAGCTCATCCGGATCGTCAAGAACGGACTTCAACAACAGCGTTTTGGAATAAGGTAAGCCTAAACACTTGTAGTTTTCATGTTGTAAAAGGTGTATTTAGAGAAAGATCACTCCATTTTGTCTTGTTTGTCATTAGAATGTCTTAGACTTCTAGGAAGGTCAGTCGTGTCCGCACCCTTGACAAATTCCGTGTGACAAGTATGGGTGGTTTAATTTGGAGGATGCTAAACTTTGAGTGCAATTTAATGACTTAGAAGTGCATAGGCATAAGTGTTAGAATGAATTAAGTATAGGTGGTGTTATTTGAAGGATGTTAAACTTCAAGTTTAATTTGAATGACTCTGAATTGTGGAGGTAAAGCTTGTGCAAAGGTAAGGTTATGTTCCACCACTCCGCAGAAGGTGGGGCTAAAGAGAAATATGAAAATAAATAATTGTTTGGAAAAGTGGTTTGACTATTTTCACTTGAACATAAATAATAAATAATAAAGTTTTTGGTGGATAACTTAGAGAAGTGCGTAATAAATTATTATTTATCCTCACCTAGACACATGTTGGGCTCAAACTAGTTATAGCAGATGATCTGATGGATGACATGGAATATTATGTGGACATTGTGAGTCTCATATCGGGCTCTGGGCTATTAGGACACTATAGCATTGAAATGGAACTAGAGTAGATCAATCTAAGGTGTGAAGTCTCAAAGTAATGGGAAACTAGTCATTAGTTGTAGATGGTCAAGATCGTCATTAGTTGAAGTTTTATCCACCAAGTACTAGAGTGTAGTTTTATGTATGAAAGTTGAGGCTTTATCAAGTGTAATGTGGAAGGTATGATGGGGCATATATGACTTGGAAAGAGGACCATGTGGTAGGTCATGATTATTTCGTTGTGTAATGATGTGGTGGTCTCTGAGGTATTGAAGTTTGCGCTAGGGGAGTGTTTTGGTGAATTTTTTCTATGTATTTTGGTTTGGCCAAAATAGTCGAATAACACAAATTTTCACTAAAAATATTAGTTCTGAAGGATTACCCCGAGTGGGGCCCTTACTAAGCTTCCAGAGTACCTAGATGTGAAAACATACATGCAATAAGATAGTTCTAGTGTAAGTAGTCCCAATGAGATAGAGAATTGTCATTAAGAAAATCTCTGGCATGGTTGATCTAAAGAGCTTTCCAATTGATGAGAATCGATACTAGGATATCCCATAAATATCACGAGTCCAACAATTTAGGTCCATATGATGACTTAGTCCTATGATGTGGTCGCACATTACTAAAGGGAAGAGAACATTGCGTGTAATGGTAGAATGGAAGAGAGTTAAATTGAGAGTTAAGTGCTAAAATGAAAATTCTGCTAAGGGAGATCCAAGTGTAGATAATCAAAGGCTCATGTTAAGCATAAATTTGAATGAATAGTACGAGAAATTAGCAATTAGAGAGTACAATATTGCATATGCACCCATCTAAAAGCACCCCAGTGGATGCACATGCATGAAGAGAGCACATGCATAAGGGGATGCACAACTAAAGTTAAGAGGTGAACTTGATGTAAATAAAAGTAGAGTTATATGTAAAAACATGACAGAAATATGAGAAAATTATGTGTGAATAGAATGTGACTTGATGAAATAGTCAAAGAATCCACGATGTCATGAGTGAAAACCATGGATTGATACCCAAGCTTATAGAGATCGTAAGCTGTAAATATTGAGTTAAACATTGTAGTAAGTGATTACCACATGGATATGAAAATATAAAGAGACCTATAGTA
Organism: Pinus tabuliformis; assembly: GCA_031772625.1. NCBI lineage: Eukaryota > Viridiplantae > Streptophyta > Pinopsida > Pinales > Pinaceae > Pinus > Pinus tabuliformis. The sequence continues at coordinate 371,356,118 of CM062807.1, read as the reverse complement.
TACCATGTAAAGAAAGGTAATTCAATCGAAGCAAAGGAAACTTGAGCAAATAATATGATGGAGAGCAAAGTGGTAATCATGTAAAGTGTGTACAAATAGAGCCCAAAACATATTTGAATGTAGTTGAACGTCAACTTAAGCACATGCACATCAAGTTAAACATCAATTTGATCATACAATTCACTTTAATTTCCTTCTATGCATTATCCTTTTAGACAAGTGACATAAGGCTTCAAGTGAGAACTCTTTCCTCTTAAGAGGTTGATAATCTTAGCCTCCTAAACACCATTTTCCCTTTGTCAAACTCATGAATGAACACTAGCATCATTTAATGCCAATATGATATTTTCATCTAGTTGTGTGAATAGAACAATAGGTTACACTAATGATGTGGTCATTGAAAGGTCTAATGTGATAGTGGGCTACTATGTCAATATTAACATTTTTTAGGAAAAAGATTTTTGTAACCAAATATGTATTATTTAGGACAAAATAAATATATTTAAGAGGTTATATGTTCAAATCTAATGAGAAATAAAATACGTACACCTCTGTAAACTAAATACTCAAATCATTACATGGAAAAAATTACTAATATTAACGATAAAAAAAAGCCATTAATATAAAATTAAATTAAATCAAAAGAAAAAAAAACACAAAAATGATACCCTAGGTACTTATATTTATCTTAATGAAAAATTATTAATCAAGAAATTATTTTATTATAACCCATAATAATTATTAAAAAAATATTTAATTAAAAAAAAATTGATAAATTACATTTAATCACCAATGAAAACGAATGATATATCTGTTTCTACTTGGAATTGACATCAAAGTCTCAAAGCCTCTTGTAAGTTGGCAAATATTTTTTTTTATATGTAAAATTATATAAATAATTCAAATTTAGTTCTATCCGATTTCCGTATATAATACATATTTATTAAACTAATACAAATTATGAAATATAATTTTAAAAAATAATATATAATTATAGGGAAATTTTATTAGTATTTGTGAAAGGTAAATATTATAACAATAATTTCAATTTTTATTTTACTAATCATATATAATAATTTAAATTTTTACTTTATTTATTTTGTCAATATAAAATAGTAGAATAATATATATGTAAGTATTTATTGCTAGAGGAAATTGAAATATTATTGTAAAATTAAATGGAAAAAAATCAAAATTAAAGAATAATAAATTAAAATAAACAAAAAATTTACGATTATGGAAAAAATGTAAAAGTTGTTTTAATTGTTTTTTTCTATTTGACACGTATATTAGTGCAGCCATATATATTGAATAGTTGGTAAATTTCCACAAGTATCAATTTATGATAAGCATTAAAATATTTCTCTCCTCTTATACTGTCTATATAAAAAAACATAAAAATTAACTAAATTGTAATTTTATTGTAGGGATTTACAAGGTAAGTTCCTCAGATAGAACACCAAAGGACATCGCTTACAAACAGATCACAGATCATTACACTAGTATTCTTGACATGGTTAAAACCCTCAAAGAGGGAAACAATCCACTGCATAAGCCAACACAGCCACTTCAGGCAATTTATTAATAAAATAAATAAAATTTACATAAGCTTCTCTCATGAATGATCACCTTAAAAATGACCCTCCATGCTATTTAAATAGAGATCATGTACCAATCCGGTGTTAAGCCACAGATCAAGTGTCGGTAATACCGAGGAGAGAATGAATCAATTCATGTCTAGAACATATCGTGATCATTAGATTGTAAGTTACAAAAGTACATAGTAAAGAAACACACTTTACCTAGCTCTATACTAGACCAAGTTATACTTAACTATTTCCTATGTGTCAGGATATCCTAACATCCCCCCTTAAGAACAACCTGGGATAGGATTGAAGGATGTACAAATATGACATAATAGGAGAAAGAAGGAGGCATTAGATCCTATTCCCCCTTAGTGACAACTTCCTAAACTCCAACCATAAATCAAATTTTAGTAAACTTCACTTCTATGAGAGCCTTTGTAAAGATGTCTACAACTTGATCATCAGTTGAACAATATTGCACTTCAAGAACATGATCATGAATGAGATTTCTGGTGAAGTGCATGTGTAGTTCAATGTGTTTGTTGTGCTGATGTTGGACTCGATCTTCGCATAGTTGAATGAAACTTTGATTATCACACCCAAGTGTAGTCGTATGTTGCTATTGAAAGCCAAACTTTGACAAGATCTGACGAAGCCACATGGATTCCTTACTAGCTTCTACGACGCCACGATACTCTGCTTCCTCTGAAAACAGAAATGGCACTTTGTTTCTTGAAAGCCCATGTAATAGGTCCGGACCAAGAGTGAAGACATAACCTGCAGTAGAGCAATTGGAATGAGTGAAACCAATCAATAGAGGAGATGCTTCTGCACTATAATGGATCCCAAACGGAATTATACCTCGAACATAACGAAGTATTCTTTTATTTGTTTTACAGTGACTTTCACATGGGTTTTTCATAAACTGAGCAATAAGGCCAACAACAAAGGAAAGGTAAAGACAGGTATGGGTCAGAACAAAAGTTTTCCTACATGTTGATGGTACAAGGTAGCATCAACTTCAGGGGAAGTACAAGTGACTCTAATTTTTGCTCCAGACTGAAAGGGACAAGAGGTTGGCTTATAATCTTCTATGTGAAAGTTGCATAGAATATCATAGGCATACTTGGACTGGGAAAGGGAAATACCTTGCTTGGATTGCAAGACTTGAAGACCAAGAAAATAATGCAAGTGTCCTATGTCTGTCTTTTTAAACTGCTTTTTAAGGCTGGACTTCACATGGTTTATAATGTTGGGATCATTACTAGTAAGGATAAGATCATCAACATAAAGAACAAAAATGATAAGAGACTTACCCACTTTCTTGGTGTAGACAGTATTGTGAGAATGACACCTAGAAAACTGAGTATCTAAAAGAAATCTATCCATTTTGGCATACAAAGCCCAAGGGCCTTGATTGAGACCATAAAGGAATTTCTTAAGCTGACATATAAGGCTGGAGTAAGTTTGTATAAAGCCAGGAGGTTTTTCCATATAGATTTATTCATGCAAGTCCCCATGCAAGAAGATAGATTTAACATCCATCTGATGGACTTCCCATTTGAAAGAGGCAGCAAGAGAAAGAACAAGGAAGATAGAGTTCATTTTGGGAACAAGGGAGAATGTTTCAGTATAGTCAATGCCTTCAACTTGTGAAAATCCCTTAGCAATAAGACGAGCTTTATGTTTATCAACTTTTCCATTTGGCCCAAACTTGGTTCTGTAAACCAATTTACATCTAACTTTGGAAGAGGAACAAGATCCCATGTATCGTTTGCCAATAATGAATGATATTCTTCATTCATAGTTGTGTCCCATTCTGGATGGCCTTAAGCTTCAACAAAGGTGTCAGGATCATAATTCGTTGAAGCTTGAGCTAGTAAAGAAGTGGCTCTATCGAACTGAGAACGTATACGTCACTTATCTATAGGATCACCAACAAGAGAACCTGCTGCATCCCGAGTAGTACGAACTGATTTTGGAAGCTGAGGAGATAAAGGAGGATCCTGAGTAGGTGGGGGAGGATTGTCATCCTTGTTGTCATCATCTGAAGAAGAAATATTTTCAGAAGTAGAAGGGATAGAGAGAGGTGGCACATTCGCTGAACTAGGCTCATAGGCCGATATATTTTCAGCAAAATTTACATCTCTTCTAATGATAACTTTTCTGGATTTAGGTGAAAGAAGTCTATATCCTTTGACATCTTCAAAATATCCAACAAAAATACATTTTTCACTCTTAGTTCTAAGGCTTTATGTTTCTCATCGTGAATATGGGCCCATGCTTCACTTCCAAAAACACGAAAGTGACTTACATCTAGTTTAATTGAGCTCCATGCTTCTTCTTGAATGATATTCTTTAAAACCTTAGTAAGTGTGTGATTTACTACGTAATTTGTGTAGTTAATTTCTTTTGCCCAAAAATTAATACATTGTCCTTTAGATTGAAGCATACAATTAGCCATTTCCTTTAAGGCGTGATTCTTCGTTTCATCTACACCATTTTGATGTGGATTATATGGAACAATATGTTGCATTAATTCCATGCTCAGTGCAAAAGTTGATGAATTTGTTGTTAGCATATTCTCCACCATAATCAGATATTAGCTTAAGAATTTGATGTCCAGATTGTTTGTAAATACTTGACTCTTGGGTTTTAAGAAGTACACCCAAGTGCGTCTAGAGAAATCATCAACGAAAGTTAAGATATACTTGTAGCTAAAGAATGAAACAACTGGAAGTCGACCACATAAATCACTATGCACGAGGTATAAAGGGGCAGACGCGTGCCAAGAGGTATGTTTTTCAAAATTATCCCAATGATGTTTTCTGAGTACACATCTGGATCAAACACCATCTCTGCAAGATACCATAGGAAGACCTGTCACCATATTTTCTTTACATATATTTTGAATGGAGCAATAGTTTAAGTGACCAAATTTCTCATGCCAAAGTTTACTCACTTTATAATTATGAGCAACAAATACTGAGGGAAGAATTGATGACCTAAAGTTATTAAACTTATACAATCTTGTAGAATCATCAACAATTCCAGTAGCTAAAATCTTTCTAGGATCTCTTATGTCCTTAATTACAACATCATGAGGTGAAAATTCAATGATTTTACCTTCACATGAATGAGTTATCTGATATACAGATAAAAGGTTGCAGGATAAGGTTGGAACACATAATACATCATTAAATTAACCATTTTCTAGATGAATAGTTCCATTCCCTACAACACTAAGAGATCTGTCATCACCAACATATATATTTTTGGTGTTACAATCATTTAAATAAGAAAACATGGCTTTTTTTTTCCGTGTGATAAGAAGCTCCATAATCAATGAGCCACTCATGAGAATGACAAGAAGAAGATACATTTATTTCATAACCAAACTGAGATGCTTGACAACCACATGCAGAAAGTGTTAATCGTCAAGATGAAGTTGAAGTTGAAGAGTGCTCTAAATGGATTTTATTCTTCTTCATTGCTACTTCCAAGGCTTCCATCTTCTTAAAGCATTTGGATTCTAGATGGCCTTCTCAATTACAAAAGTTGCAATGTCAATCAATCTTCTTCCCTTTGTTTTTATTTGCCTTATCATTTTGTTGAATTGATTTTTCATTTTGAGATTGAAAGTGCTTAAGACCCTTGGTTGGTTTAGGACCATTCTTTTTAGGATGTTGCTTCTTAGGATTCTTTGAACTTGGTTGCTATTGGGAGGCTAAGGCTTTCTTAGAAGAGTTTCCAAGATTAAGAAGGCCAAGATATAAGAGTTTTTCTCACTCTGTTATTAAAGAATCACAGAAGGCATCAAAAGAGAGGGACTTGTAGGCTTGTCCTTGAGAAATAAAGCCTTCTCTAGTAGAATGGAAGGTGGAAACAAACACAGAGTAGGTTGGTCCTAACTTAGTAAGAATGGAATAGATAAGGCTAACATCTTCTTTCTTAACATTAACACCTTCTAAGAGAAGTGTAAGGGTCTTGAACTTGGACAAAAAATCTTCAATGGAAGAAAAATTATTGGGGTCCAATGTAAGCAACTTATTTTCGAGTTGATGGGCTCTAATTTCATTATTATTCCAAAAAATTTATTGAGTTGTTTCATTGCTTCATCAGGGGTATCAAGTTCTGCGATATGGAATCTAAGGTCTAGAGAAATAGACATCCCTATCAACCCATGTGCTTGTTCTTGCCTATTTTCCCATTTGGCTACCTTATCTTCATCTTTAGGTTTATATTCTTGGCTTGAGGCTATTCTATAAAGACCTTTACTTCTAAGTAAATCCACAATGTAGGATAAACATTGGAAGTAGTTGGTGCTGTCAAGAATAACTTCGCATGGAAGTTCCATTTTAACATAAACTGAAGTTGTAGATGCTGAAACTAAGTGTTCCAATGGAATTATCTCAAAAAATTAGGACGATTAAAAAAAATAGCTCTGAAAACGGCTTCTGGATGAAGAAGTTATGGCTTTTTGAAGAAAAGTAGTTGAAGATGCCAATGAAGTACATGAATGTGTGGAAGTGAATGATAATGTTATAAGTTTAAAAAAATCATCCCTCTTTCCAAACTTAATCTAATTAGCTCACTTTTAAAAAAACATTATGTGACCCACTTTTATAAATAAGTGAAAGTAACTTTTACAATGGTACTTTATGAGCTACCCACTAAATTGTAGCTTAAATAAAAGATAAAGAGACTTTAGAATTATAAGTGACTCGCTTTTTATAATGGGTGAGAAAACTTTTACATAAACTAACTTTAAAACATAAGTTACATGTGTTTTCTGAAAAAGTAACTCTACGAAAAGAAAAACTTGAACCCAAGACCTCTATTCTCATAAAGTAACCTTGGACCAAGTGAGCTAGTTTAAAAGGTTAGTAATTTTTGGAAAAGAGGAATGGTTTTTTTTTTTTTTAGTCACTAAATCTTTGGAGTGCGTGCTTACTTGAAAAAACCCTTTCTACATACGAAACAAAAAAACACATGACCCAACATGGACATGCAAAAAAACCAAACCTTATGGCTTGAAGTTAGCTTTCGTCGGAAACCAAATATTTTACTCAATGTTTCTAATTTTTCAAGATCATACTAAGGCATGGCGGAAAAGAGTATACACATGAGAAAAATCCTCCCTTTCAGTTTCTGATTTTCCTAGATCGCACAGAGTCGCGGTTCAAAGAGCATACGTAGAAATGAAAAGTATAGATCTGGTAATAAAAAATAGAGAGCTAAATAAATTGAAATAAACAAAGAGATGAATAACTAACACTGCAAAGAAAGATTGTATACCTCCAGATCTTAAAAATGATGTAGCTATGGCTACCAGAAACCTTTTCACGGGAAACAAAAGGGGTTCCTCATTGAACAAATGCTCCTAACACAATAGAGCAGTCATCTCAGCCTGAAACCAGTCAAAACAGTAGATCTAGGAAACGAAAATCAGATGCAGTTGTATCGGCTTCGGATTTGGATCACCAAAGGATGCAGACCTCAAATAGCTCTGATACCATGTAGGGATTTACAAGGTAAGTTCCTCAGACAGAACACCAAAGGACACCACTTGGAAATAGATCACAGATCAATACACCAGTATTCTTAATGTGGTTAAAACCCTGAAAGAGGGAAATAGTCCACGACCTGAGCCAATGTGGCCACTTCAGGCAATTAATTAATAAAAGAAAGAAAATTTACATAAGCTTCTCTCATGAACGGTCACCTTACAAATGACCCTCCATGCTCTTTAAACATATATCATGGACCAATTGGGTGTTAAGCCACAGATCAAGTGTCAGTAATACCGAGGAGAGAATGAACCGTCGGATCACTTCATGTCTATAACATATCGTGATTGTCGGATTGTAAGTTACCAAAGTAGATAGTAAAGAAACACACTTTACCTAAGTCTACATTAGACCAAGTTATACTTAAGTATTTCCTATGTGTTAGAATATCCTAACATTCATTTTAAATTATTATTGTTAAGTAGAAAAAGAATTAATATATGTGTTAAATAGTATTCTTATCCATGGAGATTCACCCGACCAGGTTTCAAAACTAAATTCATCGTTCCCTTCTAGATCTCTTTGGTCATCATAGAAATACATGTAATTATTTCTCATACAAATGAAAATTAAAATAAAAATCACTTGTCAAATTTCAAATGAAAATTATTTCTGATTTTTTGAGCTGAAGGGCAAGGAGACTTTTCATAACATGTGTTACTTGTCATTACTTTTATGGTTTTTTTTTAATTCGTTATTTTTCTATACACCATGAAAATGCTAGCCATTTTTACCCAAATCATGATGGTTCAAAAAAAAAATATCGTTTTTATACAATAGAGTCTTATTGTTAGGTAGATCGTGCATATGTGTATCATGCATTTATTGAAGCCACATCCTAGTAATGAGAGTTGAAGGTCAAACACTTTGGTTGCGGTGAATCATTTTACTACTAAAATGGAGAAACAATTCCAATTAGAATTGACTCCTCATATTCCTGCTACTAAGATTTACAAATGGTGTGCACCAATCTGCCATGGCTTCATCTATAGATCTTCTTACTTCCTACTCCACTTGTATTTATAGCTTACTCCACTTGCTTGCAATTACTACTTGATCTGTTTATTTGCATTTATGAGTATTACTTGTGTGTCTTCTTTATACCTACTTAATATGATGACACATAAATAGACACTAGGGAGTGTAGGCTTGATTCACATTAAATAAGTACTATTCAATTTAAACATTTGTTCTTATTGATAAAAAAACTATGTTGTTTCAGTGTGTTCTTTTGCACATGGTGTTAGTGTCTTGATGCACATGTGCATTAATATTAGGATTACAATTTTAATGGAAAATGGCTCTTGTAAATTATAATTTTTTAATCTGAAAATCTATTAGTGAAAGTTTTAAATAATTGTTGTTTTTCCTTTTATTGGACCTTGTAGTGATATCCATAAAATAATACTATAATAATATTTCATTTCAAAGATTGCTTAAAATTGTTTAAATAAGTGGACCAACTATCATATAAGAACCTATAAGAAAGGAACAATTTTACTATATTGGAATGTTGTATAGAAGATAAAAGGGTAAATGGTTCTATTGAATTCTCTCCATATTATTAATATATAGGCTATAAATAAACCATCCAATTTAATTTTGTCCATATGATTCCTATATAGAGTGTAAGTAAATAGTCCTATTAAATTCCTTCCATAAGATCATATATAGATTCTAATATTGGTGAATCAAAGTTGAAACAATATTATTTATGTGTACTTCTTCAAGTGTATCTCAAGTTATGATCTAATTTGTATACTTACACAATATGAGATGAGATGTATGAGGTATACATGATATTTTAAACTATTTTTCATTTTTTGTCTTTCGAAGTCAAAAAATATTTGTATTACTCATTCATAAAAAACATACATGCAGATCAGTAGCATTTAATAGCATATCAACCAAAAGTTTGTCCATTTAAACAATTTGAACTTGATTAGAAAACCAAAGTAATAATACATTCAACACTTACCATTATCGAAAAGTGCTACTAACATATATAACAGAACAAAAGGAATGACATACATCTAGAAAAACAATCCAACTGAATGGTACGTTGTCCTTCCCTTAGGAGGTACAAAGCTCCAAGTCTACAAGTTTTTTTTGGACGAAATCCAAACGCTATAGATCAACTTCATCATCTTCTTTTGCATTTCTTTCGTTTTGGTTTATCTTTTACTCGATTTTAGAGTGTTTTATTAAAAAAAATTCAGGATGATCTTCACTAAAAAAATATTTTTCATTTCCATATGAGAATAATAATTTACTTTAACTTGTCAATTTTAAAAAGACAAAATGAAATTAACCTTTCAAGTTGAAATTTAACTTGTTTCTTCAAATTAATCCAAGATCCACAATTTACCATAGAATTTTTTAATTTGTAAATGAATTATGTTACAATACAATGGCTTATAAATACCATATACAAATATGACATGTGTTGATATGAAAATTTCTTTAATTCATTAATTTGAAATAAATTAATTAAAAGAGCATAACTAATTTGGAGTTAAATCATAACCCTTGATTTGTGTATACTACTATGAATATTATAGCATATTTCATGGAAGTTAAATCTCCAACATCCACCTAATAATTACTAAGAACCAAATTAAAATTCTACAAATCCTATTTTGAAATAGACATGTATGTCTTTGAATTCTAATGGCGCTTCTGGATTTAATAGTGGAGATGCATTCAATAATTTTCATCCATTTTAATTATCACCATGAAATTTTAAATTTGGGAAAAATTAACTACATGAATAATCATCCATTACTTGCATAAATTTCAGTGCGCACTAACATTAATAAATTTAGATATTTACATTTTTATTCCTACTTAAATTTATGTAATTTTACTCCTATTTAAATTAATGAAAATAATTGCATCAATTACGATGGATAGTAACTTTTTATAAACAATGTCCAAAATAAATCATATGAATAATCAAATGTGCAATCAACATAGTCCCTACCAATTAAGTGCATGTTATGCCTCTACTAGGTTGGCACATTTACACTTTTACACCACATGTTAAAGTATTGAAGACAATATAAATAATGGTAGGTAGTATCTCCTAGTAGGTACATTTATTTCCATCTTCTGTCTATTGATTTTCTTATGAAAATACTTCCTTAAATTATGGTGGGTTGTCACTGATGGTAAATAGGTTTACCTTTAAGAATTTTAATTTTGAAGCTTAACAATGAAAAAAGGATTTTAATTTTGAAGCATAACAATGAAAAATCATGGCACAAATATTCAAATTCCATGGAATAAATATTGCAGCTACATCAAAAAATTATGGCAAAAAAATTGAGGCAGACATGGAACAAAGGTTTCAATAAGACCTTCAAAGTTATGGTCCAACCGATGTTTGAAAAATATTTTTTTCAATAATATTAAAAAAAAATGTTTTTCGAAGTTAGGCACTATAATTTGGATTGGTCAATGCTAAACTAGTAGAGGCAAATCCATTGTTAGAGTCATGGCATGACAGGGACTGATAATGCTTTTCTTATATAAGTGTCTGTTTTGGAATAAGGCTTCTTGAATTTTAATTTAATTATCAATAATTATTAGGTGTTAGGTGGATGGTGAAGATTTAATCACCATAAAATATTCTAGAATATTCATAGTAGTATACACAAATCAAAGGTTGAGATTTATCTCCAAAATAGTTATGTTGTTTTTTAACTTTTAATTAAATTAATTAATTAATTAAAAAATGTCGTAAGAACCAATTTCATAGGAAGTGAGTTATGTTTTTTGGGCATGTGGTATTGATAAGCCCTAGTATAGGCCCATAGTATTGTAACAAAGTTTAGTCTATTTCTAGATTAAGAATCTCCATAGTTAAGAAAAAGATAAAATTCCATTGTTGACAATCTTGTTTTATATATAATGAAAATAATATAAAATAAAAATGTAATTTAGTTAGTTTTTATGATTTTTTATTTATTTTAACAATGTATAAAATATCATGAATAGAAATTTTTAAGGTTTTTTTTATAATTTAATGTTTATTTTTGTTTCTAGCTAATTAATTTATATGATTGCACTAATAATTATCTTCTATCAAAAAAAAACTCTTTACTTATTAATGAAAATTTAAATTATCATATGACACTAATTCATTATTTATTATTAACATAAAACAATAAAATAATTTTTAATAATTATATTATTATTTCTTATAATAAAAAATAATAATTTACAATCTCAGAGAACAATTATATAGAGATCTCACCGTGAACAACAACTATCCCTCAAATTTAGTCATATTATGAAAATAATGCTTTCTTATTGTATCACAATAATCTAAAATATAGATTACATCTTAAAAAAATTGAAAAATATATTAATTAAAAAATTATTATTTTTATTAAAAATATATATTTCAATTTTTTATAATTAATTTAAATGAAAATAATAATCCTTTATGGAAAGATGATATGTTTTGATGTAACAGTGAGAGGCATATATCATTTAAATAGAGAAATAATAAAATAAATTTATAAATATTCTATCAAACAATCTCTCTTCGCTAATTACTTTTACATTCACATTTTCCTAACTACCCTTGAAAGACTGGAGGACAAAACAAAATGTACTCTATGTCAAAATAGAGAAGCAGTCTAACCTGAAATGTTGTATAATAATAAGGCTTATCTACTTGATATCATTTATGATAGTGAAACTTATCAACCTTTTATAAAATGATTGTCAAATATTAGTTTAATATTTATGACAAGATGAATTAGGTCTAATTTCTTGACTCCTAAAAGAGCGTCCATAAGGAACCAGAAAAACAGATAGTAAGTACACTCTTAATCCAGACGGAATGGTAAGTACACTCATAGAAAGCTTTAAGGAATCATACTAAATTTAATATTTGATGTGGATACAATATTAATGAAACGCTTGCATGATTTACCAGAACTCTTGATATTTATAAAAAAAATAGATTATTTTGAAACCTGAAAAGGCCATGATCCATAGGACTTAAAAAGAAAAGCCAAAATATATCACATTAAAATGCTTATCATACTACTGTTGATCTCGTATTAATCATTTCTATAGAAGCGTGTCAAAGTTAAGTTAGCGTTTTCTGTCAAATCCTACCAACCATGAAATTTTTCATTTTTTAATCGTGCTTGTCAAAGGAATCGTAGCTACTGACTTGAAATGTGTGGCTTTCTCGTCTTGTCTTGACAAGAGAGATGTTACACAAATTTCAATATAAACTGAACAACTAATTTCTCTTCGTTACCTGGCAATTTCATGTCATTACGCTTATTATGGTGAATGATAGCAATATCCACAATCTTCGCATCGCACGCTGCCTCTGAAACTTTCTTATCATCCCATCTCCAATATTTTTTAACGCCAGCTGGCATTCTTGGACGGAGGCTATTCCCAATGCAACCTGGGCAACATTAACAGGAATCTTATAACCAGGCCGAAGAATTGACTGGACGGTTAAAAAGTGGCTGGAATTGTTTTTAATGGTGAAAATGGATTAACACCATCAAAAACATCTAAGACATCTAAAATTTTGCAATTTAACAATTATAACTTACATTTACAAAAATCCTTGCTGGATTTTCTCTAAATATGACTAAAATTTCTATAACTATTTGAACGACTCCTCTGCCTCGTTAAACTATAGTAAATATCATTACAAATATCATTACATTGCATGGTACTGAATTATATTTAATATTTGCTATAGCTATATGTCATATTTAATTTGATTGAATTGCAAAAATGTGTAAAGCATTTAGTTCCTTGCTTTCGCATTTTGTTTTTAATAATATAAAGTATTCTTCTGTAACACAAACTTACACGTCCACTTCTCTGAGGAAGGATGTTTTGACGAAAGAAAGAACGTGAAGAGAGGAAATCAGAGTTTTCCGTTTCCTTCGCATCATTCCGTGTTTTCTTCTCACGGTCCTTTTAATGGTGACTCATTTGTGGGTTATTTTCATTTTCAAGTAATCTTAGCTGTGTTGCTTTTTATTTTCTTTTATCTTTTTAATATTAAGGAAATATGTCGTTTGGTTGGTTTTGTATTTATTGGATTTCAATTATTATTATTATAATTTTTATGATTTATGTATTTTTTATATTTAGCCGAATTGGTAATTGGGTTGATCTATTACTAGGGTGCCATACTGCGTTGATTTCAACAGTGATCATTATAATCTGTAGTTTTTTATATATAGTCTTTCTGGGCACGAGTGGATAGCATGATTCAAACCTTAAAATCACTAGCAGATAATACTTCATTTCACTGCCCTCAATTAAAAGGTTTTCAAAAACATTATTTATATATATATATATATAATAAATAAATAATTATATATATAATAAATAAAAAATTACCTATATTGTCTCACATTTAACAATGTAGAGTATGTACCGCATCTATGTCATTGTGAGATGTTCATTCTACAGTCTAGTATGAGGGGATGTGTAAGTTTCTCCGTGCATCCATGTCCCTTTAAAATAAAAATTATGTTTTAAATAGAAAAATAATATCTGTTATAATTAAAAAAAAATGAACATGTTGTAAAGTAATTAGAAGTAAAAAAAAAATATATGTGAATTATTCTATCTTAACAAATTTATGTGGATACCAACTTCATATATATTTATATATAGAAAAAAAAAAGTTTAATGGTTAAAAATTGTATTTGGTCCTCTATATATTTTATTTAGCATTCAAAAATACAACTTAAACAATGAAAAATAACACATTATATTTTGCACTCTAAAAATTTTTATATTTAAAGAAATTTAATTACTCTCAACTCATATTAGATCTGTGTTTAAAATAAAAATATACTAATTTAAAAAATAAAACTATTAAACATAAATTTCACACCACCTTTTTAAAATCAATGCCAGTGCAATATCAGATAATAGCATTATCAAAGGATTTGCAATATGAAAGGACAAATAATGGCATCTTTGAACCTAAAGTTGTAGCCACTTCTGTAACAGAAGGAAAGAAGAAAAAGTTGCAGCGCATCATAAAACTTATATTATTTGTGAGGATTTAGCAAAATGTCATTGATGCGAGATGTCGATTTTCGAATGTTCATTAAGCTAATTATTATTGTACAAAGAAGATGATTATGATGGGCAGGATGGAAACACTGTCTCTCTGTTTATTATATTAAATCCGGCGACAATTTTAGAGCGTATTTTTTTTTCCGAAGGTGGTAAAACCTATCAACTCAGGTGTCAAACCAACAGTGAGGACAGCCATCTCTGGCTGCTATCCGCGAATGCTGGGTTTGACTCATCATTGTTAAATAGGAAAACCACGCCACCTGGCATAACCCTGCTGGTGGTCCGTAATCGGGAGCAGGCTCTCACTCCTACCAGATGCCTCTGGGTCTTGGGCCGTTAACCTGTTTCCTTACGTCCGAGGAAGACGAGCTCTTAGCCAAGCAGAAGCAGTTTTACGGCATACTCCAGGCCGAATTTTAGAGCGTATTATTTGCATTGGAAGTTATTTTAGTGTTTTTAGAAATTAGTATAAATTTATTTAAATTATGGATTTATTAAGGGTGTCAAATTTTTGTAAATGTAAATTTTATTTTAAAATGTGAAATTTGAAGAAGATTTGGATTAAAATCTTTAACATTTTATAGATTTCATCTAAAATATTTATACATTTTATCTTTGTAATAAAAAATGTGTGTTAATTGATACTAGGTGTTTATACATTTTATCTTTGTAATAAAAAATTGTGTTAATTGATACTAGGTGTTTGCAATAGAACTAACAACGTTGACTAGGGATGTGAGAGTGTCCATCACAAAGTCCTCAAGTCCTCACCTAGTGAACTTGTCACATATCACTTGTTTTCATGAGATATTAAATAATACCCATAATTTTACTCATTGTTCATAAATAATTCCTAATATATTTTGTTCAACCCCATTTCCAATACATCTTTCCAATAAAAACTATTTTTTTACTCTATATTCTTAATTTTAATTGGATAACCCTTTTTATAACTCCTAATACCTATAAACCACCTCGTACTAGACATCCTCCACCCACTATCCCACCTAACCCCCTCCAATACCTATAATATATTGAATTATCTTTTCATAATTTTAAAAGTCCCTTTAAGAATCAAGGTGATAGGATTTTTAGAGACCTTGAATTCAATGTTTATGTTTACTAGTTAGGGCTTGGGGTTTGGTATGTTGTGTTTGCGTTCTCTCCAACTCACACATAATACCTATAAACCACCTCATACTAGGCATCCTCCTCCCACTATCCCATCTAACCCCCCAATACCTATAATATATTGAATTATCTTTTCATAATTTTAAAAGTCCCTCTAAGAATCAAGGTGATAGGATTTTTAGGGACCTTGAATTCAATGTTTATGTTTACCAGTTAGAGCTTGGGTTTCGTATGTTGGGTTTGGGTTCTCTCCAATTCACACATATTCTTAAGAATGTCTTCCCCATGGTGGTTCATGCACACTGAGGAAAAATCTTACTACATGTGTATGTTTCTAAGAATGCAAGCATGCTCATGTATGATCACTTTCTTCACCACCGTGTTGCTACTTGTTTTACTATCATTTTTTGTTTGAGCACCCAAAAATTAAAGAGAACAAATTTATATTGGTCATTGTCTAATTTATTTTTTTCTTTATTATATACGTCATATTAATTTCTTACCACTCAAATTTTTCTCTCACAACATTGTTAGTCTATCAATCAGTTTAGTAGTCATATATCTTTTGAGGTGGCTTTTTTTTATTATATAATGTTGTCCAAGCTAAAGATGATGTCTAGTGATTTTCAAATAGATAAATTTATGTGAGTCATGCATAATGGTGACCATCTATACTACACAAATAAAACTAATATATATCCATCTTAATTTCAAATCTACTTAGAACTAAGAGGGATCAAATCACTAAAAAACCATTTTCTATCAAGGTATAAAGATTTCCTCAAATTTTACATTTCAACCAAAATATTTACATCATTAAATATCTAATACCTCTATATTAATACATTCATATTTAAAATAGATTTATACTCATAAAATTTGATAAATTATTTAAATTGAATATATATATATATATATATATATATATATATATATATATTAGAAAAACCTGTATAATCACTAATAATTCAATTAAAAAAATCATCTATTTAAAAATATATATATTTTTAAATAAGTTGGGAATGGAAAATCTTCAATTTTGTTAACTTCTAAAAAGTAATAATATATAAATAGAAAAATTTGCTATACTAACACCGATAGAAATTAACAAATATCTCATTATACATGTATATTATTTATGTAGATAAATAATTTACTGAATACAAAATTTAGGCCAAAATTTAGGCCATTACTTATAACTCGTCAATTTGTATATTATTATTTAATCATTAATGAAAATATTATACGTTAAACGATTATAATTATAATAAAATTTGAATTCTGGCTTAATTTACATATATTTGTCCACGTTTCCATAGAAGGGTAAGTACCATGTATCCTATCTTAATCAATGTACACGTGTTATAGTTAATCGTGTCACTAAAAATAATAATGAATTAGAGTATTGTTAATTTGTAAAAAATAAATACACGAAAAATAATTTTATGAACACGCTAATATGATAAGTTATGTTAGGATCAAAGATAAAGTAGTAGATCTTAAAAGAGAAAACTTTAAAATGAGCCACCTTGAAACTATATTAAGAAAGACTGTTAACTATATTAAGAAAGACTATTATCAAAATTAACGGCTAAAAAAATTTCACAAAAAAGGCAACTTTCTTGTAATAATTTTATTATTATGCGTATTAAAAATAATTAGCCTATTCAAAACATTTTAGGTGAGGAAACAATTTTGTTATAATAATTTTATTATTAGGTATAAAGTTTTAAAAGAATGGTTAATAAAAAATTTTACACTTATATGTAATTAACATAATTATATTTAATTAATATGATTATGATTATGATTGAGGGTGGCATAAACGAAAATGATGCATTGCAAAACATAAATAACATTAAAGATATTGTTACTTCTAAGTTCAAAGAAAAATGTGGTTTGAGAAAGATTTAGCAGCTAAAAGAAAATTAAGTTATTATAAGAAGGTCATCAACCCCACCCTAAAAGATCAAAAGTATCTCTCTATTTTAACTAGCTCAAAGAAGAAAATTAATATAGCAAAGACTAGAACGAATTCTCATGAGCTCCACAGTGAAACAGGTCGTTGGGCAGTTCCTAAAACGCCATGGATGGAAAGGATCTGCCATATATGTGAGAATAGGAACATCGAGGATGAAAACCACTTCCTCTTAGAGTGCCTTGCGTACAACCACATTAGATCTCAGTTTCACAATCTTTGTTACAATACTGACCTTCCTAGCCTTTTACAATGTCAAAATTATAGTGAGCTCGGGAGGCTTCTCTCCAAGCTTTTTGAGCATAGGAATAAAATCTTAAATCAAAATAAATAATTTGTTTCTTTAGGTCCGATAGACCATTGTTTGGTCTCAACAGACGTTAACCACCACCACCATCATCATCATCATCATCGTCATCGTCATCATCATCGTCGTCATCATCATCATCAAATGTGATTCATATATTTTATAAATGTTAATTTCATATATAAATTTAATATTAAATATTAATATGTATTATGTATTGTATTCATTTTATATATTTTAATTTTTCTAAATATAACTAAAAATATCGAAAACTTAAATAAAAATATGATAATCATTATTTTATTCAATAAAAAATTAAAATATATATATAAATTATATAATGAAATTTTTATTAATTAAAATTAATAAATAGAATTTTAATAATTGAGTTTATAACTTCTTACCTGTGAGATTCCACGCATAGTTACGCGGAGCTTCAATCAGGGAAACCATAAAAACGGGATTCTCTTCAGCGGTGAATTTCCCTGTAAAAAGGACTTATGTCCCCCTAGATTAACAACCTCTCATTCAAATCTGCATTCAATAGTTTCTGCGATTAAAATTCAATCGAAAGAGTAATATGGCTACCTAGTTGGATGCTACACCAAATGAAAGCTAACTGATTCCATTTCTGTGTCGACTGAGTTGGATGCAAAACCAATGAAAGTTAATGGATATATTTCAATTTGCTTAATTTGTGGTGAAATAAATAATATTTAAATTAAATATATTATTTCCTTTTTGAAGTAGAAAATCATTTAAATAGTTTTTATATTATTGGTAGATAATGTATTAAATTAAAAATATTATTTTCATATAAAATCTGATTTATTCAATTATTAAAAAATCAAAATTCCTCAAAACCAATTTCAATATAGACCAAATCTATAACATAATTACAGTATTCAAAATACATTTTTTTTAAATATTTTTTTAAAAAATATTTTTTTTAAAAACAATTTCAAATCTAAAATGTAAAAGTATAATTTATAAATTTAATATTTTTAATATTTTTTAATAATAAATTAAATAGTTATAATAATTTTTAGTTATATTTACAACAGGAGGATTCTTCACAAGGTGGGGCTAAAGAGAAATATGAAAATAAATAATTGTTTGGAAAAGTGGTTTGACTATTTTGACTTGAACATAAATAATAAATAATAATTTTTTTGGTGGATAACTTAGAGAAGTGCGTAATAAATTATTATTTATCCTCACCTAGACACATGTTGGGCTCAAACTAGTTATAGCAGATGATCTGATGGATGACATGGAAGATTATGTGGACATTGTGAGTCTCATATCGGGCTCTGGGCTATTAGGACAATATAGCGTTGAAATGGAACTAGAGTGGATCAATCTAAGGTGTGAAGTCTCAAAGTAATGGGAAACTAGTCATTAGTTGTAGATGGTCAAGATCGTCATTAGTTGAAGTTTTATCCACCAAGTACTAGAGTGTAGTTTTATGTATGAAAGTTGAGGCTTTATCAAGTGTAATGTGGAAGGTATGATGGGGCATATATGACTTGGAAAGAGGACCATGTGGTAGGTCATGATTATTTCACTGTGTAATGATGTGGTGGTCTCTGAGGTATTGGAGTTTGTGCTAGGGTAGTGTTTTGGTGAATTTTTTCTATGTATTTTGGTTTGGCCAAAATAGTCGAATAACACAAATTTTCACTAAAAATATTAGTTCTTAAGGATTACCCCCAGTGGGGCCCTTACTAAGCTTCCAGAGTACCTAGATGTGAAAACATACATGCAATAAGATAGTTCTAGTGTAAGTAGTCCCAATGAGATAGAGAATTGCCATTAAGAAGATCTCTGGCATGGTTGATCTAAAGAGCTTGCCAATTGATGAGTATCGATAATGGGATATCCCATAAATATCATGAGTCCAAAAATTTAGGTCCATATGATGACTTAGTCCTATGATGTGGTCGCACATTATTAAAGGGAAGAGAACATTGGGTGTAATGGTAGAATGGAAGAGAGTTAAAATTGAGAGTTAAGTGCTAAAATTAAAATTCTGCTAAGGGAGATCCAGGTGCAGATAATTAAAGGCTCATGTTAAGCATAAATTTGAATGAATAGTAAGAGAAATTAGCGATTAGAGAGTACAATATTGCATATGCAGCCATCTAAAAGCACCCCAGTGGATGCACATGCATGAAGAGAGCACATGCATACGGGGATGCACAACTAAAGTTAAGAGGTGAACTTGATGTAAATAAGAGTAGAGTTATATGTAAAAACATGACAGAAATATGAGAAAATTATGTGTGAATAGAATGTGACTTGATGAAATAGTCAAAGAATCCATGATGTCACGAGTAAAAACCATGGATTGATACCCATGCTTATAGAGATTGTAAGCTGTAAATATTGAGTTAAACATTGTAGTAAGTGATTACCACATGTATATGAAAATATAAAGAGACCTACAGTATACCATGTAAAGAAAGGTAATTGAATCGAAGCAAAGGAAACTTGACCAAATAATATGATGGAGAGCAAAGTGGTAATCATGTAAAGTGTGTACAAACAGAGCCCAAAACATATTTGAATGTAGTTGAACATCAACTTAAGCACATGCACATCAAGTTAAACATCAATTTGATCATACAATTCACTTTAATTTCCTTCTATGCATTATCCTTCTAGACAAGTGACATAAGGCTTCAAGTGAGAACTCTTTCCTCTTAAGAGGTTGACAATCTTAGCCTCCTAAACACCATTTTCCCTTCGTCAAACTCATGAATGAACACTAGCGTCATTTAATGCCAATATGATATTTTCATCTAGTTGTGTGAATAGAACAATAGGTTACACTAATGATGTGGTCATTGAAAGGTCTAATGTGATAGTGGGCTACTATATCAATATTAACATTTTTTAGGAAAAAGATTTTTGTAACCAAATATGTATTATTTAGAACAAAATAAATATATTTAAGAGATTATATGTTCAAATCTAATGAGTCTGTAAACTAAATACTCAAATCATTAACTAGAAAAAATTACTAATATTAACAATAAAAAAAATCCATTAATATAAAATTAAATTAAATAAAAAAAAACACAAAAATAATATCATAGGTACTTATATTTATCTTAATCAAAAAATATTAATCAAGAAATTATTTTATTATAACCCATAAGAATTATTAGAAAAATATTTAATTAAAAAAAAATTGATAAATTACATTTAATCACCAATGAAAACGAATGATATATCTGTGTCTAGTTGGAATTGACATCAAAGTCTCAAAGCCTCTTGTAAGTTGGCAAATATATTTTTTTATATATAAAATTATATAAATAATTCAAATTTAGTTCTATCCGATTTCCGTATATAATATATATTTATTAAACTAATACAAATTATGAAATATAGTTTTAAAAATATAATTTTAAAAAATAATATATAATTATAGGGAATTTTTATTAGTATTTGTGAAAGGTAAATATTATAACAATAATTTCAATTTTTATTTTACTAATCATATATATATACAATAATTTAAAATTTTACTTTATTTATTTTGTCAATATAAAATATTAGAATAATATATATGTAAGTATTTATTGCCGAGAGGAAATTGAAATATTATTGTAAAATTAAATGGAAAAAAATCAAAATTAAAGAATAATAAATTAAAATAAACAAAAAATTATGATTATGGAAAAAATGTAAAAGTTGTTTTAATTGTTTTTTCTATTTGACACGTATATTAGTGCAGCTATATATATTGAATAGTTGGTAAATGTCCACCAGTATCAATTTATGATAAGCATTAAAATACTTCTCTCGTCTTATATTGTCTATATAAAAAAACATAAAAATAACTAAATTGTAATTTTATTGTAGGGATTTATAAGGTAAGTTCCTCAAATAGAACACCAAAGGACATCGCTCACAAACAGATCACAGATCATTACACTAGTATTCTTGATGTGGTTAAAACCTTCAAAGAGGGAAACAATCCACTGCCTAAGCCAACATGGCCACTTCATGCAATTTATTAATAAAAGAAATAAAATTTACATAAGCTTCTCTCATGAACGATCACCTTGAAAATGACCCTCCATGCTATTTAAATAGAGATCATGTACCAATCGGGTGTTAAGCCATGGATCAAGTGTCAGTAATACCGAGGAGAGAATGAACCGTCGGATCACTTCATGTCTAGAACATATCGTGATCATTAGATTGTAAGTTAGAAATGTACATAGTAAAGAAACACACTTTACCTAGCTCTACACTAGACCAAGTTATACTTAACTATTTCCTATGTGTCAGAATATCCTAACATCCCCCCTTAAGAACAACTTGGGATAGGATTGAAGGATGTACAAATATGACATAATAGGAGAAAGAAGGAGGCATTAGAGCCTATTCCCCCTTAGTGACAACTTCCTAAACTCCAACCATAAATCAAATTTTAGTAAACTTCACTTCTATGAGAGCCTTTGTAAAGATGTCTACAACTTGATCATCAGTTGAACAATATTGCACTTCAAGAATATGATCATGAATGAGCTTTCTGATGAAGTGCATGTGTAGTTCAATGTGTTTGTTGTGCTGATGTTGGACTGGATCTTCGCATAGTTGAATGGCACTTTGATTATCACACCCAAGTGTAGTCGTATGTTGCTATTGAAAGCCAAACTTTGACAGGATTTGACGAAGCCACATGGATTCCTTACTAGCTTCTACGATGCCACGATACTCTGCTTCTTCTGAAGAAAGAGAAATGGCACTTTGTTTCTTGAAAGCCCATGTAATAGGTCCAGACCAAGAGTGAAGACATAACCTGCAGTAGACCAATTGGAATGAGTGAAACCAATCAATAGAGGAGATGCTTCTGCACTATAATAGATCCCAAACTGAATTATACCTCGAACATAACGAAGTATTCTTTTATTTGTTTTACAGTGACTTTCACATGGGTTTTTCATAAACCGAGCAATAAGGCCAACAACAATGGAAAGGTAAAGACAGATATGGGTCAGAACAAAAGTTTTCCTACATGTTGACGATACAAGGTAGCATCAACTTCAGGGGAAGTACAAGTGACTCTAATTTTTGCTCCAGACTGAAAGGGACAAGAGGTTAGCTTATAGTCTTCCATGTGAAAGTTGCATAGAAGAGCATAGGCATACATGGACTAGGAAAGGGAAATACCTTGCTTGGATTGCAATACTTGAAGACCAAGAAAATAATGCAAGTGTCCTAAGTCTGTCTTTTTAAACTGCTTTTTAAGGCTGGACTTCACATGGTTTATAAGGTTGGGATCACTACTAGTAAGGATAAAATCATCAACATAAAGAACAAAAATGATAAGAGACTTACCCACTTTCTTGGTGTAGGCAGTATTGTGAGAATGACACCTAGAAAAGTGAGTATCTAAAAGAAATCTATCCATTTTGGCATACAAAGCCCAAGGGCCTTGATTGAGACCATAAAAGAATTTCTTAAGCTGACATATAAGGCTGGAGTCGGTTTGTATAAAGCCAGGAGGTTATTCCATATAGATTTCTTCATGCAATTCCCCATGCAAGAAGATAGATTTTACATCCATCTGATGGACTTCCCATTTGAAAGAGGCAGCAAGAGAAAGAACAAGGAAGATAGAGTTCATTTTGGGAACAAGGGAGAAGGTTTCAGTATAGTCAATGCCTTCAACTTGTGAAAATCGCTTAGCAATAAGACGAGCTTTATGTTTATCAACTTTTCCATCTGGTCCAAACTTGCTTCTGTAAACCAATTTACATCTAACTTTGGAAGAGGAACAAGATCCCATGTATCATTTGCCAATAATGAACGATATTCTTCATTCATAGTTGTGTCCCATTCTGGATGGCCTTAAGCTTCAACAAAGGTGTCAGGATCATAATTCGTTGAAGCTTGAGCTAGTAAAGAAGTGTCTCTATCGAACTTCGAACGTATACGTCACTTATCTATAGGGTTACCAACAAGAGAACCTGCTGCATCCCGAGTAGTACGGACCGATTTTGGAAGCTGAGGAGATAAAGGAGGATACTGAGTAGGTGGGGGAGGATTGTCATCCTTGTTGTCATCATCTGAAGAAGAAATATGTTTAGAAGTAGAAGGGATAGAGAGAGGTGGCACATCCACCGAACTAGGCTCGTAGGCCGATATATTTTCAACAAAATTTACATCTCTTCTAATGATAACTTTTCTGGATTTAGGTGAAAGAAGTCTATATCCTTTGACATCTTCAGAATATCCAACAAAAATACATTTTTCACTCTTAGGTTCTAAGGCTTTATGTTTCTCATCAGGAATATGGGCCCATGCTTCACTCCCAAAAACACGAAAGTGACTTACATCTAGTTTAATTAAGCTCCATGCTTCTTCTTGAGTGATATTCTTTAAAACCTTAGTAAGTGTGTGATTTACTAAGTAATTTGTGTAGTTAATTTCTTTTGCCCAACAATTAAGACTATGTCCTTTAGATTGAAGCATACAATTAGTCATTTCCTTTAAGGTGTGATTCTTCATTTTAGCTACACCATTTTGATGTGGATTACATTGAACAGTATGTTGCATTAATTCCATGCTCAGTGCAAAAGTTGATGAATTTGTTGTTAACATATTCTCCACCATAATCAGATATTAGCTTAAGAATTTGATGTCCAGATTGTTTCTCAACAAAGGCCTTGAAGGCCAAGAAAATGTTAAATACTTGACTCTTGGGTTTTAAGAAGTATACCCAAGTGCGTTTGGAGAAATCATCAACGAAAGTTAAGAAATACTTGTAGCCAGAGAATGAAACAACTGGAAGTCGACCACATAAATCACTATGCACAAGGTATAAAGGGGCAGACGCGTGCCAAGAGGTACGTTTTTCAAAATTATCCCAATGATGTTTTCCGAGTACACATCTAGAACAAACACCATCTCTGCAAGATACCATAGGAAGACCTGTCACCATATTTTCTTTACATAGATTTTGAAGGGAGCAATAGTTTAAGTGACCAAATCACTGATGCCAAAGTTTACTCACTTTATAATTATGAGCAACAAATACCGAGGGAAGAATTGATGACCCAAAGTTATTAAACTTATACAGTCTTGTAGAATCATCAGCAATTCCAGTAGCTAAAATCTTTCTAGGATCTCTTAGGTCCTTAATTACAACATCATGAGGTGAAAATTCAATGATTTTACCTTCACCTGAATGAGTTATCTGATATACAGATAAAAGGTTGCAAGATAAGGTTGGAACACATAATACATCATTAAATTGACCATTTTCTAGATGAATAGTTCCATTCCCTACAACACTAAGAGATATGTCATCACCAACATATATATTTTTGGCGTTACAATCATTTAAATAAGAAAACATGGCTTTTTTTTTCCATGTGATAAGAAGCTCCATAATCAATGAGCCACTCATGAGAATGACAAGAAGAAGATACATTTATTTCATAACCAAACTGAGATGCTTGACAACCACATGCAGAAAGTGTTATTCGTCAAGATGAAGTTGAAGTTGAAGAGTGCTCTAAATGGATTTTATTCTTCTTCATTGCTACTTCCAAGGCTTCCATCTTCTTAAAGCATTTGGATTCTAGGTGGCTATCTCGATTACAAAAGTTGCAATGTCAATCAGTCTTCTTCCCTTTGTTTTTATGTGCCTTATCATTTTGTTGAATTGATTTTTCATTTTGAGACTGAAAGTGCTTAAGACCCTTTGTTGGTTTAGGACCATTCTTTTTAGGATGTTGCTTCTTAGGATTCTTTGAACTTGGTTGCTGTTGGGTAGCTAAGGCTTTCTTAGAAGAGTTTCCAAGATTAAGAAGGCCAAGATATAAGAGTTTTTCTCACTCTGTTATTAAAGAATCACAAAAGGCATCAAAAGAGAGGGACTTGTAGGCTTGTCCTTGAGAAATAAAGGCTTCTCTAGTAGAATGGAAGGTGGAAACAAACACAGAGTAGGTTGGTCCTAACTTAGTAAGAATGGAATAGATAAGGCTACCATCTTCTTTTTTAACATTAACACCTTCTAAGAGAAGTGTAAGGGTCTTGAACTTGGACAAAAATCTTCAATGGAAGAAAAAATTTTGGGGTCCATCGTAAGCAACTTATTTTTGAGTTGATGGGCTCTAATTTCATTTTTAATTCCAAAAACTTTATTGAGTTGTTTCATTGCTTCATCAGGGGTATCAAGTTCTACAATATGGAATCTAAGGTCTAGAGAAATAGACATCCCTATCAACCCATGTGCTTGATCTTGCCTATTTTCCCATTGGCTACCTTATCTTCATCTTTAGGTTTATATTCTTGGCTTGAAGCTATTCTATAAAGACCTTTACTTCTAAGTAAATCCACAATGTAGGATAACCATTGGAAGTAGTTGGTGCTGTCAAGAATAACTTGGCATGGAATTTCCATTTTAACAGAAACTGAAGTTGTAGATGCTGAAACTAAGTGTTCCAATGGAAATATCTCAAAAAATTAGGCCGATTAAAAAAAATAGCTCTGAAAACAGCTTCCGGATGAAGAAGTTATGGCTTTTTGAAGAAAAGTTGTTGAAGATGCCGACGAAGTATGTGAATGTGTGGAAGTGAATGATAATGTTATATTTTTAAAAAAATTCTCCCTCTTTCCAAACTTAATCTAATTAGCTCACTTTTAAAAAAACATTATGTGACCCACTTTTATAAATAAGTGAAAGTCACTTTTACAATGGTACTTTATGAGCTACCCACTAAATTGTAACTTAAATAAAAGATAAAGAGACTTTAGAATTATAAGTGACTCACTTTTTATAATGGGTGAGAACACTTTTACATAAAGTAACTTTAAAACATAAGTTACACGTGTGTTTTTGAAAAAGTAACTCTACAAAAAGAAAAACTTGAACCCAAGACCTCTATTCTCATAAAGTAACCTTGGACCAAGTGAGCTAGTTTAAAAGGTTAGTAATTTTTGGAAAAGAGGAATGGGTTTTTTTTTTTTAGTCACTAAATCTTTGGAGTGCGTGCTTACTTGAAAAAACCCTTTTTGCCTACGAAACAAAAAATCACATGACCCAACATGGACATGCAAAAAAACCAAACCTTATGGCTTGAAGTTAGCTTTCGTCGGAAACCAAATATTTTACTCAATGTTTCTGATTTTCCGAGATCATACTAAGGCATGGTGGAAAAGAGCATACACATGAGAAAAATCCTTCCTTTCAATTTTTTATTTTCCCAGATCGCACAAAGTTGCGGTTCAAAGAGCATACGTAGAAATGAAAAGCATAGATCTGGTAATAAAAAACAGAGAGCTAAATAAACTGAAATAAACAAAGAGATGAATAACTAACACTGCAAATAAAGATTGTATACCTCCAGATCTTAAAAATGATGTAGCTAGGGCTACCAGAAACCCTTTCACGTGAAACGAAAGGGGTTCCTCATTGGAACAGATGCTCCTAACACAATAGAGCAGTCATCTCAGCCCGAAAATAGTCAAAAATAGTAGATCTAGGAAATGAAAATCAGATGCAGTTGTATCGGCTTCGGATTTGGATTACTAAAGGATGCAGCCTCAAATAGCTCTGATACCATGTAGGGGTTTACAAGGTAAGTTCATTAGACAGAACACTAAAGGACACCACTCAGAAATAGATCACAGATCAATACACCAGTATTCTTAATGTGGTTAAAAACCTCAAAGAGGGAAATAGTCCACGACCTGAGCCAATGTGGCCACTTCAGGCAATTAATTAATAAAAGAAAGAAAATTTACATAAGCTTCTCTCATGAACGGTCACCTTACAAATGACCCTCCATGCTCTTTAAACATAGATCATGGACCAATTGGGTG
The DNA here is from genome assembly GCA_031772625.1 of Pinus tabuliformis. Lineage (NCBI taxonomy): Eukaryota > Viridiplantae > Streptophyta > Pinopsida > Pinales > Pinaceae > Pinus > Pinus tabuliformis. The sequence goes on along the minus strand of CM062807.1, from coordinate 371,328,605 downwards.
TTAAGCCATATATCAAGTGCCAGTAATACCGAGGAGAGAATGAACCGTCGGATCACTTCATGTCTAGAACATATCGTGATTGTCAGATTGTAAGTTACCAAAGTACATAGTAAAGAAACACACTTTACCTAACTCTACACTAGACCAAGTTATACTTAACTATTTCCTATCTATCAGAATATCCTAACATTTATTTTAAATTATTATTGTTAATTAGAAAAAGAATTAATATATGTGTTAAATAGTATTCTTATCCATGGAGATTCAAAACTAAATTCATCGTTCCCTTCTAGAGCCCTTTTGTCATCATAGAAATACATGCAATTATTTCTCATACAAATGAAAATTAAAATTGAAATCACTTGTCAAATTTCAAATGAAAATTATTTCTGACTTTTTTAGTTGAACGGCAAGGAGACATTTCATAATATGTGTTACTTGTCATTACTTTTATGGTTTTTTTAATTAGTTATTTTTCTATACACCATGAAAATGCTAGCCATTTTTACCCAAATCATGATGGTTCAAAAAAAAATATCATTTTTATACAATAGAGTATTATTGTTAAGTAGCTTGTGCATGTGCGTATCATGCATTTATTGAAGCCACGTCCTAGTAATGAGAGTTGAAGGTCAAACACTTTGGTTGCGGTGAATCATTTTACTACTAAAATGGAGAAACAATTCCAATTAGAATCGACTCCTCATATTCCCGCTACTAAGATTTACAAATGGTGTGCACCAATCTTCCATGGCTTCATCTATAGATCTGCTTACTTCCTACTCCACTTGTATATATAGCTTACTCCACTTGCTTGCAATTACTACTTGATCTGTTTTTTTGGATTTATGAATATTACTTGTGTGTCTTCTTTATACCTACTTAATATGATGGCACATAAATAGACACTAGGGAGTGTAGGCTTAATTCACATTAAATAAGTACTATTCAATTTATAAATTTGTTCTTATTGATAAAAAACTATGTCGTTTCAGTGTGTTCTTTTGCACATGGTGTTTGTGTCTTGATGCACATGTGCACTAATATTAGGATTACAATTTTAATGGGAAATGGCTCTTGTAAATTATAATTTTTTAATCTAAAAATCTATTAGTGAAAGTTTTAAATAATTGTTGTTTTTCCTTTTATTGGACCTTATAGTGATATCCATAAAATAATACTATAATAATATTTCATTTCAAAGATTGCTTAAAATTGTTTAAATAAGTGGACCAACTATCATATAAGAACCTATAAGAAAGGAACAATTTTACTGTATTGGAATGTTGTATAGAAGATAAAAGGGTAAATGGTTCTATTGAATTCTCTCCATATAATTAATCTATAGGCTATAAATAAACCATCCAATTTAATTTTGTCCATATGATTCCTATATAGAGTGTAAGTAAATAGTCCTATTAAATTCCTTCAATAAGATCATATATAGATTGTAATATTGGTGAATCAAAGTTGAAACAATATTGTATATGTGTACTTCTTCAAGTGTATCTCAAGTTATGATCTAATTTGCATACTTACACAATATGAGATGAGATGTATGAGGTATACATGAAATTTTAAAGTATTTTTCATTTCTTGTCTTTCGAAGTCAAAAAGTATTTGTATTACTCATTCATAAAAAAACATACATCATGCTTTATGTTCACTCGCAGATTAGTAGCATTTAATAGCTTATCAACCAAAAGTTTGTCCATTTAAACAATTTGAATTTGATTAGAAAACCAAAGTAATAATACATTCAACACTTACCATTAAAGAAAAATGCTACTAACATATATAACAGAAAAAAAGGAATGACATACATCTAGAAAAACAATCCAACTGAATGGTATGTTGTCCTTCCCTTAGGAGGTACAAAGCTCCAAGTCTACAAGTTCTTTTGGACGAAATCCAAACCCTATAGATCAACTTCATCATCTTCTTTTGCATTTCTTTCATTTGGGTTTATCTTTTACTTGATTTTAGAGTGTTTTGTTAAAAAAAATTTAGGATGATCTTCACTAAAAAAATTATTTTTCATTTCCATATGAGAATAATAATTTACTTTAATTTGTCAATTTTAGAAAGACAAAATGAAATTAACCTTTCAAATTGAAATTTAACCTTTTTCTTCAAATTAATCCAAGATCCGCAATTTACCATAGAATTTTTTAATTTGTAAATGAATTATGTTACAATACAATGGCTTATCAATAGCATATACAAATATGACATGTGTTGATATGAAAATTTCTTTAATTCATTAATTTGAAATAAATTAATTAAAAGAGCATAACTAATTTGGAGTTAAATCATAACCCTTGATTTGTGTATACTACTATGAATATTATAGCATATTTCATGGAAGTTAAATCTCCAACATCCACCTAATAATTACTAATAATCAAATTAAAATTCTACAAATCCTATTTTGAAATAGACATGTCTGTCTTTGGAATTCTAATGGAGCTTCTGGATTTAATAGTGGAGATGCATTGAATAATTGTCATCCATTTTAATTATCACCATGAAATTTTAAATTTGGGAAAAATTAACTACATGAATAATCATCCATTACTTGCATAAATTTCGGTGCGCACTAACATTAATAAATTTAGATATTTACATTTTTATTCCTACTTAAATTTATGTAATTTTACTCCTATTTAAATTAATGCAAATAATTGCATAAATTATGATGGATAGTAATTTTTTATTTGAATATAAACAATGTCCAAAATAAATCATATGAATAATCAAATGTGCAATCAACATAGTCCCTACCAATTAAGTGCATGTTATGCCTCTACTAGGTTGGCACATTTACACTTTTACTCCACATGTTAAAGTATTGAAGACAACATAAATAATGGTAGGTAGTATCTCCTAGTAGGTACATTTATTTCCATCTTGTGTCTATTGATTTTTTATGCAAATACTTCCTTAAATTATGGTGGGTTGTCACCTGAGTGTGAGTGACTTTTAAGGATTTTAATTTTGAAGCTTAACAATGAAAAAAGGATTTTAATTTTGAAGCATAACAATGAAAAATCATCGCACAAATATTCAAAATCCATGGAATAAATATTGCAGCTACATCAAAAAATTATGGCAAAAAAATTGAGGCACGCATGGAACAAAGGTTTCAATAAGACCTTCAAAGTTATGGTCCAATCGAATGTTTGAAAAATATTTTTTTCAATAATATTAAAAAAAAATGTTTTTCGAAGTTAGGCACTATAATTTGGATTGGTCAATGCTAAACTAGTAGAGGCAAATCCATTGTTAGAGTCATGGCATGAAACAGACTGAGAATGCTTTTCTTATATAAGTGTCTATTTTGGAATAAGGCTTCTTGAATTTTAATTTAATTATCAATAATTATTAGGTGTTAGGTGGATGGTGAAGATTTAACCACCATAAAATATTCTAGAATATTTATAGTAGTATACACAAATCAAAGGTTGAGATTTATCTCTAAAGTAGTTATGTTGTTTTTTAACTTTTAATTAAATTAATTAATTAATTAAAAAAATGTCCTAAAAACCAACCTCATAGGAAGTGAGTTATGTTTTTTTGGGCATGTGGTATTGATAAGCGCTAGTATAGGCCCATAGTATTGTATCAAACTTTAGTCTATTTCTAGATTAAGAATCTCCATAGTTAAGAAAAAGGTAAAATTCCATTGTTGACAATCTTGTTTTATATATAATGAAAATAATATAAAATAAAAGTGTAATTTAGTTAGTTTTTATGATTTTTTTATTTTATTTTAACAATATACAAAATATTATGAATGGAAATTTTTAAGGTTTTTTATAATTTGATGTTTATCTGTGTTTCTAGCTAATTAATTTATCTGATTGCACTAATAATTATCTTCTATCAAAAAACACTCTTTACTTATTAGTAAAAATTTAAATTATCATATAACACTAGTTCATTATTTATTATTAACCTAGAACAATAAAATAAATTTTAATAATTATATTATTATTTCTTATAATAAAAAATAATAATTTACAATCTCATAGAACAATTATATAGAGATCTCACCGTGAGCAACAACTATCCCTCAAATTTAGTCCTGTTAAGAAAATAATGGTAAAATATAGATTACATTTTTAAAAAATTGAAAAATATATTAATTAAAAAATTATTATTTTTATTAAAAATATATATTTAATTTTTTATATTAAAGTAAAAAGGAAAAAAATTAATAATAATCCTTTAGGGAAAGATGAAAGATGATATGTTTTGATGTAACAGTGAGAGGCATATATCATTTAAATAGAGAAATAATAAAATCAATTTATAAATATTCTATCGAACAATCTCTCTTCGCCGATTACTTTGCATTCACATTTTCCTAGCCAACCTTGAAAGCCTGTTCCTTCACTCATGTGGTTGCACATTGTGAAAATATCCCTCACGATTAGAGGACAAAACAAAATGTACTCTATGTCAAAATAGAGGAGCAGTCTAACCTGAAATGTCGTATAATAATAAGGCTTATCTACTTGATATCCTTTATGATAGTGAAACTTATCAACCTTTTATAAAATGATTGTCAATAATATTAATTTAATATTTATGACAAGATGAATTAGGTCTAATTTCTTGACTACTAAAAGAGCGTCCATAAGGAACCAGAAAAACAGATAGAAAAACAGATAGTAAGTACACTCATAGAAAGCTTTAAGGAATCATACTAAATTTAATATTTGATGTGGATACAATATTAATGAAACGCTTGCATGATTTACCAGAACTCTTGATATTTATAAAAAAATAGATTATTTTGAAACCTGAAAAGGCCATGATCCATTGGACTTAAAAAGAAAAGCCAAAATATGTCGCAATAAAATGCTTATAATACTACTGTTTATCTCGTATTAATCATTTCTATAGAAGCGTGTCAAAGTTAAGTTAGCGTTTTCTGTCAAATCCTACCAACCATGAAATTTTTCATTTTTTAATCGTGCTTGTCAAAGGAATCGGAGCTACTGAGTTGAAATGTCTGGCTTTCTCGTCTTGTCTTGACAAGAGACATGTTACACAAATTTCAATATAAACTGAACAACTAATTTCTCTTCGTTACCTGGCAGTTTCATGTCATTACCCTTATTATGGTGAATGATAACAATATCCACAATCTTCGCATCGCACGCTGCCTCTGAAAATTTTAAAAATTAAATTTCAGACGACTTTCTTATCATCACATCTCCAATAATTTTTAACGCCAGCTGGCATTCTTGCACGGAGGCTATTCCCAACGCAACCTGGGGAACATTCTTTATTGTTCATGGTTAACAGTAAAGAGGAGTCATCTAACGAGGCGGAGGACTTGTCTGCACCGTTAAAAAGTGGCTAGAGAGGAGTCATCTAAGGAGGCGGAGGACTTGTCTGCATCGTTCAAAAGTGGCTGGAATCTGGGTAAAAAAATTTCAAAAAATCTTGTAGATGCAGTGTTTGAATCGTGTTTTTAATGGTGGAAATGGATTCAGCGCCATCAAAAACGTCTAAGACACCTAAAATTTTGAAATTTAACAAATATAACTTACATTTACTAAAATCCTTGCTGGATTTTCTGTAAATATAACTAGAATTTCCATAACTTTTTGAGCAACTCATGTAACGAGGCGGAGGAATTTTCTGGACCATTAAAAAGTCGCTGGAATCTAGGTAAAAAAATTTCAAAAAATCTTGTAGATGTAGTGTTTGAATCGTGTTTTTAATGGTGGAAATGGATTCAACACCATCAAAAACGTCTAAAACACCTAAATTTTTGAAATTTAACAACTATAATTTACATTTACAAAAATCCTTGCTGGATTTTCTTTAAATATGAATAAAATTTCCATAACTTTCTGAACAACTCCTCAGCCTCGTTAGACTACATGACAGTAAATATCATTCGATTGTATGGTACTTAATTATATTTAATATTTTCCATAGCTATATGTCATATTTAATTTGATTGAATTGCAAAAATGTGTAAAGCATATAGTTCCTTGCTTTCGTATTTTGTTTTTAATAATATCAAGTATTCTTCTGTAACACAAACTTACACGTCCACTTCTATGAGGAAGGATGTTTTCACGAAAGAAAGAACGTGAAGAGAGGAAATCAGAGTTTTCCGTTTCCTTCACATCATTCCGTGTTTTCTTCTCACGGTCCTTTTAATGGTGACTCATTTGTGGGTTATTTTCATTTTTAAGTAATCTAGCTGTGTTGCTTTTTTATTTTTTTATCTTTTTAATATTAAGGAAATATGTCGTTGGGTTGGTTTTGTATTTATTGGATTTCTTTTACTTTCATTATTATTATGGTTTATGTATTTTTTATATTTAGCCGAATCGATAATTGGGTTGATCTATTAGAAGGGTGCCATACTGAGTTGATTTCAAACATTAAAATAACCAGCAGATAATACTTCATTTCACTGCCCTCAATTAAATGGTTTTTAATTTTTATATATATATATATATAATAAATAAAAAATGTACTTATATTATCTTACATCTAACAGTTTAGAGTATGTACCGTATCTATGTCACCTTGAGATGTTCATTCTATAGTCTAGTATGAAGGGATGTGTAAGTTTCTAGGTGCATCCATGTCCTTTTAAAATAAAAATTATATTCTAAATAGAAAAATAATATCTGCTATAATTAAAAAAAATGAACATTCTGTAAAGTAATTAGAAGTAAAAAAAAAAAAAAAAATATGTGAATTATTCTATCTTAACAAATTTATGTGGATACCGACTTCATATATATTTATATATAGAAAAAAATAAGTTTAATGGTTAAAAATTGTATTTGGTCCTATATATATTTTATTTAGCATTCAAAAATACAACTTAAACAATGAAAAATAACACATTATATTTTACACTCTAAAATTTTTTATATTTAAAAAAATTTAATTACTCTCCACTCATATTAAATCTGTATTTAAAATAAATATATACTAATTTAAAAAATAAAACTATTAAACATAAATTTCACACCACCACCTTAAAATCAATGCCAATGCAATATCAGATAATAGCATTATCTGAGGATTTGCAATATCAAAGGACAAATAATGGCATCTTTGAACCTAAAGTTGTAGCCACTTCTGTAACAGAAGGAAAGAAGAAAAAGTTACAGCGCATCATAAAACTTATATTATTTGTGCGGATGTAGCAAAATGTCATTGATGCGAGATGTCGATTTCCGAATGTTCATTAAGCTGATTATTATTGTACAAAGAAGATGATTATGATGGGCAGAATGGAAACACCGTCTCTCTGCTTGTTATATTAAATCCGGCGACCATTTTAGAGCGTATTATTTGCATTGGATGTTATTTTAGTGTTTTTAGAAATTAGTATAAATTTATTTAAATTATGGATTTATTAAGGGTGTCAAATTTTTGAAAATGTAAATTTTATTTTAAAATGTGAAATTTGAAAAGGATTTGCATTAAAATCTTTTAACATTTTATAGACTTCATCTAAAATATTTATATATTTTATCTTTGTAATAAAAAATGTGTGTTACTTGATACTAGGTGTTTGCAATAGAACTAATAATGTTGACTAGGGATGTGAGAGTGTCTGTCACAAAGTTCTCATGTAGTGAACTTGTCACATACCACTTGTTTTCATGAGATATTAAATAATACTCATAATTTTACTCACTGTTCATAAATAATTCCTAATATATTTTGTTCAACCCCATTTCCAATACATTTTTCCAATAAAAACTATTTTTTTACTCTATATTCTTAATTTTAATTGGATAACCCTTTTTATAACTCCTAATACCCATAAAGCACCTCGTACTGGGCATCCTCCGCAGACTATCCCACCTAACCCCTCTAATACCTATAATATATTGAATTATCTTTTCATAATTTTAAAAGTCCCTTTAAGAATCAAGGTGATAGGCTTTTTAGAGACCTTGAATTCAATGTTTTTGTTTACCAGTTAGGGCTTGGGGTTTGGTATGTTGTGTTTGGGTTCTCTCCAACTCACACATAATACCTATAAACCACTTCGTACTTGTCACGATCTCATTATAATTCAAGAAAAACAGTAAAAGAAATTTTCTTTTTATATATATATGGTATGGTAATTTTCCCCATTACCCACACCCTAAATTATACACCTAATCTTTATGTGTAACCCGCCAGACCTTCACCCATGTACCCCCTTAAGTATATATTGGTTTATTTAAGTTCTGGGTCAATTCATATGGCGGCAACAGACATATAAAACTTAACTATTACCATACTCCTCGATTAGGCTTCCGCATTACTAATGTTTGATATCATATACGTTAAAGTGTTGGCCATAATTGCTTTACCATCCCGATATAAATGTTAAGTGCCAAATGGCAGTACGACGGAGCCAGCTCACTTCTCTCCGTGGCCAGATGGCTCAACTTCACGTGCTGTCCATGTGCCTTGTGGAGGGTTGACCTGCTCTGGGGTTTGCGCCAGGCCTCCCGCCTAAACCAACGATGGCGATCGCTCACCCTCATCGGACGGCTCAGCTTCGTTTAGGGTTTGACATTTCATATATATGTCCACCGGATTCATCATTGGGTTCATTTGCTCCCTTAGCAGCAGCTGAGCTCCTTCGACAGGTTACTCTGCAACCTCCCTGGTTCATCTCTTCCTGCCAGGTACAGGTTCGGTCCGCGTTCCCTTTAAGGTTTACACTTACGGTTAGCTTTCAGATTGTTGGTATTCATGTAATCTTCTTATACCCTGACTATGTTCATTGTTTGCTTACAGTTGGGTACAGGTCCGACGCTGACCACAGCTTGTCTTCCACAGCGTGCCGGAGGGTTTGGCTGCTACGGCACTTACAGGTATGCCTATTTCGCTTACGGTTTCTTTGATGGTGAATTAATGTAATGTTGTGGGGTGATTACAGCTGAGACAGGGCTTGTGTTCTGCCTATTGTCTCAGGTCCGATACAGTGTTCCAAACCCTTGTGCGCTTAATCTGGCGGCCTCATTATGCCGGTCTGTCCAGCATGAGACCCTAGGGTCATGGCTTTCACGCCTTACTTATATTTTTATGTATTTAAATAGCTAGGGTCTCAGATTTGTCTGTCATTGTCTGTTTATTTGGAAGCTCTTTCGAGCTATTGACAGATTTGTAAGGATACGCATGAATTTATGTACTTTTGCAATAGTTAACACCTGCGGCTCACCGCTGTTTCCCCGGTCCGGATTTCTTCATGGCTTTTGTAATACTTTTTCACAGTTTCTTAACGAACGTTGTTTCCTGAATATTAAGCTATCAATAGCTGTTGATGGACAATTGATTCTTCGTTACTGGCGCATATGGGAGTTTGATATTCGGAGTGCCTCGCTGCTGTTCCTTTCTAATACTCGATAAAGTTTACAGTTATGATAGTTTCACCGCAATAGGGTTACTATGATTTAGTTCTGGAAAGTTTCACTTGTATTTGTTTTCTACAGTTCGGTTCACATTCTTTATATGCATATATACAGCGACAAGGGTTAGTCCTGCATTCGTGATATGAATGTAGAGTCTACCCTTCCACGCACAATCTTTGCCGTAATTCCAACTAGCAGGTTAAGATGGCTATTATTCGACTGTATGCTTGCTTTGATGTTTTAGTTCGATGCTATAACTTAGTTCCTGTACAATATACTCAGATACTTTGGCTTGTTACCTGTGAATGTAACCGTTTCCAAGCCTGATGTTAGGGTTTGACGAGCATCATTGTTATTAACTATACGATGCTTCTCTTTACAGCACTGTTTTCTTATTAATATTCCGCTATACAGCTATTGGTTGGAATGATAGTTTCTGGGTTGTTGGTTTTATATGATATTTCATGCTCACACGGCACAGGCTAATACTGTATCGTTCATGTACCAACATTTCATTTACATTACCTCGTTTTGGTTTACACAGCATTAATCTATTGAACAGTTATACGCAGATAAAATTTGTAACTATAGCCTTGACTTATATATTGTTACCATTTACATGCAAGCTCAGATTCTGTGTCAGTATACTGTATATAGCTAGCTCGGCTTTTCCCAGCTTCTCAGATCTTTACATTCCAGATCTGTGCACTATTAAGGTTTTCTGTTTAGTTTAATACCCTGATTTTCCTACTGTTATTTGGTACCGTTTCCTCATACCATTTCCATAGTTCTCAGTTGACTTCATGCTGAGCACATTGTAACTGTGCGAGCTTAAGTGAATACGGTTTACAGATGTGACCACAGTCACACCTTTCCATCACAGCTTCTTGGAGAAGAAACTGTAATTTTATCCTAGCTACCATATCACAATAACTTAAAGGAAATAATACAACTTCTGTATCTACTTGTACTCTTTAATACCTGTTCATTTTCTTTAACCAAACTAGAGAAAGCGTACCTGGTTATTCCTGCTACTGAAGTCCTTACTTTCAGAAGTCACCTGCAATGTTTTTGCTCTTAACCTCCCAACCTTGAGATCCACTTGCACTGGATTCTCCCCCCGAGCCGTCTTGCAGGCCTGCAGCCCTCAACAAGACTCATGCACTACTGTGTTGGGTTATCTGGTCACAACCAGACTTAACCTTTTCTTTTACTATCCAGGTTATCTGGTCATTACCAGACTTAACCTCTTTTCTTTCTCTGCTCTCTCATGGAATTCCTCTCTCTCTGCTTGTTCCTCAACAACCCAGAGACTTTTCCTTCCCAGGACTTTTCCTTGGGTGAGAAGCAGTTGCATCAGTTTTAAAACTGATTCACTAAAAATAGAAATCCTCCTTCAGGAAGTTGCCAGCATTTTCAAGAACATACACATGTAACATAATTCAATAATCAACTTTTCATTAATAATGTCATTCAAACAATGAGTAACCACTTCACAGTTTTTACTATAGTAATATCCAGATTTACGAATTACCAGGGTCATTACATCTTCCCCCCCTGAGATTGGACATCGTCCCGATGTCTTCTCTCATTAAATAAATGTGGGTAAGTTTTTCTAATGAGTTCCTCGTCTTCCCATGTGGCTTCCTCAGGTCCATAGTGCTGCCACAGCACTCTAACTTGGGTAATAACCCGTTTCCGCAGCCGCACTTCTCTCCGGTCGAGAATGCTCTGCGGTTCGACCAGGACCTCGCCTTCCGGTTCGACCTGCAAACCACCAATACCATTAATCAGTTTCTTACAAAATATAGCTGTTTAATCAAACATCCTGATTGATTCTTACCCGCACATCTTGCCATCGAATAACATGTTTAGAGTCATATACATATTTCTTTAGGACAGACACATGGAATACATTGTGAATCTTAATGTGACTTGGCATGGCAAGTTGGTAGGCCACTGGCCCCACTCTAGCCAAGATCTGGAAAGGTCCAAAGTATCGTGGAGCCAGCTTGGCGCATCCGCTCCACTGCAGGGCGCTCCTTCTGGTTTGTATCCTCACAAACACATGGTCACCAACTTTGTATTCCGTGAATCTTCTTTTCCTGTCCGCAAAGCTTTTCTGTCTATCTTGTGCAGCTTTTAAGTTTGCACGCACCTTTCTTACCATGTCTTCCATGTCTTTAAGCATTTTCGGACCCAAATTCAGCTTGTCTTCCGGTCCACCCCAACTTGAGGGTGTACGACACTTTCGTCCATACAGGACCTCAAAGGGACTTAACTGAGTCGAAGTGTGATATCCATTATTATACGCAAATTCGACCAGATGTAAATATTCTTCCCATTGACCTGGTTTCAGCATTACATATGCTCTCAACATATCTTCCAGCACCTGATTCACTCGCTCGGTCTGACCATCAGTCTGCGGGTGATAAGCTGTGCTGAAGTTCAGCTGAGTACCTAACTCGGCAAACAATGTCCTCCAAAAGGTAGAGGTGAATTTCACATCGCGATCTGATATAATTACCTTTGGTAACCCATGCAATCAGAACACATTTTTCATGAAGAGATGAGCAATCTGCACCGCCTTGTAGGTGGACTGCACAGGAATAAAGTGCGCTGCTTTACTTAACTTATCAACCACTACCATAATAGAGTCGTTGCCTTTCTTTGTTCGGGGCAACCCTGTTATGAAATCCTTGGAAATGATTTCCCATTTCCACTCTGGAATGGGCAACGGCTGTAGCAGTCCAGCGGGGTGCTGATGTTCTGCCTTTATTTGCTGGCATTCCAAACATCGTGCCAAGTACTCCACCACTTGTTTCTTCATTCCTGGCCAATAGTACTCCTTCTTAAGCGCAGTGATCATCTTCTGGTACCCAGGATGACCAGAGTAATGGCTGATATGAAACTCATCCAGAACCAGCCTTCTAAGATCTTTTACATCAGGTACATACATTTTCTTATTAAAACACAACATTCCAGCACTATTTAGCGTATATCCTAGCTGTAATTTTTCCTTATCAGATTGTTGTACTTGCTGTTTTAAATGCTGGTATTCTGAGTCAAGACCAGCTGCTGTTTTTATTTGCTCAATTAGTGAACTCTGCCATTTGCTGGCTGAAAGTTCACATAAACAGTGAGTCTTCCGACTTAATGCATCAGCCACTCTGTTTTCCTTGCCCTTTAAATGTTTTATTTCGAAATCAAACCCACTTAGGAAATCTGCCCATCGGCCTTGCCTTGCATTCAGTGTAGGTTGGCTGAAATAATGTGTCAAGCTGTGGTGATCTGTTAACAGCAGAAATTTCCTCCCTAGGAGGTAATGCCGCCACATTTTCAGCGCATGAATAACAGCTGTTAATTCCAAATCATAAGCAGAATATTTCTGTTCATGTTCCTTTAGTTTCCTTGACTCATACGCTATTACCTTTCCTTCCTGTGTTAGAACCCCTCCCACACCCTCCTTGCTTGCATCGGTGCATACCACATAATCCTTGTTAGGATCAGCTATACTCAAAATGGGTGCCGTGGTAAGTAGGTGCTTCAGGCGGTCAAAACTCTGCTGACATTCTGATGTCCACCTAAATACCTTCCCCTTTTTCTGTAAGGAGGTAATAGGATACGCTATCCTAGAGAAACCTTCCACAAACCTCCGGTAATATCTAGCTAATCCCATAAAGGATCTGATATCAGCAACATCCTTGGGTATGGGCCATTCCATAATGGTTTTTATCTTCTCCGGGTCTACAGCAATTCCTTCCTTAGTAATCACGTGTCCCAAATACTGAATTTCCTCCTTGAAGAAATCGCATTTGCTGAATTTAGCGTATAGATGATGTTCTCGAAGGGTCTGCAACACCAACCTAAGGTGTTCTTCATGTTCCTGCTGGGAGCGAGAGCATATCAGAATATCGTCAATAAATATCAGCACAAATTTATCTAAAAACCGATGAAACACGCTGTTCATCATACACATGAAGGTGGCAGGTGCATTGGTCAAACCAAAAGGTAGCACTACAAATTCGTAGTGCCCATAGCGTGTACGGAAAGCTGTTTTGGCAATGTCCTCATCTTTACTTCTGATCTGATGATAACCAGATCGCAGATCAATCTTGGAAAACACTTTTGCCCCTTTCACTTGATCAAAGAGTTCATCTATCCTGGGTAAGGGGTACTTGTTTTTGACCATGAGCTTATTCAGCTGCCGGTAATCTATGCACATGCGAAGGGTCCCATCCTTCTTCTTCACAAATAATACCGGAGCTCCCCAGGGTGATACACTGGGACGTATGTACTGTTTATCCAACAATTCTTGAAGCTGCATTTTCAACTCTGTTAACTCTGGCACACTCATTCGGTAGGGTGCCTGCGATACGGGTGCTGCCCCCGGTATCAGCTCTATAGTGAAGTCTATGTCCCTCTTTGGAGGCAACCCTGGTACCTCTTCAGGAAAAACATCTGTAAATTCCTGTACCACTGGAATATCGTCTAATGCAGACATCTTATCTTTCTGGTTTGCATAGCCAACTTGTATGGCATAGATCTGGCATTTCTTTCTAATACATTTAGCTAACTGAGTTGCAGTGATAGGTCGAATCTGAATAGGATGTTTAATTCCCTGCAATTCCTGCTGCTGCCCCAAATCATCTTTGTAGTATATGGTCTTGTTTTTGCAATTCACCAATGACCAGTGCTTTTCCAGCCAATCCATACCAATAAGAATGTCATACAAGCCTAATGGAAGTACATTCAGGTCTGCCGTTACGGGCTGTCCAGCTATACTGAAAGAACAGTTATTAACTTTAGCTAAAACCCGCCTTTTGGCTCCCGTAGCTAACTGGACCAACCATGGGTTTTTGAACTTTTCTGGTGGTAGTTTACAATGTTCCACTACTTTTGGACTAACATAACTTAAAGTAGCTCCTGGATCAATAAGTACAGCTACAGAAAGGTTTGAAATCTTACCTTCGAATTCCACCATGGAAGGTTGGTATTCCGCTTGCCAGTCCTCTAAGGCTGCATTGATTCTTGGTACGCTGCGCGCCACATCCCCAACAGTTGAGGCTTCATGGATTTGAGATATTTGATCAGCTCTTTTATGCTGTGGACAATTTCTAGCGTAGTGCGGTCCTTCACACACCCAGCACTGAACTGGAGGTCTGGTTCCCTCAATCTCCGATCTAGCAGGTGGTTCGCTGATTCTGCTCTCGCTTGGCTTAGCCCGGAAGGTGCCCTTATTTGTGCTTCTGTTAAACTGCCCCTTTCCAGCTCCTTTACTACCATTTCCACGGCTGCCTTTGTTATTTCCAGCAACTCTGCTGCCTTTTCTTTCATTCCATCTCTTGCTTGGAATGTCTCCTTTTTGTTTGTTCTGCTGGTAACAAATTCTAGCCTTCCGAATTGCCTCATCCATAGTTCGGGGATTGTCAAACTCAATCCGTTCCCTTATATAAGCTGGTAGGCTACTCACGAACCTCTGCACCGTGGCCTTCTCCTCTTTTATGTATGGCACATAACGAAGTAGAGAAGTGAAGCGATTTATGAATTCATCCATGGACTGCTGTCCTAGTCGTAAGTCATGGAATTCTCGCGCCTTTTCATCATAAAAGCGCTCAGTTAAATACCTCTCCTTAAAGTATTTCTGAAATTTTTCCCAGGTTATGCTTTGCTCACTTACTCCCTTCACAATTTTAATCTCTTCCCACCACAAGGTGGCTTTGTCCTGCAACTGGAAAATAGCCAGCTGTGCCTTCAGATTTTGGTCATATTCATAAAGTTGAAAATATTTATTAATATTAATCAACCAGGCTTCTGCTGCTTCTTCCTGCTCTCCATCGAAAAGTGGAGGTTTGATTTTTCGGAATTCTCCCTGTAATTCCACTTTCTGTCTCTTGGAGGTTTGCTGCTCTTGCACATTATCAGAATGGTCTTCCTGTTCTTCTGAAAGCTCAGGTGCGTAATCCCGTTCCTCAGTGCCCCTTTGCTGTTCTGCACTAAGGCTGGCTAAGGGTGGATTTTGTTTATCTGACAAGATTTTCAGTATTCTTTCTTGTTCCATTGTTAATCGCGCATTGTCCTCACGCAGACGCGCCATCTCACCTTTCAGCTCCTGGACAGTTTGCAGTATCGCCAGATTGGTACTGCGCGTCTCAGCACCAAGCTGTACCCACAGCTCAGCATTTTCTTGAGGGATGCCGCCAGCTCCCGACATTTCCTCCATCTTACTATTAGCTGCTAGCAGGTAGCTGTCTTTGTATGGTTCTCCTGGTGGTACACAAGAAAGGCAATTAGTTGCATTGTTTTTCTATATATACATTATAAGATGATCTTTGCTGTTCCAGAGGCCACAGTTTTGAAACCTCTGCTCTGATACCACATTGTCACGATCTCATTATAATTCAAGAAAAACAGTAAAAGAATTTTTTTTTTTATATATATATGGTATGGTAATTTTCCCCATTACCCACACCCTAAACTATACACCTAAACTTATGTGTAACCCGCCACATCTTTCACAGACGTATCCCCCTTAAGCATATATTAGTTTACTTAAATACTGGTCAATCCATATAGCGGCACAAACATATAAAACTTAACTATTCTCCTCAATTAAGCTTCCGCAATACCAATGCTTGATATCATATATGTTATTGTGTTGGCTTTGATTGCTTTACCATTCCGATATAAATGTTTAACGTCAAATGGCAGTACGACGGAGCCAGCTCACAACTCTCCGTGGCCAGATGGCTCAACTTCACGTGCTGTCAATGTGTCTTGTGGAGGGTTGACCTGCTCTGGGGTTTGCGCCAGACCTCCCGCCTAATCCAACGATGGCGATCGCTCACCCTCATCGGACGGCCCAGCTCATTTTAGGGTTTGACATTTCATATATATGTCCACCGGATTCATCATTGGGTTCATTTGCTCCCTTAGCAGCAGCTGAGCTCCTTCGACAGGTTACTCTGCAACCTCCCTGGTTCATCTCTTCCTGCCAGGTACAGGTTCGATCCGCGTTCCCTTTAAGGTTTACACTTACGGTTAGCTTTCAGATTGTTGGTATTCATGTAATCTTCTTATACCCTGACTGTGTTCATTGTTTGCTTACAGTTGGGTACAGGTCCGACGCTGACCACAGCTTGTCTTCCACAGCGTGCCGGAGGGTTTGGCTGCTACGGCACTTACAGGTATGCCTATTTCGCTTACGGTTTCTTTGATGGTGAATTAATGTAATGTTGTGGGGTGATTACAGCTGAGACAGGGCTTGTGTTCTGCCTATTGTCTCAGGTCCGATACAGTGTTCCAAACCCTTGTGCGCTTAATCTGGCGGCCTCATTATGCCGGTCTGTCCAGCATGAGACCCTAGGGTCATGGCTTTCACGCCTTACTTATATTTTTATGTATTTAAATAGCTAGGGTCTCAGATTCGTCTGTCATTGTCTGTTTATTTGGAAGCTCTTTCGAGCTATTGACAGATTTGTAAGGATACGTATGAATTTATGTACTTTTGCAATAGTTAACACCTGCGGCTCACCGCTGTTTCCTCGGTCCGGATTTCTTCATGGCTTTTGTAATACTTTTTCACAGTTTCTTAACGAACGTTGTTTCCTGAATATAAAGCTATCAATAGCTGTTGATGGACAATTGATTCTTCGTTACTGGCGCATATGGGAGTTTGATATTCGGAGTGCCTCGCTGCTGTTCCTTTCTAATACTCGATAAAGTTTACAGTTATGATAGTTTCACCGCAATAGGGTTACTATGATTTAGTTCTGGAAGGTTTCACTTGTATTTGTTTTCTACAGTTCGGTTCACATTCTTTATATGCATATATACAGCGACAAGGGTTAGTCCTGCATTCGTGATATGAATGTAGAGTCTACCCTTCCGCGCACAATCTTTGCCGTAATTCCAACTAGCAGGTTAAGATGGCTATTATTCGACTGTATGCTCGCTTTGATGTTTTAGTTCGATGCTATAACTTAGTTCCTGTACAATATACTCAGATACTTTGGCTTGTTACCTGTGAATGTAACCGTTTCCAAGCCTGATGTTAGGGTTTGACGAGCATCATTGTTATTAACTATACGATGCTTCTCTTTACAGCACTGTTTTCTTATTAATATTCCGCTATACAGCTATTGGTTGGAATGATAGTTTCTGGGTTGTTGGTTTTATATGATATTTCATGCTCACACGGCACAGGCTAATACTGTATCGTTCACGTACCAACATTTCATTTACATTACCTCGTTTTGGTTTACACAGCATTAATCTATTGAACAGTTATACGCAGATAAAATTTGTAACTATAGCCTTGACTTATATATTGTTACCATTTACATGCAAGCTCAGATTCTGTGTCAGTATACTTTATATAGCTAGCTCGGCTTTTCCCGGCTTCTCAGATCTTTACATTCCAGATCTGTGCACTATTAAGGTTTTCTGTTTAGTTTAATACCCTGATTTTCCTACTGTTATTTGGTACCGTTTCCTCATACCATTTCCACAGTTCTCAGTTGACTTCATGCTGAGCACATTGTAACTGTGCGAGCTTAAGTGAATACGGTTTATAGATGTGACCACAGTCAAACCTTTCCATCACAGCTTCTTGGAGAAGAAACTGTAATTTTATCCTAGCTACCATATCACAATAACTTAAAGGAAATAATACAACTTCTGTATCTACTTGTACTCTTTAATACCTGTTCATTTTCTTTAACCAAACTAGAGGAAGCGTACCTGGTTATTCCTGCTACTGAAGTCCTTACTTTCAGAAGTCACCTGCAATGTTTTTGCTCTTAACCTCCCAACCTTGAGATCCACTTGCACTGGATTCTCCCCCCGAGCCGTCTTGCAGGCCTGCAGCCCTCAACAAGACTCATGCACTACTGTGCTAGGTTATCTGGTCACAACCAGACTTAACCTTTTCTTTTACTATCCAGGTTATCTGGTCATTACCAGACTTAACCTCTTTTGTTTCTCTGCTCTCTCATGGAATTCCTCTCTCTCTGCTTGTTCCTCAACAACCCAGAGACTTTTCCTTCCCAGGACTTTTCCTTGCGTGAGAAGCAGTTGCATCAGTTTTAAAACTGATTCACTAAAAATAGAAATCCTCCTTCAGGAAGTTGCCAGCATTTTCAAGAACATACACATGTAACATAATTCAATAATCAACTTTTCATTAATAATGTCATTCAAACAATGAGTAACCACTTCACAGTTTTTACTATAGTAATATCCAGATTTACGAATTACCAGGGTCATTACATCTTCCCCCCCTGAGATTGGACATCGTCCCGATGTCTTCTCTCATTAAATAAATGTGGGTAAGTTTTTCTAATGAGTTCCTCGTCTTCCCATGTGGCTTCCTCAGGTCCATAGTGCTGCCACAACAATCTAACTTGGGTAATAACCCGTTTCCGCAGCCGCACTTCTCTCTGGTCGAGAATGCTCTGCGGTTCGACCAGGACCTCGCCTTCCGGTTCGACCTGCAAACCACCAATACCATTAATCAGTTTCTTACAAAATATAGCTATTTAATCAAACATCCTGATTGATTCTTACCCGCACATCTTGCCATCGAATAACATGTTTAGAGTCATATACATATTTCTTTAGGACAGACACATGGAATACATTGTGAATCTTAATGTGACTTGGCATGGCAAGTTGGTAGGCCACTGGCCCCACTCTAGCCAAGATCTGGAAAGGTCCAAAGTATCGTGGAGCCAGCTTGGCGCATCCGCTCCACTGCAGGGCGCTCCTTCTGGTTTGTATCCTCACAAACACATGGTCGCCAACTTTGTATTCCGTGAATCTTCTTTTCCTATCCGCAAAGCTTTTCTGTCTATCTTGTGCAGCTTTTAAGTTTGCACGCACCTTTCTTACCATGTCTTCCATGTCTTTAAGCATTTCCGGACCCAAATTCAGCTTGTCTTCCGGTCCACCCCAACTTGAGGGTGTACGACACTTTCGTCCATACAGGACCTCAAAGGGACTTAACTGAGTCGAAGTGTGATATCCATTATTATACGCAAATTCGACCAGATGTAAATATTCTTCCCATTGACCTGGTTTCAGCATTACATATGCTCTCAACATATCTTCCAGCACCTGATTCACTCGCTCGGTCTGACCATCAGTCTGCGGGTGATAAGCTGTGCTGAAGTTCAGCTGAGTACCTAACTCGGCAAACAATGTCCTCCAAAAGGTAGAGGTGAATTTCACATCGCGATCTGATATAATTACCTTTGGTAACCCATGCAATCGGAACACATTTTTCATGAAGAGATGAGCAATCTGCACCGCCTTGTAGGTGGACTGCACAGGAATAAAGTGCGCTGCTTTACTTAACTTATCAACCACTACCATAATAGAGTCGTTGCCTTTCTTTGTTCGGGGCAACCCTGTTATGAAATCCATGGAAATGATTTCCCATTTCCACTCCGGAATGGGCAACGGCTGTAGCAGTCCAGCGGGGTGCTGATGTTCTGCCTTTATTTGCTGGCATTCCAAACATCGTGCCAAGTACTCCACCACTTGTTTCTTCATTCCTGGCCAATAGTACTCCTTCTTAAGCGCAGTGATCATCTTCTGGTACCCAGGATGACCAGAGTAATGGCTGATATGAAACTCATCCAGAACCAGCCTTCTAAGATCTTTTACATCAGGTACATACATTTTCTTATTAAAACACAACATTCCAGCACTATTTAGCGTATATCCTAGCTGTAATTTTTCCTTATCAGATTGTTGTACTTGCTGTTTTAAATGCTGGTATTCTGAGTCAAGACCAGCTACTATTTTTATTTGCTCAATTAGTGAACTCTGCCATTTGCTCGCTGAAAGTTCACATAAACAGTGAGTCTTCCGACTTAATGCATCAGCCACTCTGTTTTCCTTGCCCTTTAAATGTTTTATTTCGAAATCAAACCCACTTAGGAAATCTGCCCATCGGCCTTGCCTTGCATTCAGTGTAGGTTGGCTGAAATAATGTGTCAAGCTGTGGTGATCTGTTAACAGCAGAAATTTCCTCCCTAGGAGGTAATGCCGCCACATTTTCAGCGCATGAATAACAGCTGTTAATTCCAAATCATAAGCAGAATATTTATGTTCATGTTCCTTTAGTTTCCTTGACTCATACGCTATTACCTTTCCTTCCTGCGTTAGAACCCCTCCCACACCCTCCTTGCTTGCATCAGTGCATACCACATAATCCTTGTTAGGATCAGCTATACTCAAAATGGGTGCCGTGGTAAGTAGGTGCTTCAGGCGGTCAAAACTCTGCTGACATTCTGATGTCCACCTAAATACCTTCCCCTTTTTCTGTAAGGAGGTAATAGGATAGGCTATCCTAGAGAAACCTTCCACAAACCTTCGGTAATATCCAGCTAATCCCATAAAGGATCTGATATCAGCAACATCCTTGGGTATGGGCCATTCCATAATGGTTTTTATCTTCTCCGGGTCTACAACAATTCCTTCCTTAGTAATCACGTGTCCCAAATACTGAATTTCCTCCTTGAAGAAATCGCATTTGCCGAATTTAGCGTATAGATGATGTTCTCGAAGGGTCTGCAACACCAACCTAAGGTGTTCTTCATGTTCCTGCTGGGAGCGAGAGTATATCAGAATATCGTCAATAAATATCAGCACAAATTTATCTAAAAACCGATGAAACACGCTGTTCATCATACACATGAAGGTGGCAGGTGCATTGGTCAAACCAAAAGGTAGCACTACAAATTCGTAGTGCCCATAGCGTGTACGGAAAGCTGTTTTGGCAATGTCCTCATCTTTAATCCTGATCTGATGATAACCAGATCGCAGATCAATCTTGGAAAACACTTTTGCCCCTTTCACTTGATCAAAGAGTTCATCTATCCTGGGTAAGGGGTACTTGTTTTTGACCGTGAGCTTATTCAGCTGCCGATAATCTATGCACATGCGAAGGGTCCCATCCTTCTTCTTCACAAATAATACCGGAGCTCCCCAGGGTGATACACTGGGACGTATGTACTGTTTATCCAACAATTCTTGAAGCTGCATTTTCAACTCTGTTAACTCTGGCACACTCATTCGGTAGGGTGCCCGCGATACGGGTGCTGCCCCCGGTATCAGCTCTATAGTGAAGTCTATGTCCCTCTTTGGAGGCAGCCCCGGTACCTCTTCAGGAAAAACATCTGTAAATTCCTGTACCACTGGAATATCGTCTAATGCAGACATCTTATCTTTCTGGTTTGCATAGCCAACTTGTATGGCATAGATCTGGCATTTCTTTCTAATACATTTAGCTAACTGAGTTGCAGTGATAGGTCGAATCTGAACAGGATGTTTAATTCCCTGCAATTCCTGCTGCTGCCCCAAATCATCTTTGTAGTATATGGTCTTGTTTTTGCAATTCACCAATGACCAGTGCTTTTCCAGCCAATCCATACCAATAAGAATGTCATACGAGCCTAATGGAAGTACATTCAGGTCTGCCGTTACGGGCTGTCCAGCTATACTGAAAGAACAGTTATTAACTTTAGCTAAAACCTGCCTTTTGGCTCCCGTAGCTAACTGGACCAACCATGGGTTTTTGAACTTTTCTGGTGGTAGTTTACAATGTTCCACTACTTTTGGACTAACATAACTTAAAGTAGCTCCTGGATCAATAAGTACAGCTACAGAAAGGTTTGAAATCTTACCTTCGAATTCCACCATGGAAGGTTGGTATTCCGCTTGCCGGTCCTCTAAGGCTGCATTGATTCTTGGTACGCTGCGCGCCACATCCCCAACAGTTGAGGCTTCATGGATTTGAGATATTTGATCAGCGCTTTTACGCTATGGACAATTTCTAGCGTAGTGCGGTCCTTCACACACCCAACACTGAACTGGAGGTCTGGTTCCCTCTATCTCCGATCTAGCAGGTGGTTCGCTGATTCTGCTCTCGCTTGGCTTAGCCCGGAAGGTGCCCTTATTTGTGCTTCTGTTAAACTGCCCCTTTCCAGCTCCTTTACTACCATTTCCACGGCTGCCTTTGTTATTTCCAGCAACTCTGCTGCCTTTTCTTTCATTCCATCTCTTGCTTGGAATGTCTCCTTTTTGTTTGTTCTGCTGGTAACAAATTCTAGCCTTCCGAATTGCCTCATCCATAGTTCGGGGATTGTCAAACTCAATCCGTTCCCTTATATAAGCTGGTAGGCTACTCACGAACCTCTGCACCCTGGCCTTCTCCTCTTTTATGTATGGCACATAACGAAGCAGAGAAGTGAAGCGATTTATGAATTCATCCATGGACTGTTGTCCTAGCCGTAAGTCATGGAATTCTCGCGCCTTTTCATCATAAAAGCGCTCAGTTAAATACCTCTCCTTAAAGTATTTCTGAAATTTTTCCCAGGTTATGCTTTGCTCACTTACTCCCTTCACAATTTTAATCTCTTCCCACCACAAGGTGGCTTTGCCCTGCAACTAGAAAATAGCCAGCTGTGCCTTCAGATTTTGGTCATATTCATAAAGTTGAAAATATTTATTAATATTAATCAACCAGCCTTCTGCTGCTTCTTCCTGCTCTCCATCGAAAAGTGGAGGTTTGATTTTTCGGAATTCTCCCTGTAATTCCACTTTCTGTCTTTTGGAGGTTTGCTGCTCTTGCACATTATCAGAATGGTCTTCCTGTTCTTCTGAAAGCTCAGGTGCGTAATCCCGTTCCTCAGTGCCCCTTTGCTGTTCTGCACTAGGGCTGGCTAAGGGTGGATTTTGTTTATCTGAGAAGCTTTTCAGTATTCTTTCTTGTTCCATTGTTAATCGCGCATTTTCCTCATGCAGACGCGCCATCTCACCTTTCAGCTCCTGGACAGTTTGCAGTATCGCCAGATTGGTACTGCGCGTCTCAGCACCAAGCTGTACCCACAGCTCAGCATTTTCTTGAGGGATGCCGCCAGCTCCCGGCATTTCCTCCATCTTACTATTAGTTGCTAGCAGGTAGCTGTCTTTGTATGGTTCTCCTGGTGGTACACAAGAAAGGCAATTAGTTGCATTGTTTTTCTATATATACATTATAAGATGATCTTTGCTGTTCCAGAGGCCACAGTTTTGAAACCTCTGCTCTGATACCACATTGTCACGATCTCATTATAATTCAAGAAAAACAGTAAAAAAAAATTTTTTTTTATATATATATGGTATGGTAATTTTCCCCATTACCCACACCCTAAACTATACACCTAATCTTATGTGTAACCCGCCACATCTTTCACAGACGTATCCCCCTTAAGCATATATTAGTTTACTTAAATACTGGTCAATCCATATAGCGGCACAAACATATAAAACTTAACTATTCTCCTCAATTAAGCTTCCGCAATAACAATGCTTGATATCATATATGTTATTGTGTTGGCTTTGATTGCTTTACCATTCCGATATAAATGTTTAACGTCAAATGGCAGTATGACGGAGCCAGCTCACAACTCTCCGTGGCCAGATGGCTCAACTTCACGTGTTGTCCATGTGTCTTGTGGAGGGTTGACCTGCTCTGGGGTTTGCGCCAGACCTCCCGCCTAATCCAACGATGGCGATCGCTCACCCTCATCGGACGGCCCAGCTCATTTTAGGGTTTGACATTTCATATATATGTCCACCGGATTCATCATTGGGTTCATTTGCTCCCTTAGCAGCAGCTGAGCTCCTTCGACAAGTTACTCTGCAACCTCCCTGGTTCATCTCTTCCTGCCAGGTACAGGTTCGGTCCGCGTTCCCTTTAAGGTTTACACTTACGGTTAGCTTTCAGATTGTTGGTATTCATGTAATCTTCTTATACCCTGACTGTGTTCATTGTTTGCTTACAGTTGGGTACAGGTCCGACGCTGACCACAGCTTGTCTTCCACAGCGTGCCAGAGGGTTTGGCTACTACGGCACTTACAGGTATGCCTATTCCGCTTAACTGTTTCTTTGATAGTGATTTAATGTGATGTTGTGTGCTGACTACTGCTGAGACAGGGCTTGTGTTTTCTGCCTATTGTCTCAGGTCCGATACCATATTCCAAACCCTTGTGCGCTTAATCTGGCGGTCTCTTTATGCCGGTCTATCCAGCATGAGACCCTAGGGTCCTGACTTTTACGCCTTTACTTATATTTCTATGTATTTGAATAGTTAGGGTCTCAGATTCGACTGTCATTGTCTGGTTATTTGGAAGCTCTTCCGAGCTATTTGACAGATTTGTAAGGATATGTGAAGTTATGTTCTTTCACAATAGTTAACACCTGCGGCTCACCGCTGTCTTCCTTGTCCGGACTTCTTCCTGGCTATTGTAATGTTTTTCACAGTTTCTTAACGAACGTTGTTTCCTGAATATAAAGCTATCAATAGCTGTTGATGGAAAATTGATTCTTCGTTACTGGCGCATATGGGAGTTTGATATTCGGAGTGCCTCGCTGCTGTTCCTTTCTAATACTCGATAAAGTTTACAGTTATGATAGTTTCACCGCAATAGGGTTACTATGATTTAGTTCTGGAAGGTTTCACTTGTATTTGTTTTCTACAGTTCGGTTCACATTCTTTATATGCATATATACAGCGACAAGGGTTAGTCCTGCATTCGTGATATGAATGTAGAGTCTACCCTTCCGCGCACAATCTTTGCCGTAATTCCAACTAGCAGGTTAAGATGGCTATTATTCGACTGTATGCTTGCTTTGATGTTTTAGATCGATGCTATAACTTAGTTCCTGTACAATATACTCAGATACTTTGGCTTGTTACCTGTGAATGTAACCGTTTCCAAGCCTGATGTTAGGGTTTGACGAGCAACATTGTTATTAACTATACGATGCTTCTCTTTACAGCACTGTTTTCTTATTAATATTCCGCTATACAGCTATTGGTTGGAATGATAGTTTCTGGGTTGTTGGTTTTATATGATATTTCATGCTCACACGGCACAGGCTAATACTGTATCGTTCACGTACCAACATTTCATTTACATTACCTCGTTTTGGTTTACACAACATTAATCTATTGAACAGTTATACGCAGATAAAATTTGTAACTATAGCCTTGACTTATATATTGTTACCATTTACATGCAAGCTCAGATTCTGTCTCAGTATACTGTATATAGCTAGCTCGGCTTTTCCCGGCTTCTCAGATCTTTACATTCCAGATCTGTGCACTATTAAGGTTTTCTGTTTAGTTTAATACCCTGATTTTCCTACTGTTATTTGGTACCGTTTCCTCATACCATTTCCACAGTTCTCAGTTGACTTCATGCTGAGCACATTGTAACTGTGCGAGCTTAAGTGAATACGGTTTACAGATGTGACCACAGTCACACCTTTCCATCACAGCTTCTTGGAGAAGAAACTGTAATTTTATCCTAGCTACCATATCACAATAACTTAAAGGAAATAATACAACTTCTGTATCTACTTGTACTCTTTAATACCTGTTCATTTTCTTTAACCAAACTAGAGGAAGCGTACCTGGTTATTCCTGCTACTGAAGTCCTTACTTTCAGAAGTCACCTGCAATGTTTTTGCTCTTAACCTCCCAACCTTGAGATCCACTTGCACTGGATTCTCCCCCCGAGCCGTCTTGCAGGCCTGCAGCCCTCAACAAGACTCATGCACTACTGTGCTAGGTTATCTGGTCACAACCAGACTTAACCTTTTCTTTTACTATCCAGGTTATCTGGTCATTACCAGACTTAACCTCTTTTCTTTCTCTGCTCTCTCATGGAATTCCTCTCTCTCTGCTTGTTCCTCAACAACCCAGAGACTTTTCCTTCCCAGGACTTTTCCTTGGGTGAGAAGCAGTTGCATCAGTTTTAAAACTGATTCACTAAAAATAGAAATCCTCCTTCAGGAAGTTGCCAGCATTTTCAAGAACATACACATGTAACATAATTCAATAATCAACTTTTCATTAATAATGTCATTCAAACAATGAGTAACCACTTCACAGTTTTTACTATAGTAATATCCAGATTTACGAATTACCAGGGTCATTACAGTACTAGACATCCTCCTCCCACTATCCCACCTAACCCCCTCAAATATCCATCACATATTGAATTATATTTTCATAATTTTAAAAGTCCCTTTAAGAATCAAGGCGATAGGATTTTAAGAGACCTTGAATTCAATGTTCATGTTTACCAGTTAGGGGTTGGGGTTTAGTATGTTGAGTTTGGGTTCTCTCCAATTCACACATATTCTTAAGAATGTCTTCCCCATGGTGGTGTTGCTACTTGTTTTACTATCGTTTTTGCTTGAGCACCCAAAAATTAAAGAGAACATGTTAAAATTGGTCATTGTCTAATTTATTTATTTTCTTTATTATATACTTCATATTAATTTCTTACCACTCACATTTTTCTCTCTCAACATTGTTAGTCTATCAATCACTTTAGTAGTCATATATCTTTTGAGGTGGCTTTCTTTTTATAATACTGTCCAAGCTAAAGATGATGTCTAGTGATTTTCAAATAGATAAATTTATGTGAGTCATGCATAATGGTGACCATCTATACTACACAAACAAAACTAATATATATCCATCTTAATTTCAAATCTACTTAGAATTAAGAATAATCAAATCACTAAAAAACCATTTTCTCTCACGGTGTAAAGATTTCCTCAAATTTTACACTTCAACCAAAATGTTTACATCATTAAATATCTAATACCTCTATATTTAATATATTCATATTTAAAATAGATTTATACTCGTAAAATTTGATAAATTATTTATATTGAATATATATATATTAGAAAAGCACTTATAATCACTAATAATTCAATTAAAAAATCATCTCTTTAAAAATATATATATATTTAAATAACTTGGGAATGGAAAATCTTCAATTTTGTTAACTTTAAAAAAAATATATATATATATAAATAGGAAAATTTGCTATACTAACATTGACAGAAATTAACAAATATCCCATTACATATGTATCTTATTTATGTAGATAAATAACTTACTGAATACAAAATTTAGGCCATTACTTAACATGGTATATAACTCGTCAATTTGTATATTATTATTTAATCATTAATGAAAATATTATACGTTAAACGATTATAATTATAATAAAATTTGAATTCTAGCTTAATTTACATATATTAGTCAACGTTTCCATAGAAGGGTAAGTACCATGTATCCTCCTATCTTAATCAATGTCCCCTCTCAAAGTATAATTATTTACCTACATGGAAGTAGTTTAGTTTAATACAGTAAGTTTAATTATTCATCTTTATTATTATTATTTCATTATAGAGTATTGTTAATTTGTAAACTAGCAATTGGCCCAAAAGGTACAAAGAGAGGCCGATAGGATTATTAAATTGGAATTGTTGATTTTTTCTAGAAGAGTTAATTGGTTTGTGGTAAACCTTGTTTTTTTGGACTAGATCATTGTGCAATTACTTTTCTTTAGATGTTTTGTTTATATCTATATTACAAGGAACACATTGAATGTCTTATTTCATTTTAGAGTAAGTTAATTACCCAAAATCAAGAAACCTCTATAGATGGCCAAGCATATAGGAAGAATACATCTCATTCATATGCAATACCAAATCCATCTTTTCTTTTCTCTGAGTAAAATTTCAAAAGCATGAACACATGCTATTTGAGATGCACAATAAGCCCAACCTTTGAAATTTCAATGCTTGGATGCATCCCATTCATATGCTACAATAAACCCATATTTTCCTTAAATTTCAATCCATAAACACATCCATTCATGAGCCATAACAAAACCACAAAAAACCAAAACCCAACCCTACAATGCCAGAGCATTATCCCCATTCAAAAGAAAAGAAGTAGCAAATATAAACACTAGTGTTCCATAGTCTTGACTGCGCAAACCAATCATTGCCATCTGAAAATCAAGAAAATAAACAAAACCTACACACCCGTCCTGTAAGCCAACGGCATTAACATGAACGGAGAATAACACGCGTTGTCACAAATTGTATATTTGACGTTGGACTATGTCAAAATGTTATAAAACCACACATATGCCATATTTTTTTAATGCTGCGACAGAAGAAAATGAAATCCACACTCTGATCTACGCCCTGTGTAAAAATAACTCACATACATGCTGTAATTAAACAATCTGCAATGAAATTAACAAATGAACAGAATTGAAACGCTGAAATGTAAACCTATAGATGTTGGTAATGTAAATCTACGGAATTGAAATGTTGGTAATGTAAATCTATAGTGCTGTGGTTTAATCTAGCTAAATCTCCCAGTTGTGGCGGGCCCTGCCACGTCTGGGAGCAGGGAAACTTATAGAAACTGGAGAATTAAAATCTACGCAAGCTTAATCAACCTGTCTCATTTGATTCAATCTACCCACGTCAAGGAAAATCAACTGGTTCTTTCATTGAAGGAAAATAGTCTACTTTACATTCAACAGTAATTACATGTCCCAAAATAAAAACATGTCTATTATGGAAGAAGAAAAGTGCTTGCCAAAAGCCACGGAAGAAGAACAACAACAACAACTGGCAGACCAAAGAAACGATTAACTCTGAGGCCAAGAGTGACATAAAAGAATGGGAAAAAGCAGTAAAAATATCTTCAAGAGTGACATAAAAGAATGGGAAAAAGCAGTAAGTGAAAAGAAGGCAACTCAACCGATATTTGGAAAAAGCAGTCACACTTCAAATCAACAGTTGAAAGTGTCTCACCTGATCAAATGGAGCAGGGTAAAAGTGTTGATGATTGTTGATGCATAGGAAGGCCTATCGGCGTAAAAATAAATACACGAAAAATAATCTTATGAACATGCTAATATGATAAATTATGTTAGGATCAAAGATAAAGTAGTAGATTTTAAAAGAGCAAACTTTAAAATAGGGAACCTTGAAACTATATTAAGAAAGACTATTATCAAAATTAAAGGCTAAAAAAATTTCACTAAAAAGGCAACTTTCTTGTAATAATTATATTATTATGTGTATTAAAATAATTAGCCTATTCAAAACATTTTAGGTAAGGAAACAATTTTGTTATAATAATTTTATTACTAAGTATAGAGTTTTAAAAAATTTGTTAATAAAAAATTGTTACAATTATATTTAATAAATAACATAATTATATTGCACATGACGTGCATGTTGTAATGGCTGGGGCGGATGGTTTTCACACCCCCCACCCAAGTTCGAATCCTGCGAGGTTGTAAAAAGTGGAAAAATGAGAAGTTGTAAAAATAGTGGGTCCTACCGAAGCTTACAAAAAAAAAAAATAACATAATTATATTAATAAATATAATTGATATATTTTATAAATGTTAATTTCATATATAAATTTAATATTAAATATTAATATGTATTATGTATTGTATTAATTTTATATATTTTAATTTTTCTAAATATAATTAAAAATATCAAAAACTTAAATAAAAATATAATAATCATAATTTTATGCAATAAAAAATTAAAATATATATAAATTATATAATGAATTTTTTATTAATTAAAATTAATAAATAGAATTTTAATAGTTGAGTTTATAACTTCTTACCTGTGAGATTCCACGCATAGTTACGCGGAGCTTCAATCAGGGAAACCATAAAAACGGGATTCTCTTCATCGGTGAATTTCCCTGTAAAAAGGACTTATGTCCCCCTAGACTAACAACCTCTCATTCAAATCTGCATTCAATAGTTTCTGCGATTAAAATTGAATCGAAAGAGTAACATGGCGACCTAGTTGGATACTAAACCAAATGAAAGCTAACTGATTCCATTTCTGTGTCGACTGAGTTGGATGCTAAACCAATGAAAGTTAATGGATTTATTTCAATTTGCTTAATTTATGGTGAAATAAATAATATTTAAATTAAATATATTATTTCTTATTTGAAATAGAAAATCATTTAAATAGTTTTCATATTATTTGTTACATCATGTATTAAACTAAAAATATTCTTTTCATATCAAATCTGATTTATTCAATTATTAAAAAATCAAAATTCCTCAAAACCAATTTCAATATAGACTAATTCTCTAACATAATTATATTATTCAAAATACATTTTTTTTTAATCATTTAAAAATAATAAAAATAATTTCAAATCTAAAATGTAAAGGTATAATTTATAAATTAAATATTTTTAATATTTTTTAATAATAAATTAAATAGTTATAATAATTTTTAACTATATTTACGAGAGGATTCTTTCAAACTAAATCTAAGTTAATATTTATTTTAATTTCATATATATAATTATATATAATTTATAATAATATACATATTTTTTTAAATGGTTACTATTAGAAAATGAATTTCACATCTAATTAATTATATATGTGATTAATTATATATGAAATTAATTTAAAATTTTGATTTTATTAATTTTATATATATGACAATGATGATGATTAATATTCACTAAAATTAATATATTCCATCATACTTTAAGAAGGTAAGAGATTTCTCATAATTCTTTACCATTTTATTAAAGGCATTAAGAGAAGCACCCCAAAATCACCATAGTTTTGTTGAGTTAAAAGGTCAACAAGGCTATTAGTGTGACAACTACTTTGAAAATTTGATTGAATGTGATCATAACATGGGAAATTTAAGAGAATGTCATTTACATCTTCAAACCTTAACCCTCTTACTATTGCAAAGGTGACACGATCTTTAATCCCGTGGTGTTCTAGGAATTTCAATGCCTAATTTCACTATGAAGTTCATGAGATTTTTTTCTTATTTTAACAATGTTCATTTTCTTCTAAACATTAGTCAAGAAAAAGAAATACTTTTGATTTTCCAAATTGGGGTTGATCACCTCCTTAAATTTTGAAGTAATAGTATTTTTAATATTATGCTTATTATGGAAAATGTTCTCTTCCTTTATTCCCTAATTGTCAAGCGAAGAGTGGGCATTCTTATGTCATCCATGCTTGAGCTGAAGGTGGGGGTTTTGACTAGAGTTAGAAGTAATTGTAGGGAATCTTTTGGATTCCATGTTGTTTAATTTATTCTTACACATTAGATACCTAGAAACCCAAAAGATATGTTATACATATAGAGTATTTGTGGATGCTCATTCAATATTTATTTTTGTAAGCTAAGCTAGTTTTGTATTAGTGATCAAAATGAAACATTGCAAGTCTATATATTTTGGTTTTCTATTGCAGAAACTAGACCAACGGCATAGAAATAAATCTGAAGTCATAAGAGCTTAAATGAAATGCCTTATCATACTTGTCTAGATAGCTAAGTCTTCATTTATCTACAAAACTAGATAACAAAACATAATAGTGGCTAACAATAATGATACCTTTCATACAAACACTATTAATATGAAAAAACATTATAAAAAAGACCATATCAACAATTAGGAGAGTCCACCTAGATGGGAGCTGGAACCAATTCATCTTCCTCACTCTTGTGGAAATCCAAATTGTCCAATTTCTTAGCTGGGACTAAAAGTTTGTTATTAAATCTATTGACACATTGTTGCAAGGCCTCTATGAAAAGAAGATTTTTTTCTTGACATTCATTTCTCTCAATGAGAATTTTCCGATTATGGTCTTTATATGTCAATACAAGTCCATAGTTTGCATGTATTGAGTTTGTCTAGAGTGGGTATTTCATGTATCATGAATCCATTACCTGACATTCTCTACGCTTCTATATCTAAGAAAACCAACATTCAAACTAAGCCCTTTTTTGTGTAGAGTCCATATCTTCTCAATTAGAATGAGTGGTAAGCTCCCAATAACGACTTGCAAAAGCCTTTACATTGGCGTAGGCATGGATTTGAGGAGGAATATCTTTTCTACTTTGACATTGGCCATAATGAGAATGTTTGTGGCGAGGCATGATAGAGATCGAGGAAAAGAAGGAAAGACAAGCTAAGGTGTTAATTGTTGAATAGAACAAGAGTGAACACTATGAAACAAGTGAGCTATTCCTCAGGAATGATGGGAAGGTGAAGAAACAAGAGGTTATGAATCAAAATTAAAAGGAGAGAAAGAGAGGTGGGAGGGGAAGGATTGAGAGGAGTGTGGATATGATAAAAATAAAAAGCAAAGGAAGGTGGCAAATAAAAGATGCTTGAACATCATGGAATTTCAAAGATAAATATCGAAACAATGTGAACTTACCCAAAATAAGCACTATGAAAAGAACTCAAAATTTTTTGCTACATCTTTATGCACTCCTTATGATAAGTGTCTAGAAAACCATTGTTAATGCAAAATGACACCCATTCCTAACAAATGATATTCCAACATAAAATAGATCATCATATTAAATAGCGAGTAACTAATATGACTAATCTTACCAAATCCACTCATCTCTTAACATATGGATTTCAACTAATACACCTCTTCGTATTCCACAACTACTATACAAAAATCATTATACCAAAATAATTATTGAGATCTTCTTCCATTAATACCTAACATGAAAAATACTCGTACAATATTTGATTTTTCTCACACATATATCTTGATTTTTCTCACACATATATCTTGTGCATGGTCCCAAGTTTGTTAAGACAACTTGGCTTTTAGAGTTTTCAAGAAGCCGTTGCCTTTATATTTTTATAAAACCCCGCATTAACAATTCAAAAGATCTTTTGCCGTTGCGATATATGATTAATGGGAGTCATTTCGAAGAGATAGAGTACAATCATGTAATTTACTTTAATAACTATGATTATTACTTATAAATGTAGGTTTTTGTCTAAATTCAGAGTTAGCTTTTATTATGCGCATGTTTAATGCTTCTTTATTATTAGTATATTACCGTGTTTGTTACTATTCCTTACAGATGGATTGGATTATATAATGGGTTTTTCAATTTATTATGATACATTATCCTTTTAATTGCTTTTTGGCAACTAACATAAGACTTCAGGTGAGGCTGACAACCTGAGTCTCGTCTCCTATTTGCATTAGTTTTTATTAAACCCATGCATGGAGCCTAGACTCATTTGATGTCAACATCGTTTTCTATCCCAATGTGTGATGAGGATCATGAAGGTTACTTACAATGTAATCACAAAAGGGTTTAATGTAGCAGTAGGTTACAATTTTATGTGGTAATACGCTATAATTGCAATTTCAATTTAAACTATATGGATGGTTATGTTATGTTTTAAGTTTATAGATTCCAATTTGAAGGGTACCAAGATCCGCTGACCTGTGAGTCAAAGTTGAAAGAGAAACTTCCACTGAAAACTTGATATGCTGTATAATAATGCCCAACCTGATATGCTTCGTGATGGTGAAACTTATCTACTTGCTATAAAATGGTTATAAATAATTTTTTCTTTTCTTGTTTTACTACATGCATAAATCCAATAATTTTTCACCCTCTAGAACCTTTAAAACTGATGGTAAGTAAATTCATAGAAAGCGTTGAGTAATCATAATAATTTAATATTTGATGGAGTGGATACAATGATAACAACTTGCATGATTCACTGGAACTCTTAATATTTAAAAGAAACAAAATACTTTCAAACCTGAAAAAGTCAGAGTCCATAATACTGAAACGGGAAAATGGTTATTTATCTCATACGAATAATTTAGATAGCACCCCATCAATGTTATTATTAGGCCATCGTTTAATGTGACATCCTACAAACAATGAACGTCGAAAAGTTCAATTTGTAATCATTCTAATATAACATTGAGACGTTGTCAAAGAAATCACAATTCCCGAGTTGAAACGTGTGGCTTCTCCACAATTGAGAAGTTGTCAAAGGAATCATAACACTCTAGTTGAAATGAGTGGATTTCTCTAATTGTAGAGGACACGTGTTCACATTTCAATAAAAGTAAACACAAATAATAACGATGGTATAACAATGGAGTAATTTTTGTGTGATTTTTTTTTTTTAAATTAATTTATTTTTTATTTTAATTTGTTTGGTAGTAAATAGAGATGAATTAAAATCATAAGTTTGATACATAAATTTTTCACAATTAAAATGTTGTAACCGTTTTTAAAATTGTTGAATTTATATATAAAAAAATCAATTTAAACAACCCAAATCAAAATTTGACACAAATTAAATAACCAACTTTTTAAATATTATGATGATGCAGTACCAAGAAAAAAATTACCAAACAAAATAATATAGAATTCGCAATTGCGCAGGAGAAATAACGAGATCTGAAACCTAGAGTTGTAAGAAAAAAGAAAGAGATCCATGGCATCGTTAAAATCATATTGTTCTCCGGAATTTAGCAAAATGCCGTAGAAGCCAGTGAACCGTTCTAGCTTTTCTTGAAACCTGTGACACAAACATGTGATTTCCTACCGATTACGCTATCTTATGGAATAGAAGGTAATGAGCATTGAGGTGACGGGGGTAAAACAAGTTCAAGGTATTGGGGCCTCTAAAGTCAACAACTTAAAAATAAAGTTGTACTGAATATGAGCCATAGCGATGCCACTTAGTATCAACAACGTCTATCTACATTCACATTCACGAGACACAGCTTAACCGGCTGCATGGCCATACGTGAGATTATGCAAGCTGATTAACCCAAAAAGTACAAGTATTTAACTAATGAAAAACTGCCTTTCATTCATCACTGTATCAAGGGATCAGGGATGGAATTTGAGGGGTAAATCGTTTGTTATGGGATGATTTGTTAGTCAAATATAGTTAATTTTTTTTTATATTTATTGTTAAAATGATCATAATAAGAATTAGAATTATACACAGTTAAATTTGATTAGTGTTTCAGATTTGAAATTTTAATTTCATACCGTTTACTCATCCAATCAAGTAAAAAATTACACTAAAATTATATAAACTATTAAATTTAACTAATATTTCAGATTTGAAATTTCCACCTTACCCCTACTATTTACCCATAAATAAGCATCATCGTTCTAAAGGGTACAAAATGACTTTCTAATTTTAAAGTATCTTTCCATTCGCCTCACTCTAAAGCAAATAAGTTCTCGCACCAACCAACTGTAGATACTGTTCTTGGCTCCAACACCTATTGTTCAACATTGTCACAACAACCAACAGGTCTTGGCTCAGCCAAGAGGTCTTATCACATCATATCAGTAGTGTTTCTGTACATTGAAATGTATCTAGAAGGTTAACAATCGAATTATGGACTTTAGATATTCAATGTTTTTACAAAGTTAAAAATCAACTATTAATTCAATTTTAAAATCTATTTAATTTTTTTAAAAATTAAAATGATTTTCCATATGCAAAAGAATAATTGATTTTATACCTTCAACGTTTTTAAAGTTAAAAATTAATTATTAATTTAATTGTGATACTTTATATCGTATTTAAATTATTTTAAAATCAAAATGCTTTTACACATTGAAATATGTCCAACAATCAAATAATTTATTTTACACATTCAATGTTTTTATAAAATTAAAAATCAATTATTAATTTAATTTTGATACTTTGAATATGTTTAAATTTTTTAAATTAAAGTGATTTTACACATTGGAATAAGGGCATAATATTAAAAATGAAATTATTGACTTTACACACTTAATGTTTTTACAATGTTAAAAATCAATTATTAATTTAATTTTGATACTTTAAATCATGGCTAAATTTCATAAAATCAAAATGCTTGTGCACATTCAAATATTTCTATATTAAATTTCATTTTAAAAATCAAAATTTTATTACTAAATATATAAATTAAATAAAATTATAATATATTTAAAGCTAAAAAAAGGAAAATTTCTATATTAAATTTCATTTTAAAAATCAAAATTTTATTACTAAATATATAAATTAAATAAAATTATAATATATTTAAAGCTAAAAAAAGGAAAAGTATTTAATTTTTATCTTTAATAAACATAATTTATTTATTAAAAGATTTATATGTACATGTATCAATCTAGTTTTATCTTGTTCTCTTATTTATCAATTCGAGTGATAAAATCTATGAGCGTGCAAACCTTTTTTTAGAATGTAAAATTTGAGGAAAGGTTTGCACCTCGAGTGTCATGAACCTATCCTACAACAACACTTCACTATACGCACATCCATGAGGTGCATTACTTATTTGATTTTATTTTTTTCCTTGCATGATCATATATTTATATCTAGCATTACATTTAGCATTACACTTATGACTTTCCACCTCTTCTTGACCTATGTTTATAGTCAATATTCCTTTTAATTGGTGCTTGTCTAAACTGGAGTGCTAAATGAGTCACTTCTTGCTTGATCAAGACCCTACGTATCTAAGTTTGGTTATATAGTTGAGATGTAATATCTATTACACCCCTCTCACTTTATGCTCCTTGATTGATTAACGTGATTCATATTAAAGGTATGCCTGATTCCAAGGGTTATCAATATGCATAACCTTTCACTTCTAAATTAATGGCGTATGTGAGT
Organism: Pinus tabuliformis; assembly: GCA_031772625.1. Taxonomy (NCBI): domain Eukaryota; kingdom Viridiplantae; phylum Streptophyta; class Pinopsida; order Pinales; family Pinaceae; genus Pinus; species Pinus tabuliformis. The sequence goes on along the minus strand of CM062807.1, from coordinate 371,291,824 downwards.
AGTCCTTCCTCCGAATTGTTAATATCACCTATGTATATGCTTAGTTTCTCATTTAGCTACAATTTTTCTGTCCTTCCACCCCACCTCCTACTAGCTCACTCCACACATCTTGGCCCATGTGAATGGGTACTGATATGAAATCATCCCTAGGTGACCTCAAGAAATTAATGAAGGTATTATAGACTCATGTGCTAGTATGTGTGTCTATTTTATCTTGTGCAACGGATCGACAAGATTGCGAAATACAAAAACACTTGAAAGAGTAAGAGATCACAATAACCTAAACATAACACAACAAAATTTAATAAGGATTTCACCCAATCCTCCTGGGATACTTCCCTTGGTCCAGCCTTCAGTGGTGGCCTTTTTGTTATGTTTTTAAAGCAGAGTCTTACAATAAGGAGCTCAATCTGAGTCTCGCTTGACAGAGGATGATCAGTAGGATGGCACTTGGAATTCATAAGTCCTTAGAGTTCACAGACTCCCCTTACTGAATTCTGACCTTAATTGGTCTCTGTCTGCTCGATGCTGCCCTTACTTCGATGGTCAGCTCAACTTCTCTGTCCTTTTCAATTTTGTCTCTCTTTCTGTGTCTCTCGGTCTTTGGCTTCTTCACTACCTCTCTGCCTCACTGTCTGTCCTGTCTCTGTCAGCTCGTGGCTTTAAAGCCATTTCATTCCTTCGATTGTTCATTTCAACTTCCCGGCTCTCTGGATCGCCTGCCTCTGTCCGCTGGGACTCCTCTGCCCTGCATCATCATTGTTGTGTAACGCTTCACAGAGAGGTGGCCACCTGTCTCTTTGCAAACTGAGTGTTAGTTCTTCGTGAATGGTCGTTTTTTCTGTTATTCCCCAGATGCCTGCGAAACAGATCCTTTTGTCGATTCATTGGTCAAGTTGGACTTCAAATCATATGTGTCGTAGTTTATTTCTCCCTCAGGTCTGGTAATCCATCGGGTTGAACCTCCACCGTTTATTTGGAGCCCCCAGATCCTATGGTCTTCGCTTCTATCGCATAGTTGAGCTGCTCAACCATTAATCCATGATGTAAGCAGTTTCCCTCTCTCTCCCCATCGAACACGCGTCACTCGGTGTATGGAATTACTGGTTCCTCGGCCAAACCCACTTACCACCCAAATTACCTCCGATATTCAGTAGGTTTTGAGCACGGGACCCGCCTTGTTCGTTTTAATGCTTTCCCATGGTTTTTCTCGTTTCCCTTGTGACCGAGCGCTCGGGGCCTTTCCTTCTCAAGGGTTTTTCCTAGTGATCGCGTATCAAAAATAGCCTCCATTCTTGGGTCTGAGCTTCCCAATTGCCATTTTTGCGCCATGCGCAGTCTCCACGGGCCAACGGTCAGTGCGCTTTGATCGAAGGTCCTCGTTGCTCCGTGTTGGCTGCAAATTGCCATTATTCAGAAGTTATTTCTAATAGCTATAAGATTTCTTCAAGTCTGTCATTCATTCTTAACAATCATGCAATTGTTTGAGGATCCAATTTGGATCATGACCTTCCCACTGAAAAAGCGTTTGGACCACCAAAAGTTGGTTTTCAAACATCGACTAAGTGAGGATACAACTTTCTCACCTGTGCAATCTCTATCCATTTTGCACTGCTTGGCTTTGAACCCCTGAGCCCAAATCTGAGGTACTCAACATCTACCCTATGCGTCGTTCTCACCTTCCTATCCTGAACTATATCTTCTTACAATTCATTAAGATATTTAGGTAGCAGGTCATCAATAGAAGGTAATTGACTCTGCTCTTCAGGATCTTCAATTAACAAAGGTTCAAATAGTCTCAAGCTATCTGCATTGACGACTGAGTAGATGTGCATATAAGCTGGCAAATCAAGGCGAAAATCATTCTCACCAATTTTCTCAAGGATCCTGAAAGGTCCATACCTTATTGGTTTTAGCTTTTTACCTTCACCTTGCATCTTGTCTTTGCTGATATACAGCCAGACTTGATCACCAACTTGGAAACTATGCTCCATCTGATGCTTGTCATGCCTTGCCTTGTATTTGGCCTGGCTCTTTTCCAGTTGTTCCTGTACTACCTGATGGATCTCTTGGATTTGTTCAATGAACCTAGTTTCCTTGTCCACATCACTGTGTCCCTCAACTACTGTGTCCTTACCAAAGACAAAATCCAAGGGAGACCTTGGTGTGAAACCAAAACATGTCTCAAAAGGAGATCTCTGTGTGGAAGAATGTTTGGCTCGGTTGTAAGCATGCTACACATAACACAAATGTTCATCCCAAAGCTTGGGATGCTTGCTGCAATATACCCTGAGCAACTGGATCACTATTCTATTGACTACTTCTGTCTGGCCATCAGTTTGTAGATGGAAAGCTGCGCTTTTCTTCAGTTTGGTGTCCATCAGTTCCCACAAACCTGATCAAAAATTTCCCACAAATCTGGTGTCTCGATCAGATATAATCAAAGTGGGTAATTTAAAATGAACCCATATATGTTGAAAGAACAGTTTTGCAGTTTGTTCAGCTGTAATCTGTTTATTACAAGGTATCAAAATACACATTTTGTTGAACCTATCCATAAAAACATATAGATAGTCATGACCTTTCCTAGATCTAGGCAGTCCTCCAACAAAGTCCATGTAAACACCTTCCCAAGGATGAGGAGGAAATGGTAGTGGAGTGTACAAGCCTAGTTTCCTATTGTTGGGCTTGCTTTTAGCACACATAGTACTCCCTCTTACATATCTAGAAACTGTCTCGTTCATTTTTGGCCAATAACAAAATCTTTGCAGTTGTGTAACCATTTTTCTTACCCCAAAGTGACCTGATATTAGAGAAGTGTGTGCTTCTTGAATTATCTTTACTCTTTCAGTTTGTGGAATGCATAACTTCCCACAATGATACAAGAGTTGTTCCCTAATATGATAATCCAATTCTTCTGCTCATTTCCCTTGACTTAAAGTTGCATATACATCTTTAAAGTCTATCTCTTGAGCATATTGTTCAATGTAGCTTTCATGTAGTAGAGAATTATGCTTATGTATAGTAGATGCATTTATAATGGGTCTAGATAACATATCTGCAACTTTATTATGTGTGCCCTATTTATAACTAATTACTAAATGAAACTGTTGTAGGAACCCCATCCACCTGTAGTATCTTGATTGCTGCAACCTAATTCGGGAGTGTAGATATGGAAGTGGTTGATGATCAATATGTATAACTGTTTCTTTGCCCATTAAGTAATGTTTCCACTTTTTCACACTTCGTACTAATGCATACAATTCCTTATCATATGTTGGATAGTTAACTACTACAGAATTAAATGTCTCAGAATGATAACATATGGGTTTACCATGCTGTATCAACACTGCTCCCATGGCATAGTCACTGGCATCTGTTTGGATCTCAAACGGTCTCTAAAGATCTGGTAGTGCAAGTACTGGTGCTATAGTAATCTTTTCTTTCAAGGTGTCGAAGGCTTTTTACTATTTTCCTCCCCACTGAAACACCTTGTTCAATCCCGTTAAAGCATATAAGGGAGCTGCAATTGAGGAAAAGTTAGAAATGAACTTTCTTCGATATTGTGCTGCTCCTAAGAAGCTTCTAACTTCTGTAGCATATTTGGGTTTAGGCTAGTTTACAATGACTGCAACTTTATAGGGATCTATCTTCAATTCACCAGCCCTACTATATGACCCAAATAATTCAAAGATGTTTTGCCAAATTCACATTTTGAGAGTTTAACATAATTTTTTTCTATTTTCAAAACATCTAGTGTCTGCTTAACATGCTTTAAGTGTTCTTCCCACGTTTTTCTAAATATAATAATGTCATCCAAATATACAATAACAAAATCATCAAGAAAAGGTCTGAGCACATCGTTCATTATTCTCATGAAAGTAGTAGGAGCATTAGTTAAGCCAAAAGGCATAACCAGCCACTCATACAACCCTTGCTTTGTTTTGAAAGCAGTTTTCCATGCATCTTGTTCTGCAACTCTGACCTGATGATATCCACTATGTAAGTCTAGCTTGGAAAAATAAATAGCTTCCTTTAACTGATCTAATAGATCATCTATGCGAGGAAGGGGATAATGATTTTTGATTGTTATCTTATTCAATGCTCGGTAATCAATGAACATTCTCCATGAGCCATCTTTCTTTCTCACCAAAATGATTGGTGACCCACATGGTGATGTGCTAGGTCTGATGAACCCCTTCTTGAGCAACTCCTGCACTTGCCTCTTGATTTCTGCATTCTCTAAAGCGGACAACCTGTACATCCCAATGTTAGGGAATGGAGCATCTTGATGCAAATTAATATCATGCACTATTTCCTTTTTCAGTGGCAGACCTTTAGGTTCTTGAAACAAGATATCATACTCTGAAACAACTTTTTCTAAATCAGCTTGTTGTTTAGCGTCACAGCCCTCAAATTTGCGAGCTCATCATGGCTTGCCGCATGTAAGCCAGTGGATAGAACCGCTTTTTGATTACAGAAACAAATTCACTCTATAAAGAAAGAGTATTACCATGTTTCTTCATGTCAGCTTGGGTCCTACCTTCCCACCAAACCAACGCAGTGCCCCCAAGGCGTAGGCTGGCCAGCTGAATCTTGCTCTTGTCTGAATCGATATTCTGAACTCTACAATAAACATCAATTTGTCTGATCCAATTGTCCAGCTTCTCTGCATTCAATTGTCCATCATATATTGGTAAATTAAATTTAACATCTAGTTTAATCAAAGATGTTTTTTCTTATGTTCAGGGCTATTAGGAGGTATGAGAAAGCTTTCTTCTTTCCCTTTTCCTTTGGAGTGGTCATGGAGGAAAGATTCTTCTTCCCCCTTGTCTTGTTTGGAGTCTAATGATTCCTCATATTTGTGCTTTCTAAAGTCCTTATACATTTCTTCTACCATGGACCTCATGGCCAGGAAACTATCTATAAATTGTGGGTCTGGGCCCACAGAACCTTCCTCCAACATTGTCTTCTGAGGATAGACTCTTGCAATTTCAGGATTAGTTTCGACCAACTCTCCCTCTCATAATTTGAGCTTTTATCTAGTTAGCATTCAATATCTAAATCCAGCACAAGCTTGTCTAACCTTAACAACCTATAGCTCTAATACCACATGATCTGAAATCACCCCTAGGTGACCTTAGGAAATTAATGAAGGTATTATAGACTCATGTGCTAGTGTGTGTGTCTATATTATCTTGTGCAACAGATCAATAAGATTGTGAAATACACAAAGACTTGAAATAGTAAGAGATCACAATAAGAAAAACATAAACACAACAAACTTTAATAAGGAGTTCACCCAATCCTCCTGGGCTACGTCTCCTGGTCCAGCCTTCAGTGGTGGCTTTTTTATTATGTTTTTAAAGCAGAGTCTTACAATAAGGAGCTCAATCTGAGTTTCACTTGATAGAGGATGATCAATAGGATGGCACTTGGAATTCCCAAGTCCTTAGAGTTCGCAAAATCCCCTTACCAAATTCCGACCTCAATTGGTCTTTGTCTACTCAATGCTACCCTTATTTTGATGGTCAGCTCGGCTTCTCTGTCCTTTGCAATTTTTCCTCTCTTTCTATGTCTCTCGGCCTTCGACTTCTTCAATGCTTCTTTGCCTCACTGTCTGTCCTGTCTCTGTCAGCTCATGGCTTTAAAGCGAGTTCGTTCCTTTGACTTTTTGTTTCGGCTTCCCAGCTCTCTGGATCGCGTGCCTCTGTCCACTGGGACTCCTCTTCCCTGCATCATCATTGCTGTGTAATGCTTTGTAGAGAGGTGGCCACCTGTCTCTTTGCGAAATGAGTGTCAGTTCTTCCTGAATGGTCATTTTTTGCATTATTCCCTAGATGCCTACAAAACGGATCCTTCTTTCAATTCATTAGTCAAATCGGACTTCAAATCTTATGTGTCGTAGTTTATTTCTCCCTCAGGTCTAATCATCCATCGGGTTGAACCTCCGCCTTTGATTTTGAGCCCCCAAATCCTACAGTCTTCGTTCCTATTGCACGGTTGAGTTGCTCGACTACTAATCCGTGACGTAAGCAGTTTCTCTCTCTCCCCACCGAACACGAGTCACTTAGTGTATGGAATCGCTGGGTTCTCGGCCAAACCTTCTTACCGCCCGAAATGCCTCTGATATTCCGCTGGTTTTGATCGCGAGACCCGCATTGTTTGTTTTAGTGCTTTCCCACGGTTTTTATTTTTTCCCTTTTGACTTAGTGCTCAGGGCCTTTCCTTCTCGAGGGGTTTTGCCCGTATTGGAAACATCCTCCATTCCTGGGTCTGAGCTTCCCAATTGCCATTTTTTTGCCATGCACAGTTTCCATGGGCCAACAGTCAGCACGCTTTGACCAAAGGTCCTCGTTGCTCCATGCTTGCTACAAATTACCATTATTCAGAGGTTATTTCTGATAGCTATAATATTTCTTGAAGTTTGTCATTCATTCTTAACAATCATGGAATTGTTTGAGGATCCAATTTGGATCAGGTACTAAGGCACATGTCCTTCATTATAGCCAAGGCAATGGGCCTTCTACGGCCCATATCTCCTCTCACTCATCAAGGGAGTAAATTGGTTTTTCTAAACCTTAATATTTTTCCTTGTTTTCCATTCCTTCATTTCGCTTGTCACTCTTCCGCCAGAGCCGAGGGTTCTACAACATTGCACTGTGACCATGTTTTCTTTCCCCCCGACATGCCTATATTTTCGCCACCACCTTTTGTTGAGTATCCACGCTTGGGTTGACCCTAGCCATGACGTGAAAATTTTCTGGCAACTAGGTGGCTCGACTTACCTATCTTTTATGTGTTTTCCTTATATACCAGTGTCAAGACAACAATTGGAGAAACGAAGGTTCTTCAGGGCAATTTCCATCAACCAGGTAATATATTTCTTTGTCTTATAGAGTTCCATGCTTGTATATTATTCCCAACGTGGGTCTAATCACCCCTTACTTATGCACAGGATGGGTATGAGAGTTTCCACTGGGTTAGCTTGGGGTCCTGGTGACCATCACATCATCACCCTCGACACCCAGTATCACTAGTAATATTTTCCTCTTCGTAATATATGTCTTGCTTGTCAAATTAATTCATAAGGTCATTCACATAACCATAGCTTGTGTTGGTGTTTTTATTGGTTTTACTGTTGTGCAGATATGGATACGGTAAGGAGGTTTCTATACAATGCCAGTCACACAGGTGATACCTCATTTCATAATTTTCCAGAGATTTAGGGTATACTTTCTTTTAATTCAATTAGGTATGTTTCTACCCACTTATTTTATCATTCCTGTCACTTGACTAGTATAGGTATACCCACAATAATTTTCCTTAACTGATTTCAAGGGTTTTCATGGCTCGACAAGTACAATACTACACTTTGTTCCTTCCGGGCCGCTTTCTTTACATGAGCCTCCCTCTCTGAATCGCCTTACCATAGTTGAGAACTGGAATATGTAATTTTGTTGTCGTTAATGGGTCTTCCTAATGTTTAAGAGCTAAAGATCCAGGCGCGTCGTCGAGTCTCATAGATATCTACTGTATTCAAATCACTAACAGAGTTTGAACCCCTATTCAAGGGTTCTAGTTTTATCTTTTGTTTTTCTACTGTGATTAGTGTTTATACGTGCCTCCTTTAGCAAGGCCATTACTGTAATCATATCATTTAATGGAGAATTTTCATTTTTGAACATTATTGTAGCACCTCACTTTTCTGTTACGTTTATAAAATTATCCTGTCCTTCTAGTATGTTGTAAACTAGATATAATAGTGCATCTTTCTATCTATTTAGTTATTCATAATGAATGTTTATTTCTACCATGTTTGCATATGGTGATAAAGGTGCCTCTGGATCGTCATATTTGTTATCATGAATGCATTTTCTTTGCATTAATTTATAAGATTCAATGCTAAATATTGGGGTGGTCAGTGCTTTCTATATTTTATTTATTGATCTCGTTTATATATTGAACCTCTGATTTGGGTGTATTCCATACCTCCATTTGGTTAACTTGAGGAACAATTTCTTCTTTTTATATAGGTTGGAATTCAACATAAACATAAATTAGGTTCTTTGTGTGAAATAGAATTACTGTTCTAGTCTAGTACTCAGTTTATCCTGCCATGTACAATAATGTTGGATATCACTGTGCATGTTGTCCTATGGTAATTTCTTTTCCAAACCATATGCTTCTCGCCCGAATTTCCCAAGCCGAGCAGTTTATTTTCTGGTTATGGTTTAGTCTTTATTTTCCCAAATCCCAAATTTCTTATGGTGTCATCCTCTTTCTGAGTACACTCAACAATATACTATGCCAGAAGTTTATAGTCGGTGGCTTAAAGTTATTTTGCAATAGTATCTACAGTAGATAACCAACTATTTCGTAACTAAACTACAGTTGGTAAATCGAGCTGATTCCTTGATCTTAACACTATTCTAGGGATGAACAATGATTCATAGCTGGGTGCTTTTGGGATTTCCAATCTAAGACTATAATGGAAATTTGTATAAATTTGTTGCATCTCTCTACCTAGTAGTTTCTTGTCAAATGCAATATAATACGATGGGATTTCTCCCTCACTTGAGGCATTTCTCCTCAGGTCTGTTGCCTTTGAGCATGTCAATTCGCTCCTATTTTAAACCCCGGAATCTTTACTTTTCTGATTTGTATCTATCAAAATTTTGGTCTCGTGATTAACAATCGGTTCATTTTGCAAAAATAGGTACTCACGATTAAACTAGTTTACTAAGGTACATCTTCATTAGTAGGTTTAATCAGTCCCTCCAAGTAGTTAATCACTCCTCCATTCTAATTGTCACATGTAGCTATGCATGCAACCCCATTTCCAAGCAAGGGTCTGAGGGCCTTTATGCAAACAACTACTCAGATATTCTCTAGTCTTTTCTATTATAATCATGCATAGGTTAAACTCTACGTTCTTCTAACCTCAACATTAAATATAATAAGATAACAAAACCCTATAACTAAGTTCTCAGAACATAATTTGTTTATCATAAATGTAAATTACCAAGATCATTCTCACAACATAAATTAACATTAAATCCAATGGTGCAACAAATATAATTTAATCTAATCCATGATATGAATAATGACATAAAACAAACTCTCTAACCAATAGTCCAGCCTGGAAATTATGTCTGGAACAACACTGATCCACCCAACCTTGGACCAACCTTTGATCATCCCCTAGCTAAGATCATCTTGCATGGAATCAGCGACCCCCTCTGATTCCTCATAATGTCTTTTTAACATTATTTTTCCCCGCATATTTTTCCTTGCCAGCATCTCACCTTTGAGGGATCTGTTAACCCTTTAGCCTAGGTTTTTATTTAGTTCTTCCTCATAAAGCCTTCTTTTATCTCATGTAGTACTTTTCTTGCATTTATCTTCAACTAAGTATATTTCTTTAAGGAATTTTAATGAAATCCAATTCACTTCAGATTTGGGAAAGAATCTTTTTACTCCATTATTTCTTTCCCCACAATTTCCAGCTTTATTCAACAATTTGTTTATTTAATTACATCCACTATTCCTAATAATCTGTTCATCATGGCTCATTTGCCAACATACTATGAATGGTTACATACAAAATAAAATGTTTCTATAATAGCGGGTGGTCTCACCTCTTTCCCCTCTCGAAAATAACACCATCCTCGATGTTTATTGTTCTTTTCCTTTTACTAGAACAATGTTGGGTATGCTTCCTTCATTATATGTTCTCATTCCAAGTTGCGTCCTCAGGTGTAAAGTCCCTCCACTGCATGTTAACATGAGTGACGGCTCGATTCCAGAGCATAGTTTCCTTCCACTCCAAGATGTGAAGTCACTCAGGCAAGAAATATCCTTCGGGCTCCACTTGTAATAGATTCCACTAAATCACATGAGAACTATCATGTACATACTCTTTTAATAAGGACACATGAAATACATTATGAACTCTAATATGGCTAGGTAAAGCCATCATATAGGCTACTAGGAAAACTCAATCGATGATTTCAAAAGGCCCACAAAATCGTGGTGCCAAATTTGTGCATGTCCTTGTGCTTAGAGTACTCTTCTTGGGCTTTACCCATAAATATACATGGTCTCTGATGTTGAACTATTTATGCACTTTTTCTTGTCTGCATAATATTTTTGTCAATCTTATTATGTTTTGATGTTCTATCTATTTTTTTCATAATCTGTTCCATTTCCTTCAAGGTATCTGTCCCCAATATTAGCTTATCTTCTGGTTGACTCGATCTTAAGGGTGTATGGCATTTTCCTCCATACAGAGCCTCAAAAAGGCTCATTTTAATAGAATCTTGGTAATTATTATTATATGCAAATTCTACTAAATGAAAAAAGTCCTCCCACTTAGTAGGTTGATTCATAACATACATTCTTAGCATATCCTCCAAAATATGATTTTTCCTTTCTATTTTCCCATCCATCTGTGGGTGATATGTTGTACTAAAGTTCAATTGTGTTCCCATTACCTTAAATAATTCCCTCCAAAACTTGGAGGTAAACTTAGAATCTTTATCTGACACTATTACATTAGGTATTCCATGCAAATTAAAGATGTATCTCATGAAAATATTGGCTATTTGGGCAGTCCCAAACATCGACTGCAATGATATAAAATGGGATGCTTTATTCAGCACATCAACTACCACCATGATCAAATCATGCTAGTGTTTTGTCCAAGTTGGTAATTTGGTAATAAAGTCCATTGAAATTGCCTCCCACATCCATTCAGGTATGGGTAGAGGGTTTAGGAATTCGGCCAGATATTGATGCTCCACCTTTGCCTATTGATATTCTATGCACCTTGTTAGATATTTGGCCACATCCTTTTTCATACTAGGCCAAAACAAATTTTTCCTTAATGTGGTAATCATTTTTTGATAACCAAGATGGCATACGTAGGGTATTCGATTATACTCATCCAATATTTTTTTTTTCAATGTACTCACATTAGGAATATACAACTGATTTTAGTATGTGAGAATTTTTTCTGAATTTTCAGCATATACTGAATTTCTTGTTTGTTGTAATTTTTTCTGCATTTCCACATATTTAGTATCTTGCTATATTAAATTCTTTATCTATTCTAGAAAATCATTACTTACACTACTAACAAATATCCCTAACACTACATGAGCATGTTGACTTAGAGAATCTACTAGTTTGTTTTCCTTCCCTTTTATGTGTCATATTTCAAAGTCAAAATCACTGAGGAATTCCAACCATATTACTTGCCTAGCATTTAAATGTGGTTGGCTGAAAAAATACTTCAAAATGATGTGAACAGTTACAGGTATAAAATTCTTCCCAAGAAAATAATGTATCCACATTTTAAGCGCATGTATCACTATTTCCAATTCCAAATCATACACTACATAGTTTTTCTCGTGCATTTTCAGCTTCTTGGACCCATAATATATTACAAAATTATCCTGCATTAATACACCTCCAAGGCCTTCTAAATAGGCATTAGTACAAACAATGAAATATTTACTTGGATCCGCGATTTTTAGTATAGGGTTTGAGGTCAACCATTCCTTTAGCTTATCAAAGCTTTCCTAGCATTTTGTTGTCCATTGAAACTTCACACACTTTTTGTACAATGAGGTGATAGGATAAACTAGTCTCGAGAAGGATTTTATAAATCTCTAATAGTATTCAGAAATTCCCATAAATGAGTGGGTTGTGGATACGTCCTTTAGTATCTGACAATTCATGATAACCTCAATCTTTTCAGGATACATTGATAATCCTTCCTTGGAAGTAACATGTCCCAAGTACTATACTCTGCCTTTAAAAAACTCACATTTGTTGAGTTTTGCATACAGTTGATGCTATCTTAACATTTGTAATACTAGTTTCAAATTCTCTTTGTACTCCTCCTCATTCTTTGAATACCCTAGAATATCATCAATGAATACTAGTACAAACTTGTCGAGGTAAGGGTGAAGTATATTGTTCATCAAGCACATGAAAGTTGTTGGTGCATTTGTGAGTCTGAAAGGTAACACAAAAAAATCATAATGACTATATCTAGTTCTAAAGGTTTTTTTCTGGATATCTTCGTTTTTTATGCGCAGCTGATGGTAACTAGTTCTTAAATCAATTTTTGAGAAAATTGTTTCCTACCTTACCTGGTCAAATAAATCAGCAATATGGGGCAATGGATATTTTTTTTTAACAGTTAACTTATTCAACTAATGAACATCAATGCACATTCTAAATGTGTCATCCTTTTTCTTGTCAAAAAGTACATGTGCCCCTCATGGTGAAACATTGGGCCTGATATAAACCTTATTCAGGAGTTCCTATAATTTCTTTTTCAGTTCTAGTAGTTATGATGTGCTCATTCAATACAGAGCTCTAGGTATAGGGACAACACTTGGTACTAAGTCAATGGTAAAATCTAGTCCCTATGTGAGGGCAATCTTGGAATTTCTTCTAAAAATACATCTTGAAATTCCTTAATAACTCATAGGATATTAAAATTTCCTTTTTTTTGTTGACTGATCATTGTTCTCCACCTATACCATGTACAGTTGGCATCCTTTTCTCGCACTTATTTTTAGCTACAAGGCTGAAATTTGTCGGACTGATACTGGTTTTGTCTTACCTCTAATTAACCTGGTCTATCAATTCTAATCAACACAGGTAACTATTTTCTCTAGGAAATTTATAACAACTGCTTCCTTTTCCATCCAATCCATGCCTATCAATAGATCGTAAGATCCTAAGAGAAGAATATTTAAACTGGCTATTGTAGAATACCCATTTAAATTCAAAAGACATTGTTTTACTTGACTGGTTACCTTTCTTTTGGTATTGGTTGCCAATTGGACCAACCACACATTTCTAAATTTATTTGATTTCAAATTACACTTTTCCACTATTTGGGGGTTGATGCAACTTAAACTAGCCCCCAGATCAATTAAAATAGACACAATTTGGTTTAGTATAGTACCTTCGATTTCAATCATAGTAGATTGGTGCTCATCTTGTTTGTCCTCCAATGTTGCACTAATTCTAGGAATATTCTAGGAAATGTCATTCACGGTTTTTGCCTCATGGAAAACCTTAATGTTCTGGATAGACATAGGATTATGCGGGAAATCCCTCAGCAAATGTGGCTTGCCACAACCCCAACATTTCAATAGTTCCCTTTCCTTTATACTCTTGTTTTTCGTTCTATTCAATTCTGTCGTTTTAGAGCCAGTATAAGATTGTGCAGGAAAAAGTTCATTTCCTTTTCTAAACTTCTTCCTTTGATGATCCTTTGCCAAAATTCTTGAGGTAGTAAGGTTTCTATCTTTTTACGCTCCCTCCCACCTTGGTACTTTCTTTATTTTTCCATTATTTACCACTTTTACCTATATTCTTGAATTGTTGATAACATAATCTAGCCTTCCTCGCCACTTTAGCCATATTGTTTGGGTTATCAAACTCAATTCTCTCCTTTTACAAAGGTGGAAAAAAATTTGAGAATTGTTGTATTTTGGCCTTCTCCTCTTTAAGGTATGGTACATACCACAACAAGTTTGTAAACTTAGTCACAAATTTGTCCATGGTCAGTTGTCCTAGCCTTAATTCATGAAATTCCTTGGCCCAGTCATTATAATATGGCCTGGTCATCATAATAGTGCTCACTAAGATACCATGACTTAAACTATTTCTGGAACTCCTCCCAAGAAACCGCCTTCTCTTCTAGCAGTTGTACACTTTTTACCTCTTCCCACCATAGAGTAGCTTTACCCTGCAGCTAATAAATAACTATGCATTCCTTTAGATTACTCTTGCACTCATACACCAAAGAATACTTAATCATGTTCAGCAATCATGCCTCTACATCTTCCTCCCTTTCCCCATCAAAGTTAGGGGGTTTTATCTTCCTAAACTTCCCTTGTAACTCCATCTTCTTCTTTATGTGTGTTTGGAGAATTATGACCTGATCCTTCACCACTTTAGATTTTTCAGATTCTATCCCACTCTTATTTCTCTTTAATCCTTCTGTCTCTACACTTTTGTGGCTAGATTTCTTGGTCCATTCTCTAATCAACTTTTATTGTTTCTCACTAGCATTTAATAGCCACTCATTGCTATCCTGGAGTTATGATAATTCTTGTTGTATATTTCTTACTATATCCATGAACTGAGAAGGTAGTGAGGTGCTACCTTCCCCCAGTTCCACATACAAATTCTCCCTACCAGCAATAGCTGGAGGATATTTCTCCATTATTGTACAACACTCTACCTCAGTTCAACGCACTACAAAAATTACCAATTAATATTAGTAAGTTACATTTACTTCTACCACTGCTCATTCAATAACTATGGTGGTGCCTTTTTCTTAAGCCCAATGTGGTAACTGGTGCTTTGATAACATTTTTCAGGAACCTATCCTACAACAACACTTCACTCTACTCATATCCAAAATTTTAGTATTGCATGTGTTGTGTTTCCTAATTGTATTGCTATATGAGGTGCATTACTTATTTTATTTTATTTTATTCCTTATTAGCAATCATGGCATGATTATATATTTGCATCTAGAATTATATTTAGCATTACACTTATGACTTTCCACCTCTTGTTGACCTATGTTTACAGTCGATATTCCTTTTACTTGGAGCTTGTCTAAACTAGAGTTCCAAATCAATCACTTCTTACTTCATCAAGACCCTACGTATCTAAGTTTGGTTATACAATTGGCATGCAATATCTATTAGACCCCTCTCACTTTATGCCCCGTGATTGATTAATGTGAGACATATTATAGGTACATCCGATTCTAAGGGTTATCAATACACATAACCTTTCACTTCTAAATTAATGGTGCATGTAAGCAATCCTTCCTTCAGATTTTTAATGCCACCTATGTCTATGCTCAGTTTCTCATTCAATGCTATAATTGTTCCACCCTTCCACCCCACCTCCTACTAGCTTGCTCCACACGTCCTCGCCCATGTGAATGGGTACTAAGGCACATGGCCATTTTTACCTAGCCACTCATGAGAATGACAAGAAGAAGATACATTTATTTCATAACCAAACTGAGATGCTTGACAACCACATGTAGAAAGTTTTATTCGTCAAGATGAATTTGAAGTTGAAGAGTGCTCTAAATGGATTTTATTCTTATTCATTGCTACTTCCAAGGTTTCCATCTTATTAAAGCATTTGGATTCTAGGTGGCCATCTCGATTACAAAAGTTGCAATGTCAATCAGTCTTCTTCCCTTTGCTTTTATTTGCCTTATCATTTTTTTGAATTGATTTTTCATTTTGAGACTGAAAGTGCTTAATACCCTTGGTTGGTTTAGGACCATTCTTTTTAGGATGTTTCTTCTTAGGATTCTTTGAACTTGGTTGCTGTTGGGCGGCTAAGGCTTTCTTAGAAGAGTTTCCAAGATTAAGAAGGCCAAGATATAAGAGTTTTTCTCACTCTGTTATTAAAGAATCACAAAAGGCATCAAAAGAGAGGGACTTGTAGGCTTGTCCTTGAGAAATAAAGGCTTCTCTAGTAGAATCGAAGGTGGAAACAAACACAGAGTAGGTTGGTCCTAACTTAGTAAGAATGGAATAGATAAGGCTACCATCTTCTTTCTTAACATTAGCACCTTCTAAGAGAAGTGTAAGGGTCTTGAACTTGGACAAAAAATCTTCAATGGAAGAAAAATTATTGGGGTCCAAAGTAAGCAACTTATTTTCGAGTTGATGGGCTCTAATTTCATTTTTAATTCCAAAAACTTTATTGAGTTGTTTCATTCCTTCATCAGGGGTATCAAGTTCTATGATATGGAATCTAAGGTCTAGAGAAATAGACATCCCTATCAACCCATGTGCTTGATCTTGCCTATTTTCCCATTTGGCTACCTTATCTTCATCTTTATGTTTATATTCTTGGCTTGAGGCTATTCTATGAAGACCTTTACTTCTAAGTAAATCCACAATGTAGCATAAACATTGGATGTAGTTAGTGCTGTCAAGAATAACTTGGCATGGAATTTCCATTTTAATAAAAATTGAAGTTGTAGATGTTGAAACTAAGTGTTCCAATGGAATTATCTCAAAAAATTAGGACGATTAAAAAAATAGCTCTAAAAACAGCTTCCGGATGAAGAAGTTATGGCTTTTTGAAGAAAAGTTGTTGAAGATGCCGACAAAGTACGTGAATGTGTGGAAGTGAATGATAATGTTATATTTTTAAAAAAATCCTCCCTCTTTCCAAACTTCATCTAATTAGCTCACTTTTAAAAATCATTATGTGACCCACTTTTATAAATAAGTGAAAGTCACTTTTACAATGGTACTTTATGAGCTACCCACTAAATTGTAGCTTAAATAAAAGATAAAGAGACTTTAGAATCATAAGTGACTCACTTTTTATAATGGGTGAGAACACTTTTACATAAAGTAACTTTAAAACATAAGTTACATGTGTTTTCTAAAAAAGTAACTCTACAAAAAGAAAAACTTGAACCCAAGACCTCTATTCTCATAAAGTAACCTTGGACCAAGTGAGCTAGTTTAAAAGGTTAGTAATTTTTGGAAAAGAGGAATGGTTTTTTTTTTTAGTCACTAAATCTTTGGAGTGCGTGCTTACTTGAAAAAACCCTTTTTTCCTACGAAACAAAAAAACACATGACCCAACATGGACATGCAAAAAAACCAAACCTTATGGCTTGAAGTTAGCTTTCATCGAAAACCCAATATTTTACTCAATGTTTCTAATTTTCCGAGATCATACTAAGGCATGGCAGAAAAGAGCATAAACATGAGAAAAATCCTTCCTTTCAATTTATGATTTTCCCAGATCGCACAGAGTCGTGGTTTAAAGAGCATATGTAGAAATGAAAAGTATAGATCTGGTAATAAAAAACAGAGAGCTAAATAAACTGAAATAAATAAAGAGATGAATAACTAACACTGCAAATAAAGATTGTATACCTCCAGATCTTAAAAATGATGTAGCTAGGGCTACCAGGAACCTTTTCACGTGAAACGAAAGGGGTTCCTCATTGGAACAGATGCTCCTAACACAATAGAGCAGTCATGTCGGCCCGAAACCAGTCAAAAACAATAGATCTAGGAAACGAAAAGCAGACGCAATTGTATCGGCTTCGGATTTGGATCACCAAAGGATGCAGCCCTCAAATAGCTCTGATACCATATAGGGATTTACAAGGTAAGTTCCTCAGATAGAACACCAAAGGACACCGCTCAGAAATAGATGACAGATCAATACACCAGTATTCTTAATGTGGTTAAAACCCTCAAAGAGGGAAATATTCCACGACCTGAGCCAATGTGGCCACTTCAGGCAATTAATTAATAAAAGAAAGAAAATTTACATAAGCTTCTCTCATGAACGGTCACCTTACAAATGACCCTCCATGCTCTTTAAATGTATATCATGGACCAATTGGGTGTTAAGCCACAGATCAAGTGTCAGTAATACCGAGGAGAGAATGAACCATTGGATCACTTCATGTCTAGAACATATCGTGATTGTCGGATTGCAAGTTACCAAAGTACATAGTAAAGAAACACATTTTACCTAACTCTACACTAGACCAAGTTATACTTAACTATTTCCTATGTGTCAGAATATCCTAACGTTCATTTTAAATTGTTATTGTTAATTAGAAAAAGAATTAATATATGTGTTAAACAATATTCTTATCCATGGAGATTCACCCGACTAGGTTTCAAAACTAAATTCATCATTCCCTTCTAGATCTCTCTGGTCATCATAGAAAGACATGTAATTATTTCTCATGCAAATGAAAATTAAAATAAAAATCACTTGTCAAATTTCAAATGAAAATTATTTCTGATTTTTTTAGTTGAAGGGCAAGGAGACTTTTCATAAATGTGTTACTTGTCATTACTTTTATGGTTTTTTTTAATTAGTTATTTTTCTATACACCATGAAAATGCTAGCCATTTTTACCTAAATCATGATGGTTCAAGAAAAAATATCGTTTTTATACAATAGAGTATTATTGTTAAGTAGCTCGTGCATGTGCGTATCATGCATTTATTGACGCCACATCCTAGTAATGAGAGTTGAAGGTCAAACACTTTGGTTGCGGTGAATCATTTTACAACTAAAATGGAGAAACAATTCCAATTAGAATCGACTCCTCATATTCCCTCTACTAAGATTTACAAATGGTGTGCACCAATCTTCCATGGCTTCATCTATAGATATTCTTACTTCCTACTCCACTTGTATTTATAGCTTACTCCACTTGCTTGCAATTACTACTTGATCTGTTTATTTGTATTTATGAATATTACTTATGTGTCTTCATTATACCTACTTAATATGATGACACATAAATAGACACTAGGGAGTGTAGGCTTGATTCACATTAAATAAGTATTATTCAATTTAAACATTTGTTCTTATTGATAAAAAGACTATGTTGTTTCAGTGTGTTCTTTTGCACATGGTGTTTGTGTCTTGATGCACATGTGCACTAATATTAGGATTACAATTTTAATGGAAAATGGCTCTTGTAAATTATAATTTTTTAATCTAAAAATCTATTAGTGAAAGTTTTAAATAATTGTTGTTTTTCCTTTTATTGGACCTTGTAGTGATATCCATAAAATAATACTATAATAATATTTCATTTCAAAGATTGCTTAAAATTGTTTAAATAAGTGGACCAACTATCATATAAGAACCTATAAGAAAGGAACAATTTTACTATATTGGAATGTTGTCTAGAAGATAAAAGGGTAAATGGTTCTATTGAATTCTTTCCATATAACTAATACATAGGCTATAAATAAACCATCCAATTTAATTTTGTCCATATGATTCCTATATAGAGTGTACGTAAATAGTCCTATGAAATTCCTTCCATAAGATCATATATAGATTGTAATATTGGTGAATCAAAGTTGAAACAATATTGTTTATGTGTATTTCTCCAAGTGTATCTCAAGTTATGATCTAATTTGTATTCTTACACAATATGAGATGAGATGTATGAGGTATACATGAAATTTAAAACTATTTTTCATTTTTTGTCTTTCAAAGTCAAAAAGTATTTGTATTACTCATTCATAAAAAAACATACATCATGCTTTATGTTCACTCGCAGATTAGTAGCATTTAATAGAATATCAACCAAAACTTTGTCCATTTAAACAATTTGAACTTGATTAGAAAACCAAAGTAATAATACATTCAACACTTACCATTAAATAAAAATGCTACTAACATATATAACAAAACAAAAGGAATGACATACATCTAGAAAAACAATCCAACTAAATGGTATGTTGTCCTCCCCTTAGGAGGTACAAAGCTCCAAGTCTACAAGTTTTTTTTGGACTAAATCCAAACCCTATAGATCAACTTCATCATCTTCTTTTCCATTTCTTTCATTTGGGTTTATCTTTTACTTGATTTTAGAGTGTTTTATTAAAAAAAAATTAGGATGATCTTCACTAAAAAAATATTTTTCATTTCCATATGAGAATAATAATTTACTTTAACTTGTCAATTTTAAAAATACAAAATGAAATTAACCTTTCAAATTGAAATTTAACTTTTTTCTTCAAATTAATCCAAGATCCGCAATTTACCATATAATTTTTTAAATTGTAAATGAATTATGTTACAATACAATGGCTTATCAATACCATATACAAATATGACATGTGTTGATATGAAAATTTCTTTAATTCATTAATTTGAAATAAATTAATTAAAAGAGCATAACTAATTTGGAGTTAAATCATAACCCTTGATTTTTGTATACTACTATGAATATTATAGGATATTTCATGGAAGTTAAATCTCCAACATCCACCTAATAATTACTAATAATCAAATTAAAATTCTACAAATCCTATTTTGAAATAGACATGCCTGTCTTTGGAATTCTTATGGAGCTTCTGGATTTAATAGTGGAGATACATTCAATAATTGTCATCCATTTTAATTATCACCATGAAATTTTAAATTTGGGAAAAATTAACTACATGAATAATCATCCATTACTTGCATAAATTTCGGTGCGCACTAACATTAATAAATTTAGATATTTACATTTTTATTCCCACTTAAATTTATGTAATTTTACTCCTATTTAAATTAATGCAAATAATTGCATAAATTATGATGGATAGTAACTTTTTATAATATAAACAATGTCCAAAATAAATCATATGAATAATCAAATGTGCAATCAACATAGTCCCTACCAATTAAGTGCGTGTTATGCCTCTACTAGGTTGGCACATTTACACTTTTATTCCACATGTTAAAGTATTGAAGACAACATAAATAATGGTAGGTAGTATCTCCTAGTAGGTACATTTATTTCCATCTTGTGTCTATTGATTTTTTATGCAAATACTTCCTTAAATTATGGTGGGTTGTCACGGATGGTAAATAGATTATTTATCTGAGTATGAGTTACTTTTAAGGATTTTAATTTTGAATCTTAACAATGAAAAAAAGATTTTAATTTTGAAGCATAACGATGAAAAATCATCGCACAAATATTCAAAATCCATAGAATAAATATTGCAGCTACATCGAAAAATTAATTAATTAATTAAAAAAATGTCGTAAGAACCAATCTCATAGGAAGTGAGTTATGTTTTTTTGGGCATGTGGTATTGATAAGTGATGCAGGAGCATCCAGCTCTGAGGAGACAGAAGGTGGTTGACAGTCTCATGGAGAGACCAGAACACACAGTCACATATGCATAGTTGGACAGGTGTCAAAACTTGTCGGTTGTTTTATTTTGTTTACTTGTTTTATTTTCCAGAAGGTCGATAGGACCCGGTAAATTAGAAACTGTGAACTGTTATTTTTAATTAGGAATTAGCATCAGAAATTAGGGTGTTAATTAGTTAGTGTCTTTATGAAATGTATTAGTTAAAAACAGTTACAAGTTGCTGGCAGTTATCCATTCTGTTGGGGTAGTTCTACCTTAACAGAACTGTAGTGTTTCAGGGGTTTTAAAAAGAGAAACGATAAACATTGTAGGGGATTCCCCAGCAAGAAAAAGAAAGAGAAATACAGTCATTTCCAAATTCACATTTTTCATTATTCAATTTCACAATTATTGCACCACTGTATAATTAATTTTTCTTGCATCATAACCTAATTCCTGTGTGACAAGTTGGTATCGGAGTAACAGAACAGTGAGTAAACAAGAGTAGCGAGAGCCACAAATTATCACCTACAGGCGTAGAAGAACGAAGGACTGCGAGTGCAGATAGAACCCATACGGAGCAAATAACCAACAGCGTAGAGTACAGTTATACAAACAACGTTTCCAGGAAGAATCGAGCGAGAGTTCGGCATTCAAATACCTTTTCAAGTAACCAAGAAAATCAAACCCTCACATCTTATTTGAGAACAGAGCAAACCACGGCTGTAGCAAATAAGCATTTGAAATATTTCTTTAACCTACTGTAAATAATTAAATACAGTCCAAGAGACGCACATTTCTTGCAAATAAAAGTTTCATTAAAGGAATAGACCAGACAAGTACTAAACAGTGCAAGGCTTGAAGCCATGGCATACCCATAAAGGGTTTAAAGAAAAGCGAAGTGACAAATTACAGAGTTCAGGCCGAGACCAAAATATAACAAAGAGGGTTGCACAGACAACGGAGACATTCCTTTTGCCATTCAGGAAACGGACCACCAACAGCACCATACCTAAAAACTACAAATAAATTACAGTCGACTACAATGGGGAGACACTACCCGTGAAGAAGGAGCTCGAACGTTTGCTAAGACGCGAGGAGCACATTGAGTCACAGACCCAGCTACCTGGAACCGCCTACCACAAAAACAAGAATAAGTTAGAAGCTGTGAAAACGTAAATAACCATTTGGAAATCGAAATCTGAATAGGGTTGGAGTAAAACCCTTACCTGAGCTAAGGGAAACATATAGAAGACCACCATAATGACTACAACCTGAAAGACCCGTAACAAGCACGTCAGAGCCGGAGGGAGAAGGTCTACAAATAATACAACAGGGAACCATTGTTTACCTGAAACACGAAGTGAAGCGCGGAAACGTGGAGGAGGGCCTGTCACAAGATAAATCCATTAACCCAACAATAAAAATCGCATTTGCATACAGAAAAATCAGTTAAAAACGCAGAGAAACAAGACCATTATCGTGCGGAGTAGAGGGTTCTGTACCACAGTCAAGAACCAAAGACATCCATATGAACAGGCATTCGAAACCAGAACCACGAAGAACAGGAGTTCCCATACAGTTGCAGAGCTAACGTTTTCGGCGCAGGAGGAGCGAAAGTGACGAATGGAATGATTAGAGTTGACAAAAGGGTAAGGTATATGCAAGGGAACCGGCAAGTGTAGGTGGGTAACTGGTGAAGCCTGGCGAAACCCTAAACCGAATACCAAGGAAGCGTACAGTTCATTAAAGTCAACCATAAAGTTCATCCAGGACGTGGGTACAGTCGAGCGGAGATATCTCATAAACGGCGGGAGGCCATCATAAGTGGTATCAGAGCTAGTTTCTTGAGTTAGAACCAATGGAACAGGTAGAAGGTGAAGGTGAAGGAAGAGGAAGAGGAAGAGGAAGAGGAAGAGGAAGAGGACGAGTAGTCCGTAGGGTAGTAGATGATGGACTTCGAGAGGAGATTCGAGTTTTGCGTGAAAGATTGGCAGTGGTGGAGGTTGGGGGAAGGAGAGACCCAGCAGATGACAGTGATGAAGAAGTAGTTGAATCAGAGGACGAGTTTGAAGGAGTGACACCGGAACTTAGATTGTTGAAGTCAGTTTTGCTGTCCAGTCATAAGCCAAGGCATGAGTTACCTACTTATGACGGAAGTTTGTCTGCAGATGTGTTATTAGATTGGCTGAGTGAAGTCAATAAATTTTTTGAGTTTGAGGAAACCAGTGAGGACAAACAGGTGAAGTTCGCCGCCACCAAACTGAAGGGACATGCGTCCTTGTGGTGGGATAGCATTCAGGCGGAAAGGAAAAGGCTACACAAACAACCTATAAAGAAGTGGGCCAGAATGGAAGCAAAACTGAAGGAGAAGTTCCTGCCAAAAGATTACCAGATCATGTTGTACAGACAGGTACAGAACTTGAAGCAGAGGGGAATGACTATTAAAGAATTTACAGAGGAATTTTATAAGTTGAATTTACGAGCAGGATATGTGGAAGACACCCCGGAGAAAACAGCCAGATTTGTGAATGGCTTAAGGGGGGAAATCTTGGATGAAATTGGTATCCTTTCACCCCGGACATTGGATGAAGCCTATCAGTTTGCGCTGAAGGCAGAAGAAAAAATTAACCAGAAGCAAAATGCCAAAAGAGGAGGTGGAACTGGCAGGGGGAAAGGTAAGATGTTTGGAAGAGGCCGAGGTGCAGGTTCAGGTGAAGAAAGCAGCAGCTCTAAATCTGCTGGAGCAGTAGAAAAAGACAATAGCACTAGAGGAGGACGACCACCTCAGCGGGGGCGAGGATATGGTCGGGGCAGGGGAGCTGTCCAGTGCTATCGCTGTCACAAATGGGGACACAAGTCGTATGAATGTCCTGAAGGTGAACCAGCAGGTGGGAGAGGAGCTTATGTTGCTCAGCCAGAGGATGTTGAGGAGACACCTCAAGAAGCAGAGAATACACCAGAAACAGGCGAAGCCTTGGTGTTAAATAAAGTGCTGTTAAAACCAGCAAAAGAAGTTGCAGAACCAGATCAGCGAAAGGCTTTGTTTCGCACTGTTTGCAAGTCGCGGGGTAAGTGCTGTAAGTTGATTATTGACAGTGGGAGTACCGATAATTTAGTAGCTGTGGAGATGGTAGAAAAGCTGGGATTAAAGAAGTTAAAACATCCTACTCCCTACAAAGTATCGTGGCTGCAGAAAGGGCATCAACTGTTGGTTGACGAACAGTGTGAGGTGGAGTTTCAGATCGGTAAGTATAAGGACAAGATCCTTTGCGATGTTATGCCAATGGATGTCTGTCACTTACTGTTGGGACGACCTTGGCAGTTTGACATAAGTGCAGTTCATGATGGAAAAAGCAACTGCTATAAGTTTGTGAAAGATGGGATCAAGCATGCGCTTGTACCCATCAAGGAGGAAAATACAGCAGAAGCTAGTGGAGTGAAAGCACTGCTGTTAGGCGGAAAAGAATTTATAAAACAGATTGAGGACAGTGAGATAAACTTTGCTGTCATGAGGAGACCAAAGGTACTGGTACTTCATACACAGGTTTCAGATTTGCCTGAAGAAGTTCAAAAGTTGCTGCAGGATTTTGGAGACATTGTGGTAGATGATCTTCCAGATGAATTGCCACCAAGGAGAGGTATTAGTCACTGCATTGATTTTATACCAGGAGCAAGCCTGCCAAACAAAGCAGCTTACCGCATGAGTCCTAAAGATCATGAAGAAATTAGGAAACAGGTCCAGGAGTTGTTGGACAAAGGTTTGATTCGAGAGAGCATGAGCCCATGCGCAGTACCAACTGTTTTGGCTCCAAAGAAAGGAGGAGAGTGGAGAATGTGTACGGATTCCAGGGCTATTAACAAAATTACTGTTAGGTACAGGTTTCCTTTACCTAGGATGGACGATATGATGGATTGTTTGAGTGGAGCGGCTTATTTTTCGAAGATTGACTTGAAGAGTGGATATCACCAGATCCGGATTCGGGAAGGAGATGAATGGAAGACCGCTTTCAAGATGAACGAAGGCTTATATGAGTGGCTGGTGATGCCTTTCGGTTTGAGCAACGCTCCCAGCACGTTCATGCGTCTGATGAATGAAGTGCTGAAGGAATTTAATGGTAAGTTTGTAATAGTTTACTTGGATGATATTCTGATTTTTAGTAAGACTAAGGAGGAACATTTCAGACATTTGCAGAGTGTGTTGAGGAAGTTACAGCAGAACAAGCTGTTAATTAATTTGAAGAAGTGTACCTTTTCTCAGCGAGAACTAGTGTATCTGGGCTTTGTCATTGCAGAAAATGAACTAAAAATGGACCCAGAAAAGGTGACAGCTATAGTTAGCTGGCCTTCTCCGAAAAGTTTATTTGAAGTTCGAAGTTTCCATGGAC
Organism: Pinus tabuliformis; assembly: GCA_031772625.1. Taxonomy (NCBI): domain Eukaryota; kingdom Viridiplantae; phylum Streptophyta; class Pinopsida; order Pinales; family Pinaceae; genus Pinus; species Pinus tabuliformis. Next base: position 371,266,725 of record CM062807.1, on the reverse strand, counting down.
TAGCCAGTTTTTACAGGAAGTTTATCAGAAATTTCAGCGAGATTTGCACACCAATGTTGGATACGATCAAGAAAATAAATCAGCCATTTCACTGGACTGAAGCAGCAGAACATAGTTTTCAGATCTTGAAAAAGAAGATTACTGAAAGACCAGTGTTAAGACTGCCGAATTTCAACAAACTTTTTCAGGTTCGTTGCGATGCCAGTGGTACAGCCATTGGGGCAGTCCTTAGCCAGGAGAACAGGCCGGTTGCTTATTTCAGCAAAAAGCTAAATGAGAGCAGACAGAAATACTCAACCTACGACAAGGAGTTCTACGCCATTGTACAAGCTTTAAAACATTGGCGACATTATCTGTTAGGTAACGAATTTGTTTTATTTTCTGATAATTCTGCGTTACAGTACATTATGCAGCAGCATAAATTGAACCATAAGCATGCAGCTTGGGTTTAGTACTTGCAAAGTTTCACATTTGTACTAAAACACATTAGTGGGCAATCAAATAAGGTAGCAGATGCACTTAGCAGGAGAACGTTGCTTCTACAGGAAAGCACGATGCAGATTTTGGGATTTGAACATTTGAAAGAGCTGTATCCGACTGACACTAAGTTTATGGAGGCCTATGAGGCTTGCCAAAACCCGTTGTTATGAAATGACAGCAAGTGGCTAGACTATAATCTACAGGAAGGATTGCTGTTTAAAGGAGGGCAGTTGTGTATCCCCAACTGTTCTATGCGGGAGAACATTATACAGGAAAAACACAGTGGAGGCCTGGCGGGACATTTTGGAATTGACAAAACGATTGCTCAGGTACAGCATTTTTATTTTTGGCCAAAGTTGCGGCGGGATGTGTAGAGGTATGTGACTAGGTGTAAAATTTGTCAATTGGCAAAAGGTCACAGTCAGAACACTGGACTTTATATGCCATTGCCCATCCCTAGTCGATCTTGGGATTCAGTTAGTATGGATTTTGTACTTGGTTTGCCGAAGACACAAGGAGGCTTTGATTCAGTAATGGTTGTGGTAGACCGATTTTCAAAGATGGCGCACTTTGTACCATGCAGGAAAACCAGCGATGCTACTTACATAGCACATCTTTTCTTTACAGAGATTGTGCGGTTGCATGGACTTCCAAGATCCATTATCTCTGACAGAGATGTAAAGTTCACTGGTCATTTTTGGAGAACTCTGTGGAAAAAGTTGAATACCCAGTTGCAGTTCAGCTCCGCTTATCATCCGCAGACGGATGGACAGACGGAAGTAGTAAACCGAAGTCTGGGAAATTTGCTTAGAAGTCTAACAGGTGAAAATTCCCGGACTTGGGACCGTGTACTTGCTCAGGCGGAATTCGCATACAATGATTCCCCTAACCGCAGCACAGGATACAGTCCGTTCCAGATTCTGTACGGCATGCATCCGCGAGGAGTGCATGAGTTACGAGATTTGGGGAAGCTTGAGAAACGGAGCGCTGATGGGGAAGATTTCGCCCAAGCTATGAGCAATTTGCATGAACAGGTTAAACTGAAATTACAGGACAGCAGTCAGAGGTATAAGCAGCGAGCTGATACAAAGCGTCGGGAAGTTCAGTTCAACGTAGGGGACGAAGTCCTTGCGTACTTACGTAAGGAACGGTTTCCAAAGCGAGAGTACAACAAGCTGAAGTTCAAGAAAATCGGGCCCTGCAAAATCATTCGCAAATTTTCTGCGAACGCCTATGAACTACAGTTGCCACTAGGGATCGGTATTTCCCCTGTTTTCAACGTGGCAGATCTGTTTCTTTATGTCACAGGTTCGGCAGATAATGCAGCAGCAGAGCCACCGCGGGACACCAAATGTGAAGGATATTCGTGGACGAGACAGATGCCGATGGCACCACCCGTTGAGATCGAAGGAATTCTGGACACATAGGTAGCTAAACGCACACGCAGGAAGGAGTATTTGCGGTATTTGGTGAAATGGAAGAACCGTCCAATAGAGGACAGTTCGTGGCTTAACGCGACACAAATACAGAAGGCAGGCTACTCTGTCGACGACCTCATGGAACGGAGCCATGACTTTTTGCCACCCCGGGAGCCTGATGCAGGAGCATCCAGCTCTGAGGAGACAGAAGGTGGTTGACAGTCTCATGGAGAGACCAGAACACACAGTCACATATGCATAGTTGGACAGGTGTCAAAACTTGTCGGTTGTTTTATTTTGTTTACTTGTTTTATTTTCCAGAAGGTCGATAGGACCCGGTAAATTAGAAACTGTGAACTGTTATTTTTAATTAGGAATTAGCATCAGAAAGTAGGGTGTTAATTAGTTAGTGTCTTTATGAAATGTATTAGTTAAAAACAGTTACAAGTTGCTGGCAGTTATCCATTCTATTGGGGTAGTTCTACCTTAACAGAACTGTAGTGTTTCAGGGGTTTTAAAAAGAGAAACGATAAACATTGTAGGGGATTCCCCAGCAAGAAAAAGAAAGAGAAATACAGTCATTTCCAAATTCACATTTTTCATTATTCAATTTCACAATTATTGCACCACTGTATAATTAATTTTTCTTGCATCATAACCTAATTCCTGTGTGACAAGTTGGTATCGGAGTAACAGAACAGTGAGTAAACAAGAGTAGCGAGAGCCACAAATTATCACCTACAGGCATAGAAGAACGAAGGACTGCGAGTGCAGATAGAACCCATACGGAGCAAATAACCAACAGCGTAGAGTACAGTTATACAAACAACGTTTCCAGGAAGAATCGAGCGAGAGTTCGCCATTCAAATACCTTTTCAGGTAACCAAGAAAATCAAACCCTCACATCTTATTTGAGAACAGAGCAAACCACGGCTGTAGCAAATAAGCATTTGAAATATTTCTTTAACCTACTGTAAATAATTAAATACAGTCCAAGAGACGCACATTTCTTGCAAATAAAAGTTTCATTAAAGGAATAGACCAGACAAGTACCAAACAGTGCAAGGCTTGAAGCCATGGCATACCCATAAAGGGTTTAAAGAAAAGCGAAGTGACAAATTACAGAGTTCAGGCCGAGACCAAAATATAACGAAGAGGGTTGCACAGACAACAGAGACATTCCTTTTGTCGTTCAGGAAACGGACCACCAACAGCACCATACCTAAAAACTACAAATAAATTACAGTCGACTACAATGGGGAGACACTACCCGTGAAGAAGGAGCTCGAACGTTTGCTAAGACGCGAGGAGCACATTGAGTCACAGACCCAGCTACCTGGAACCCCCTACCACAAAAACAAGAATAAGTTAGAAGCTGTGAAAACGTAGATAACCATTTGGAAATCGAAATCTGAACAGGGTTGGAGTAAAACCCTTACCTGAGCTAAGGGAAACATATAGAAGACCACCATAACGACTACAACCTGAAAGACCCGTAACAAGCACGTTAGAGCCGGAGGGAGAAGGTCTACAAATAATACAACAGGGAACCATTGTTTACCTGAAACACGAAGTGAAGCGCGGAAACGTGGAGGAGGGCTTGTCACAAGATAAATCCATTAACCCAACAATAAAAATCGCATTTGCATACAGAAAAATCAGTTAAAAACGCAGAGAAACAAGACCATTATCGTGCGGAGTAGAGGGTTCTGTACCACAGTCAAGAACCAAAGACATCCATATGAACAGGCATTCGAAATCAGAACCACGAAGAACAGGAGTTCCCATACAGTTGCAGAGCTAACGTTTTCAGCGCAGGAGGAGCGAAAGTGACGAATGGAATGATTAGAGTTGACAAAAGGGTAAGGTATATGCAAGGGAACCGACAAGTGTAGGTGGGTAACTGGTGAAGCCTGGCGAAACCCTAAACCGAATACCAAGGAAGCGTACAGTTCATTAAAGTCAACCATAAAATTCATCCAGGACGCGGGTACAGTCGAGCGGAGATATCTCATAAACGGCGGGAGGCCATCAATAAGCCCTAGTATAGGCCGATAGTATTGTAACAAAGTTTAGTCTATTTCTAGATTAAGAATCTCCATAGTTAAGAAAAAGGTAAAATTCCATTGTTGACAATCTTGTTTTATATATAATGAAAATAATATAAAATAAAATTGTAATTTAGTTAGTTTTTATGGTTTTTATTTTTATTTTAACAATGTATAAAATATCATAAATAGAATTTTTTAAAGTTTTTTTTATAATTTAATGTTTATTTTTGTTTCTAGCTAATTAATTTATATGATTGCACTAACAATTATCTTCTATCAAAAAAACACTCTTTACTTATTAGTGAAAATTTAAATTATCATATAACACTAATTCATTATTTATTTTTAACATAAAACAATAAAATAATTTTTAATAATTATATTATTATTTCTTATAATAAAAAACAATAATTTACAATCTCACAGAACAATTATATAGAGATCTCACCGTGAGCAACAACTATCCCTCAAATTTAGTCATATTATGAAAATAATGCTTTCTTATTGTATCACAATAATCTAAAATATAGATTACATCTTAAAAAAATTGAAAAATATATTAATTAAAAAATTATTATTTTTATTGAAAATATATATTTCAATTTTTTATAATTAATTTAAATGAAAAATTAATAATAATCCTTTATAGAAAGATGATATGTTTTGATGTAACAGTGAGAGGCATGTAAAGTATGTCTCTATTCTAACTAGCTCAAAAAAGAAAATTAATATAGCAAAGATTAGAACGAATTCTCATGAGCTCCATAGTGAAACTGGCCGCTGGGTAGTTCCTAAAACGCCATGGATGGAAAGGATCTCCTATATTTGTGAGAATAGGAGCATCGAGGATGAAAACCACTTCCTCTTAGAGTGCCCTGCATACAACCACATTAGATCTCAATTTCACAACCTTTGTTACAATACTGACCTTCCTAGCCTTTTACAATGCCAAAATTATAGTGAACTCGGGAGGCTTCTCTCCAAGCTTTTTGAGCATAGGAATAAAATCTTAAATCAAAATAAATAATTTGTCTTTTTAGGTCCGATAGATCATTATTTGGTCTCAGCGGAGGTTAACCACCATCATCATCATCATCATAATTTAAATAGAGAAATAATAAAATAAATTTATAAATATTCTATCAAACAATCTCTCTTCGCTAATTACTTTTACATTCACATTTTCCTAACCACCCTTGAAAGATTGGAGGACAAAACAAAATGTACTCTATGTCAAAATAGAGAAGAGAAGCAGTCTAACCTGAAATGTTGTATAATAATAAGGCTTATCTACTTGATATCCTTTATGATAGTGAGACTTATCAACCTTTTATAAATTGATTGTCAATAATATTAATTTAATATTTATGACAAGATGAATTGGGTCTAATTTCTTGACTACTAAAAGAGCGTCCATAAGGAACCAGAAAAACAGATAGTAAGTACACTCATAGAAAGCTTTAAGGAATCATACTAAATTTAATCCAGACGGAACCTTAGAAACAGATAGTAAGAACACTCATAGAAAGCTTGAAGGAATCATGCTAAATTTAATATTTGATGTGGATACAATATTAATGGAACGCTTGCATGATTTACCAGAACTCTTGATATTTATAAAAAAATAGATTAGTTTGAAACCTGAAAAGGCCATGATCCATAGGACTTAAAAAGAAAAGCCAAAATATATCACATTAAAATGCTTATCACACTACTGTTGATCTCGTATTAATCATTTCTATAGAAGCGTGTCAAAGTTAAGTTAGCGTTTTCTGTCAAATCCTACCAACCATGAAATTTTTCATTTTTTAAGCGTGCTTGTCAAAGGAATCGGAGCTACTGACTTGAAATGTGTGGCTTTCTCGTCTTGTCTTGACAAGAGACATGTTACACAAATTTCAATATAAACTGAACAACTAATTTCTCTTCGTTACCTGGCAATTTCATGTCATTACCCTTATTATGGTGAATGATAGCTATATCCACAATCTTCGCATCGCACGCTGCCTCTGAAAATTTTAAAAATTAAATTTCAAACGACTTTCTTATCATCTCCAATATTTTTTAACGCCAGCTGGCATTGTTGGACGGGGCTATTCCCAATGCAATTTGGGGAACATGCTTAGTTAACAGTAAATAGGAGTCATCTAACGAGGTGGAGGAATTGTCTCGACGGTTAATAAGTGGCTGGAATTTAGGTAAAAAAACTCAAAAAATTTTGTAGATGCAGTGTTTTTTAATGATGGAAATGGATTCAGCACCATCAAAAACTTCTAAAACACCTAAAATTTTGAAATTTAACAACTATAACTTACATGCTGAATTTTCTCTAAATATAACTAAAATTTCCATTACTTTCTGAAAGCTGCAATAAGATTGCATGATACTTAATTATATTTAATATTTGCCATAGCTATATGTCATATTTAATTTGATTGAATTGCAAAAATGTGTAAACCATTTAGTTCCTTGCTTTCGCATTTTGTTTTTAATAATATCAAGTATTCTTCTGTAACCCAAACTTACACGTCCACTTCTATGAGGAAGGATGCTTTCACGAAAGGAAGAACGTGAAGAGAGGAAATCAGAGTTTTCCGTTTCCTTCACATGGTCCTTTTAATGGTGACTCATTTGTGGGTTATTTTCATTTTTAAGTAATCTTAGCTGTGTTGCTTTTTATTTTTATTTTTGTCTTTTTAATATTAAGGAAATATGTCGTTTGGTTGGTTTTGTATTTATTGGATTTCTATTATTATTATATTTTTTTATGATTTATGTATTTTTTATATTTAGCCGAATTCGAATTGGTAATTGGGTTGATCTATTACTGGGTTTCCATACTGAGTTGATTTCAACAGTGATCATTATAATGTGTAGCTTTTTATATACAATCTTTCGAGGCACGAGTGGATAGCATGATTCAAACCTTAAAATCATTAGCAGATAATACTTTATTTCACTGCCCTCCATTAAAAAGTTTTTAAAAACATATTTTATATATATATAATAAATAAAAAATATATTTATATTGTTTCACATTTAACAGTTTAGAAAAATAATATTTGTTATAATTAAAAAAAATTAACATATTGTAAAGTAATTAGAAGTAAAAAAAAAATGTGAATTAGTCTATCTTATCAAATTTATGTGGATACCAACTTCATATATATTTATATATAGAAAAAAGGTTTAATGGTTAAAATTTGTATTTGGTCCTATACATATTTTATTTAGCATTCAAAAATACAACTTAAACAATGAAAAATAACACCTTATATTTTGCACTCTAAAATTTTTTATATTTAAAAAAAATTAATTACCCTCAATTCATATTAGATCTATATTTAAAATAAATATATACTAATTTAAAAAATAAAACTATTAAACATAAATTTCATACAGCGTTTCTAAAATCAATGCCAATGCAATATCAGATAATTGTTAAGCTCCATTAATTTAACACAAAAGCTACCTTGATTTATGGAGTTGCAGCTTTTCTTAACTTATGGAAACCAACTGCAGTAGTTTCCTTAAGTTAAGAAAATCAACTGCAATTACTAAATTAATAATTGGGAGCTACTAAAGTGGTCCATTACTTTGATCTCATCTCTACCTTGATTTGTGGTTTTTCTAACACATAGCTTTTAGAAGCTTGATGGAAGCTTAGCTATATGTTTATCTGTTGGTCCCCAAGCTCAAATCTCAACCCCCTTCAGTTCTACACCATCTAGCTGAGATAGCAGAGCTCGGAAGCGCCTTCAGAATTTTGTGTTCTTTTGTTTGGACAGAAGCTGGAGTGCTGAAGGAGAAGCTTGTGGATTGTGGCCTGCATCAATACATCACCAATGGCTGGAGGTAACTCGTATCCCTGGGCAATAAGGTTTAATGATTCTTTGAGTTTATTCCGCATGCAGAATCATTGTTAAAATTGTAGAATGTCTAACAGTTGGTATCAGAGCTACTTTTACCTCTGCCTTGCTGTGTGTTGGCCAAGAAACAAATTCTTATTTTTGAGCATGGCCCATTAAGCATAACAGTCAATTCTTTCAAATTCCATTGTCGCATATCCATTTTTCTATTGTTCTGTGGAGTGAATTCAATTACGTTATCAAGTTGAATGGCTCTGCGTCTTCCTCACTCTGCGTCTTCCGCCGGAGCCAATAGTGGGGTTTTTGACCCTGTAATGAAACTTGTCTTTGTTCAATGCGCTCCACAGCTGCTTCATGAGTTGATGCATGCCTTTAAAATCACCCTTCTTTTATAATCTGTTCGAAACCGTTTGAAGAATTCTCTTGAAAAGTGGTGCTTATTGCATTATTTCTCTGCTAAAACCATAATGAAGTATCGGGCACTTTTGTTGATAAAGCTTAATCGCCGATATACAAATTCCATCCAAAATCTAAGTGCTAGTAACGGATCCATCAGTTTCTCTTTTCCATGTGAATTTTGTACTGGTTTCCTCATGGAAAGACAATTTTCCTTGGCCATCGAGCACATGAATATAGGAATACGGATTTTCATATCTCGAGTTTCGTTTTGGTTGGCTGGTCTTAGTGTTATTTTTATACAAGTTTTAAGGAGTCAAATTGAGGTTGAGGTCAACGTATGGCCTGCATTCATCTTCTTGAAACTCGAACCCATACCATCGCAGTTCCAGTCTTTATCCCATCCCGAGTTTAATGTTTATGGAAATAGAACCGGTTGCATAACAGTTGTGTTTACCAAAAGGTGAGAAAATATATGTTATGTCCACGTGAATGAGGGGATTAATATATATTATGGTTTTGGTTATAACAATATTCTTTTTCATATAGCCATACCATTACCTTGCCACGTATTTGTGATACGTTGGGTTTTGTTTTATATGGTATTTACATAACCATTTCATGACCTCCATTTTCAGTAACAGGATACCCGGATTCTATCGAACTAAAGATTGTTTTCTTTATAGAGAAAATTAAAGAGCGATTGCCATTGCGGTTTTTATTTTTTATTTTTTACTTTTCCCCTTTTATTTTTGGGAGTCTCGCACTTAATTGCGAGTATGCAGATATGAAATTATGCAGGTATGCATGGTTTGCAATGTAATGTTTTTATGGTTGTCAATATTTCTGTGTGTACAGTGAAAAGGATAAATTTTTGTGGGAATCTTTGTAGCTGGATGAACATTTAGGAAAAACATGCTCAGGTCAAATGTTGGCATATCTATTGTTATTCATGAAAGGAGGGCTTATAATTACATCAATTATGAATTTATAAATTGTTATTAATTGGATTTGCTTGCAAATAATTCCCATAATGCTGAAATGAACATTAGTTCATTTACTAATGAATATCCAATGTAATGGAGGAGGTTGAAATCCATATTGGTTCAATTTTTTTTAATTATGGAGGCTCACATGAAATTTTATATAAATATATTTCAAATTTGCAGTTTTGTTTGCAAATTGTTTAGAGCCCATTTTGTAATTAATTTAAGAATTAGTCTTAAATAAATTATGGCACAGTTAGATCAAGGAAGTGTCGAACTATTTTTCGGCTGTGCATGTTGCACATGTTGGAGTAGTAGCTGCCTCATTTGTGTTTGCTTCTGCTTCATTTTGTATCATGCAACGTTGGTTTTCTCTTGTATTTTCTCATTATTTTGTCCAAGACGTGCATCTTCCAATCACTGTTGCACATGTTTGCTAGTGTCTGATGCATCAGCTGATGTTTGACAATGAAGCGTTATATGCTTGATTATATGCAGCCCATCTGAATGAATTGAATGATCAGTTGGATTAGATTCTTGAAAATGAAATGGGACATTATCCATTTTAGAATCGGAAAGTTAAACCACCTTATATTCATTTTCAAACAAATTCATTAATTGATCATTGAAAATAATTTATTCATTTATATTATTTTCATTTAAATAATATCACAACAAATCAGTAAATATGTTTCCTTTTTATGGATTGAAGGAACAATATTTGTGTGTGAATAAAGGTTGCTGTTGATATAAATCATGGTTCAGATCTTGTGAGCAAAATAGCTTGTTTGCTGGTCTATTTTGTTGTTTTATAAACTTAAGGACGGAGCCTGAAGTCAAGCCAGCTAGTCTTCGAAATGCATTTGCTATGCAAATGCAAAGTAGATCAAAGTTGATTCAGTCAATCTCCGGGTTAAGTTTATAAATTGAACAATCAATTTGTAGTCATTTTTGGTAATGCTGGCTGCTTTTGATTTTGCTGGAGAATTATTACAGTTATATGGAGTTTATTAAAATGTCATTTTGACTTACTCCTTTCAGTAAACATTATTTTTCCTCTCTGGTTAAGTTTTGTTTATGCAACAAAATTAATGTCTAGTGATCCATGTAATTTTAATTAATTAGAGAGTAGCCACATCATCTTTAATTAAATAAAATTATATATTGAAAAGATCACATAAAGATTATTTAGACATTAAATTGTAATTAATTACACTGAATATAATAAATTTTATCCCACAGGAATTTTTATTATATTTATGTGATTAATTAGGATAAAATTTCATAACCTACCCACAGGAGTTATGAATTAATAAGTTTTATCATAGAGTTTTATTGAATCTGCTTGAATTGAAAATTTAGCCCACAGGCAATTTTCATGTCATTTGATTCAATTCTTTTTAGCATGTTTTACATTGGTAAAACATGAAAGCTCATAAAGTTTTATTGAATCTGCTTGAATTGAAAATTTAGCCCACAGGCAATTTTCATGTCATTTGATTCAATTCTTTTTAGCATGTTTTACATTGGTAAAATATGAAAGTTCATAAAGTTTTATTGAATCTGCTTGAATTGAAAATTTAGCCCACAGGCAATTTTCATGTCATTTGATTCAATTCTTTTTAGCATGTTTTACATTGGTAAAATGTGAAAGATCATAAAGTTTTATTGAATCTGCTTGAATTGAAAATTTAGCCCACAGGCAATTTTCATGTCATTTGATTCAATTCTTTTTAGCATGTTTTACATTGGTAAAACATGAAAGTTCATAAAGTTTTATTGAATCTGCTTGAATTGAAAATTTAGCCCACAGGCAATTTTCATGTCATTTGATTCAATTCTTTTTAGCATGTTTTACATTGGTAAAACATGAAAGTTCATAAAGTTTTATTGAATCTGTTTGAGTTGAAAATTTAGCCCACAGGCAATTTTCATGTCATTTGATTCAATTCTTTTTACCATGTTTTACATTGGTAGAACATGAAAGTTTATTAAGCCTCAACATAAGCATGTGATTCTTTATTTTGATGTAGTAGTACAACCTGCAAATTTCTCTGAAATTCGTTCTGACATTCCCGAACTTGAGGAAGTAATCTCGTTTGTTTGTTATGAATCTAATATCGTTAACGTTAATAGCCAGTGAGAGGTGAGCAAAGCATCTTATCAGGAAACAAGATGGGCTCGCATGTGGAAGCTATGAGAACATGTTATTTAACTTTAAGTAGTGGTTTTGTTTTGGAGTCAGAAAAGACCTTTTATGTTCCAAGTTTTCTAGAAACTTGATTTCAGTTTCAAGGCTTGTACATTTTGGATATTCCTTAAACTTTTCAGAAAAATCTTTTTCTGATTATGTTGGGAATGGTATTTTGTCTAATGGTCTTTACTGCAAAACAAAGTCACATATGATTCAATGCATGTTCACACTGGCACTAAAAGATGATGATTAATAACACTTCTCCATTAATGATTGATAACACTTCTTCATGAATAACACATCTTCATTGATTCCCCTCTAGTCATGGTGAGCAATTGGTTTGCAAGCTCAAGAAGTCATTGTATGGTTTAAAACAAGCATCCTCCCAATGGTATTTGAAATTCCATAATGTAATTTCTTCTTTTGGTTTTGTGGAAAACATTATGGATCAATGTATATACCTGAAGGTTAGTGGGAGTAAAATTTGTTTCTTGTTTTACAAATGGATGACCTTTTTGCTAGCAACCAATGATAAGGGTTTGCTACATGAGGTGAGACAATTCCTCTCTAAAAAGTTTTGATATGAAGGATATAGGTGAGGCATCTTATGTCATTGGCATTAAGATCCATAGAGACAGATTTCGAAGCATCTTGGGTCTGTCCCAGGAAACCTATATTAATAAAAATTTTAGAGAGATTTCAGATGAAGGATTGTTCACCAAGTATAGCTCCCATTGTGAAGGGTGATACGTTCAATTTGAACCAATGCCCGAAGAACGACTTAGAAAGGGAACAAATGAAGAACATTCCATATGCTTCTGCTGTCGGAAGCCTAATGTAGGAATGTTGGGACGATGTCAGAGTGATCCAGGTTTAGACCACTGGAGAGCTGCAAAGAAAGTAATGAGGTACCTTCAAGGGACCAAAGACTACATGCTTATGTATATCCTGTTTGAGGCTGCTTTACATGGTGTATGGCTTAAGAATTTCATTTCTGGGCTTAGAATTATGGATTCTATATCTAAGCCATTGAGAATATATTGTGATAATTCAGCTGCTGGTTTTATGGCTAAAAAAGTGGGAGTCGAAATAAACACATCGACATTAAGTTTTTAGCTATAAGGGAACATGTTAAAGAAAATAATGTGGTCATTGAGCACGTCAGCACTGAGTTAATGATCAATGATCCTTTGATTAAGGGCATGCCACAGTTAATTTCAAGGATCATGTATTGAATATGGGACTTGGTTCCATTATGCAGTTTTTTCATTGTATGGACAATGGTAATGAAATTCTTAATTATTGTGATGTTTTTTCTCATATTATGTGCACCTTAAGTTGATTTGAGAAAATTCATTTAAGAAGGACCAAGAATAAACATAGCGTTTATTCATTAAGAAATTGTTGCCACATAAATTATAATAAGAATAAATGCATAGTAATACATGGAAGGTAATACTCATCATTAGAGGACTTATCGCCATGATTCATGTATCTATTACTTAATACAGATTATCAATGGTTTTTAAGTTGAGACATTAAGTTTGGAAGTATGGACCAAGTGGGAGAATGTTAAGCTCCATTAATTTAACACAAAAGCTACCTTGATTTATGGAGTTGCAGCTTTTCTTAACTTATGGAAACCAACTGCAGTAGTTTCCTTAAGTTAAGAAAATCAACTGCAATTACTAAATTAATAATTGGGAGCTACTAAAGTGGTCCATTACTTTGATCTCATCTCTACCTTGATTTGTGGTTTTTCTAACACATAGCTTTTAGAAGCTTGATGGAAGCTTAGCTATATGTTTATCTGTTTGTCCCCAAGCTCAGATCTCAACCCCCTTCAGTTCTACACCATCTAGCTGAGATAGCAGAGCTCGGAAGCGCCTTCAGAATTTTGTGTTCTTTTGTTTGGACAGAAGCTGGAGTGCTGAAGGAGAAGCTTGTGGACTGTGGCCTGCATCAATACATCACCAATGGCTGGAGGTAACTCGTATCCCTGGGCAATAAGGTTTAATGATTCTTTGAGTTTATTCCGCATGCAGAATCATTGTTAAAATTGTAGAATGTCTAACAATAATAGCATTATCAAAGGACAAATAATGGCATCTTTCAGCCTAAAGTTGTAGCCACTTCTGTAACATAAGGAAAGAAGAAAAAGTTGCAGCGCATCATAAAACTTACATTATTTGTGCGGATTTAGCGAAATGTCATTGATGCGAGATGTCGATTTTCGAATGTTCATTAAGCTGATTATTATTGTACAAAGAAGATGATTATGATGGGCAGAATGGAAACACCGTCTCTCTGCTTGTTATATTAAATCAGGCGACAATTTTAGAGCGTATTATTTGCATGGGAAGTTATTTTAGTGTTTTTAGAAATTAGTATAAATTTATTTAAATTATGGATTTATTAAGGGCGTCAAATTTTTGTAAATGTAAATTTTATTTTAAAATGTGAAATTTGAAAAAGATTTGCATTAAAATCTTTAACATTTTATAGACTTCATCTAAAATATTTATACATTTTATCTTTGTAATAAAAAATGTGTGTTAATTGATACTAGGTGTTTGCAATAGAACTAACAATGTTGATTAGGGATGTGAGAGTGTCTGCCACAAAGTCTTCACGTAGTGAACTTGTCACATATCACTTGTTTTCATGAGATATTAAATAATACCCATAATTTTACTCAATGTTCATAAATAACTCCTAATATATTTTGTTCAACCCCATTTCCAATACATCTTTCTAATAAAAACTAGTTTTTTACTCTATATTCTTAATTTTAATTAGATAACCTTTTTATAACTTCTAATACCTATAAACCACCTCGTACTAGGCATCCTCCGCCCACTATCCCACCTAACCCCCTCCAATACCTATAATATATTGAATTATCTTTTCATAATTTTAAAAGTCCCTTTAAGAATCAAGGTGATAGGATTTTTAGAGACCTTGAATTCAATGTTTATGTTCACCATTTAGGGCTTGGGGTTTGGCATGTTGTGTTTGGGTTCTCTCCAACTCACACATAATACCCATAAACCACCTCCTACTAGGCATCCTCCTCCCACTATCCCACCTAACCCCCTCCAATACCTATAATATATTGAATTATCTTTTCATAATTTTAAAAGTCCCTTTAAGAATCAAGGTGATAGGATTTTTAGAGACCTTGAATTCAATGTTTGTGTTTACTAGTTAGGGCTTGGGGTTTGGTATGTTGGGTTTGCCTTCTCTCCAATTCATACATATTCTTAAGAATGTCTTCCCCATGGTGGTTCATTGAACATTGAGGAAAAATCTTAATCTTACTACATGTGTATGTTTCTAAGAATGCAAGCATGCTCGTGTATGATCACTTTCTTCAACACCCTGTTGTTACTTGTTTTACTATCGTTTTTGTTTGAGCACCCAAAAATTAAAGAAAACAAATTAATATTGGTCATTGTCTAATTTATTTATTTTTTTCTTTATTATATACTTCATATTAATTTCTTACCACTCACATTTTTCTCTCACAACATTGTTAGTCTATCAATCACTTTAGTAGTCAGATATCTTTTGAGGTGGCTTTTTTTTTTTTATAATGCTCTCCAAGCTAAAGATGATGTCTAGTGATTTTCAAATAGATAAATTTATGTGAGTCATGCATAATGGTGACCATCTATACTACACAAATAAAACTAATATATATCCATCTTAATTTCAAATCTACTTAGAATTAAGAGGAATCAAGTCACTAAAAAACCATTTTCTCTCACAGTGTAAAGATTTCCTCAAATTTTACACTTCAACCAAAATGTTTACATCATTAAATATCTAATACCTCTATATTTAATACATTCATATTTAAAATAGATTTATACTTGTAAAATTTGATAAATTATTTATATTGAATATATATACATTAGAAAAGCACTTATAATCACTAATAATTTAATTAAAAAAATCATCTATTTAAATATATATATATATATTATATATTTAAATAACTTACGAATGAAAAATCTTCAATATGTTAACTATTAAATATATATATATATATATAAATAGAAAAATTTTCTATACTAACATTGATAGAAATTAACAAATATCTCATTACATAGGTATCTTATTTATGTAGATAAATAATTTACTGAATACAAAATTTAGGCCATTACTTAACATGGTATATAACTCGTCAATTTGTATATTATTATTTAATCATTAATGAAAATATTATACGTTAAACGATTATAATTATAATAAAATTTGCATTCTAGCTTAATTTACATATATTAGTCAACGTTTCCATAGAAGGGTAAGCACCATGTATCCTCCTATCTTAATAATGTCCCCTCTCAAAGTATAATTATTTACATACATGGAAGTAGTTTAGTTTAATACAGTAAGTTTAATTATTCCTCTTTATTATTATTATAATGTAATATTAGGTATATTCGCATGACTTAAGGTAACACTTGTAAGGTAACACTTGTTATAGTTAATTTATTTGCATTTGGGCATTTACCCCTGCGGTCGAGACGGAAGGCTTGATGCCTCCCCACCGGGGTTCAAACCCTTGCATGTATCTTGCTGTTCGGGTATTTTATACGTTTTTCAATCTCGCTTCTGTAAATACATGTAAATTGTGAATTTAGAGTTAATATAATTTTTTTTTGGAAAGACTCACCCACTCTCTTTTCTTTTTAAAACACGTATTATAGTTAATTGTGTTACTAAAAATAATAATGAATTAGAAAATTGTTAATTTGTAAAAAATAAATACACAAAATTTAATCTTATGAACACGCTAATATGATAAGTTATGTTAAGATCAAAGATACAGTAGTATATTTTAAAAGAGCAAACTTTAAAATCAGCCAACCTTGAAACTATATTAAGAAAGACTCTTAACTATATTAAGAAAGACTATTATCAAAATTAACCGCTAAAAAATTTCACTAAGAAGGCAACTTTCTTGTAATAATTTTATTATTACGTGTATTAAAAATAATTGGCCTATTCAGAGCATTTTAGGTAAGGAAACAATTTTGTTATAATAATTTTATTATTAATCATACAGTTTTAAAAAAATTGTTAATAAAAAATTGTTACACTTATATTTAATTAACATAATTATATTAATAAATGTGATTGATATATTTTATAAATGTTAATTTTATATATAAATTTAATATTAAATATTATTATGTATATGTATTGTATTAATTTTATATATTTTAATTTTTCTAAATATAACTAAAAATATCAAAAATTTAAATAAAAATATAATAATCATAATTTTATGCCATAAAAAAATTAAAATATATATAAATTATATAATGAAATTTTTATTAATTATTAAATAAAATTTTAATAGTTGAGTTTATAACTTCTTACCTGTGAGATTCCACGCATAGTTACGCGGAGCTTCAATCAGGGAAACCATAAAAACGGGATTCTCTTCATCGGTGAATTTCCCTGTAAAAAGGACTGATGTCCCCCTAGATTGACAACCTCTCATTCAAATCTGCATTCAATAGTTTCTGCGATTAAAATTCAATCGAAAGAGTAACATGGCGACCTAGCTGGATGCTAACCCAAATGAAAGCTAACTGATTCCATTTCTGTGTCGACTGAGTTTGATGCTAAACCAATGAAATTGAATTATTTCAATTTGCTTAATTTATGGTGAAATAAATAATATTTAAATTAAATATACTATTTCTTATTTGAAATAGAAAATCATTTAAATTGTTTTTATATTATTTGTTAGATCATGTATTAAACGAAAAATATTCTTTTCATATTAAATCTGATTTATTCAATTATTAAAAAATCAAAATAACATAATTATGTTATTCAAAACACAATTTTTTTTTAAATATTTTTTAAATCATTTAAAAAATAATAAAAATAATTTCAAATCTAAAAGGTAAAAGTATAATTTATAAATTAAATATTTTTAATAATAAATTAAATAGTTATAATAATTTTTAATTATATTTACAACACGAGGATTCTTTCAAACTAAATTTAAGTTAATATTTATTTTAATTTCATATATATAATTTATAATTATATATATATATATATATATATATATATTTTAAATGGTTACTATTAGAAAATGAATTTCACATCTAATTAATTATATATGAAATTAATTTAAAATTTGATTTTATTAATTTTATATATATGACAATGATGATGATTAATATTAACTAAAATTAATATATTTCAAAAGAAATGTCCAGGAAACCCTTGCCATTCGAACCTGGTATGACACGGATATGCCAGCGACGCAACAAGAAAAGGACATCTTAAAAGCATGGAACCTGGACCTTTCAGCATCTGCAAAGGTCACCTCGCGTCCCCCCCGTGGCCCCTCCTCTCCTTCCTCTTGGTCCCCTCCGGCTCTCAACTCTTTCAAGCTCAACTTTGATGGGGCGGCCAAGGGCAATCCTGGGCCGGCTGGCTATGGAGGAATCATCAGAAGTCACACAGGTAAACCCGTGCACATATACTATGGCTCTCTAGGCAAAGACACCAATAATGTTGCAGAAATGGAAGGACTTTGGCATGGGATCTGCTACGCAGAGCAACTTCACTTCCTACCTCTGGAGGTTGAAGGCGATTCCCTCATCCTTATCAATGCAGCCAAGAAAATCCAAGCAGGAAAAGCAGCAGACAAAGTAGCAACCAGCTGGAGACTCTTGAGTAGGCTGGAAGCCCTGGAAACAAAGCTTACAAATCCGCATAGCCTCACCTTTCAGCATGTGCGAAGAACAGCAAACAAGGTAGCCGATAGACTGGCTAACCAAGGCGTTTCCCAGACTTCAACTCACTACTCAGGTCCCCTGGACACGGTTGAAGATGATCAACTCAAAAAAGAATGCATCGCCCTGGTGCAACAAGATTTCTCTCCCCTGGATGCGGGTGATCGTTAGACATATGGCACACAAGGCTCGTCCAAAGGGCAGGTTATATCTGAGTCTGTCACTCTGTCTCTATGTAATTTTGTCGGTTTTATGTTATCTCTGTTCAGTGTTGATGTTCTGCACGTGTTTATGTCTATATGTCAGCTGCATGAATGTGGCCCTAAGTCTTTATCCATGTGTCCTCTATCCATGTGTCACATGCAATTCTGGCAAGACTTCTCAAGTGTCAACTGTTTGTCCACGGACAACTTTTACAGGGCTGCGGCCCCGTTGTAATTTTCACAATGTAACTCTGCTCTTGCTGTAATATAATAGTTTAGTATTACTTAGAAAAAAAAAAAAAAAAAAAAATTAATATATTTCATTATACTTTGAGAAGGTAAGAGATTTCTCATAATTCTTTACCATTTTATTAAAGGCATTAAGAGAAGCACTCCAAAATCACCATAGTTTTGTTGAGTTAAAAGGTCAACAAGGCTAGTAGTGTGACAAATACTTTGAAAATTAGATTGAATGTGATCATAACATGGGAAATTTAAGAGAATGTGATTTACATCTTCAACCCTTAACCCTCTTACTATTGCAAAGGTGACAAGATCTTTAATCCCGTGGTACTCTAGGAATTGATCAATGCCTAATTTCACTACGAAGTTCATGAGATTTTTTTCTTATTTTAACAATGTTCATTTTCTTATGAACATTAGTCAAGAAAAAGAAATACTTTTGATTTTACAAATTGGGGTTGTTCACCTGCTTAAATTTTGAAGTAATAGTATTTTTAATATTATGCTTATTATGGAAAATGTTCTCTTCCTTTATTCCCTAATTGTTAAGCCAAGAGTGGGCATTCTTATGTCATCCATGCTTGAGCGAAGGTGGGGGTTTTGACTAGAGTTAAAAGTAATTGTAGGGAATCTTTTGGATTCCATGTTGATTAATTTATTCTTATACATTAGATACCTAGAAACCCAAAATATATGTTATACATATAGAGTATTTGTGGATGCTCATTCAATATTTATTTTTGTAAGCTAAGCTAGTTTTGTATTAGTGATCAAAATGAAACATTGCAAGTCTATATATTTTGGTTTTCTATTGCAGAAACTAGACAAATGGCATAGAAATAATTCTGAAGTCATAAAAGCTTAAACTAAATGCCTTATCTACTTGTCTAGATAGCTAAGTCTTCATTTATCTATGAAACTAGATAACAAAACATAATAGTGGCTAACAACAAGGATACCTTGCATACAAGCACTATTAATATGAAAAAACATTATAAAAAATACCATATCAACAATTAGGAGAGTCCCCCAAGATGGGAGCTGGAACTAATTCATCTTCCTCACTCTTGTGGAAATCCAAATTGTCCAATTTCTTAGCTGGGACTGAAAGTTTGTTATTAAATCTATTGACACATTATTGCAAGGTCTCTATGAAAAGAAGAATTTTTTCTTGACATTCATTTCTCTCAATGAGAATTTTCCCCAATATGGTCTTTATATGTCAATACAAGTCCATAGTGTGCATGTATTGAGTTTGTCTAGAGGGGGTATTTCATGTATCATGAATCCATTACCTGACATTCTCTACACTTCTATATCTAACAAAACCAACATTCAAACTAAGCCCTTTTTTTGTGTAGAGTCCATATCTTCTCAATTAGAATGAGTGGTAAGCTCCCAATAACGACTTGCAAAAGCCTTTACATTGGCGTAGGCATGGATTTGAGGAGGAATATATTTTCTACTTTGACATTGGCCATAATGAGAATGTTTGTGGCAAGGCATGACAAAGATCGAGGAAAACAAGGAAAGACAAGCTAAGGTGTTGATTGTTGAATAGAACAAGAGTGAACACTATGAAACGAGTGAGCTATTCCTCAAGAATGATGAGAAGGTGAAGCAACAAGAGGTTATGAATCAAAATTAAAAGGAGAGAAAGAGAGGTGGGAGGGGAAGTATTGAGAGGAGTGTGGATATGATAAAAATAAAAAGCAAAAGCAAAGGAAGGTGGTGAATAAAAGATGCTTGAACATCATGGAATTTCAAAGATACATATCGAAACAATGTGAACTTACCCAAAATAAGCACTATGAAGAGAACTCAAAATTTTTTGCTACATATTTATGCACTCCTTATGATAAGTGTCTGGAAAACCCATTGTTAATGCAAAATGACACCCACTCCTAACAAATGATATTCCAACATAAAATAGATCATCATATTAAATAGCGAGTAATTAATATGACTAATCTTACCAAATCCACTCATCTCTTAACATATGGATTTCAACTAGTACACCTCTTCGTATTCCAAAACTCCTATACAAAAATCATTATACCAAAATAATTATTGAGATCTTCTTCCATTAATACCTAACATGAAAAATACTCGTCCAATATTTGATTTTTCTCACACATATATCTTGATTTTTCTCACACATATATCTTGTGCATGGTCCCAAGTTTGTTAAGACAACTTGGCTTTTAGAGTTTTCAAGAAGCCGTTGCCTTTAAATTTTTATAAAACCCCACATTAGCCATTCAAAAAGATCTTTTGCCGTTGCGGTATATGATTAATGGGAGTCATTTCGAAGAGATCGAGTACAATCATGTAATTTACTTTAATGAACATGATTATTACTTATAAATGTATGTTTTTGTCTAAATTCAGAATTATCTTTTATCATGCACATGCTTAATGCTTCTTTATTATTAGTATATTACCGTGTTTGTTACTATTCCTTATAGATGGATTGGATTATATAATGGGTTTTTCAATTTATTATGATACATTATCCTTTTAATTGCTTTTTTGGCAACTAACATAAGACTTCAGGTGAGGCTGACAACCTGAGTCTCGTCTCCTATTTGCATTAGTTTTTATTAAACCCATGCATGGAGCCTAGACTCATTTGATGTCAACATCGTTTTCCATCCCAATGTGTGATGAGGATCATGAAGGTTACTTACAATGTAATCACAAAAGGGTTTAATGTAGCAGTAGGTTACAATTTTATGTGGTAATAAGTTATAATTGCAATTTCAATTTAAACTATATGCATGGTTATGTTATGTTTTAAGTTTATAGATTCCAATTTGAAGGGTACCAAGATCCGCTGACCTGTGTGTCAAAGTTGAAAGAGCAACTTCCACTGAAAACTTGATATGCTGTATAATAATCACCAACCTGATATGCTTCGTGATGGTGAAACTTATCTACTTGCTATAAAATGGTTATAAATACTTTTTTTTTCTTGTTTTACTACATGCATAAATCCAATAATTTTTCACCTTCTAGAACCTTTAAAACTGATAGTAAGGAAATTCATAGAAAGCGTTGAGTAATCATAATAATTTAATATTGGATGGAGTGGATACAATGATAACAACTTGCATGATTCACTGGAACTCTTAATATTTAAAAGAAACAAAATACTTTCAAACCTGAAAAAGTCAGAGTCCATAATACTGAAAGGGGAAAATGGTTATTTATCTCCTACGAATCATTTAGATAGCACCCCATCAATGTTATTATTAGGCCATCGTTTAATGTGAAATCCTACAAACAATGAACTTCGAAAAGCTCATTTTGTAATCATTCTAATATAACATTGAGACGTTGTCAAAGAAATCACAATTCCCGAGTTGAAACGTGTGGCTTACTTGTCCACAATTGAGAAGTTGTCAAAGGAATCAAAACACTAGTTGAAATGCGTGGATTTCTCTATTTGTAGAGGAGACATGTGTTCACATTTCAATAAAAGTAAACACATAATTTATTTGTGATAACGATGGTATAATAATGGAGTAATTTTTGTGTGATTTTTTTAAAAATTAATTTATTTTTTATTTTAATTTCTTTAGTAGTAAATAGAGATAAATTGAAATCATAAGTACTAAATAGAGATAAGTTTGATACATAAATTTTTCACAATTAAAATGTTGTAAACATTTTTAAATTGTTGAATTTATATATATATAAAAAATCAGTTTAAACGACCCACAACAAAATTTGAAACGAATTAAATAACCAACCTTTTAAATACTATGATGATGCAGTACCAAGAAAAAAATGTACCAAACAAAATAACATAGAATGGCAATTGCGCAGGAGAAATAACGAGATCTGAAATCTAGAGGTGTAAGAAAGAAGAAAGAGATCCAAGGCATCGTTAAAATCATATTGTTCTCCGGAATTTAGCAAAATGCCGTAGAGCCAGTGAACCGTTCTAGCTTTTCTTGAAACCTGTGACACAAACATGTGATTTCCTACCGATTACGCTATCTTATGGAATGGAAGGTAATGAGCATTGAGGTGACGGGGGTAAAACAAGTTCAAGGTATTGGGGCCTCTAAAGTCAACAACTTAAAAATAAAGTTGTACTGAATATCAGCCATCAACAACTTACAAATAAAGTTGTACAGAATATCAGCCATAACGATGCCATTTAGTATCAACAACACCTATCTACATTCACGAGACACAGCTTAGTCGGCTGCATGGCCATACCTGAGATCAGGGTTGGAATTTGAAGGGCAAATGATCGTCATAATTTGAAGGGAAAATGATCGTCATAAGAATTTGCCTTTCAAATACAGGTTAAAAAATTACAAAACTGTAAACAATCTAGTTTGAAATTATGAAAATAAGTTGGAAACTCTGAAAAATGTGAAAAATGTCAAACTTGATGAGCTGGTCGTCTTTGAAATTCCAACCTCGCCTGAGCATTTAACTGATGAAAAAGTGCCTTTCATCGCGGTATCAAGTGATGAAAAACTGCCTTTCATCACTGTATCAAGGGATCAGGGATGGAATTTGAGCCTAAATAGTTTCTTAGGGGAATGATTTGCTAGTCAAATATAATTAGGGGAATGATTTGCTAGTTAAATATAATAATTTTTTTTATATTTGTTAATATTTGTTGTTAAAATAATCATCACAGGAACTAGAGTTATACATATTTAAATTTGATTGGTGTTTTAGATTTGAAATCCTAACAATATGAGTTTTGAATCATTTGCGGATCTAATCAGGCCAAAAATTACACTAAAATTATATAAACTATTAAATTTAATAAATGTTTCAGATTTGAAATTCTTATCTTACCAAAATGGTACAAAACGACTTTCTAATTTTAAAGGAGTATCTTTCCAATCGCCTCACTCTAAACCAAATACATTCTCGCACCAACCAACTGTAGATACTATTCTTGGTTCTTGGCTCCAACACCTATTGTTCAACATTGTCACAACAACCAACAGGTCTTGGCTCAGCCAAGAGGTCTTATCAGATCATATCAGTAGTGCTTCTGTACATTGAAATCATATCAGTAGTGCTGCTGTACATTCAGATGTATCTAGAATGTTAACAATCGAATTATTGATTTTAGATATTCAATGTTTTTACAAAGTTAAAAATCAACTATTAATTTAATTTTAAAATTTATTTAATTTCTTTAAAATTAAAATGATTTTCCATATCCAAAAGAATAATTGATTTTATACATTCAACGTTTTTAAAGTTAAAAATTAATTATTAATTTAATTGTTTTTAAAGTTAAAAATTAATTATTAATTTAATTGTGATACTTTATATCATATTTAAATTATTTTATAAAATGCTTTTACACATTGAAATATGTCCAACAATCAAATAATTATTTTACACATTCAATGTTTTTATAAAATTAAAAATTAATTATTAATTTAATTTTGATATATATTTAAATTTTTTAAAATTAAAGTGATTTTGCACATTGGAATAAGGGCAGAATATTAATAATGAAATTATTGACTTTACATCCTCAATGTTTTACAAGGTTAAAAATCAATTATTAGTTTAATTTTGATACTTTAAATCATGGCTAAATTTCATAAAATCAAAATGCTTGTGCACATTCAAATATTTCTGTATTGAATTTTATTTTAAAAATTTAAATTTTATTACTAAATATATAAATCAAATAAAATTATAATATATTTAAAGATAAAAAAAGAAAAAAGAAAAAAAGGAAAAGTATTTATTTTTTATCTCTAATAAACACAATTTATTTATTAAAAGCTTTATATGTACATGTATCAATCTAGATTTATCGTGTTTTCTTATTTATCAATTTGAGTGATAAAATCTATGAGCATGCAAACTCTTTTTTAGAATGCAAAATTTGAGGAAAGGTTTGCACCTCGAGTATCATGAACCTATCCTACAACAACACTTCGCTATACGCACATCCATGAGGTGCATTACTTATTTGATTTTATTTTTTTTCCTTGCATGATCATATATTTATATCTAGCATTACATTTAGCATTACACTCATGACTTTCCACCTCTTCTTGACCTATGTTTACAGTATATATTCCTTTTAATTGGCGCTTGTCTAAATTGGAGTGCTAAATGAATCACTTCTTGCTTGATCAAGACCCTACATATCTAAGTTTGGTTATATAGTTGGGATGTAATATCTATTACACCCCTCTCACTTTATGCCCCTTGATTGATTAACGTGATTCATATTAAAGGTATGCCCGATTCCAAGGGTTATCAATATGCATAACCTTTCACTTCTAAATTATGGCGTATGTGAGCAGTCCTTCCTCGGGATTGTTAATACCACCTATGTATATGCTTAGTTTCTCACACAGCTACAATTTTTCTGCCCTTCTACCCCACCTCCTACTGGCTCACTCCACACGTCTTGGCCCATGTGAATGGGTACTGATTTGAAATCACCCCTAGCTGACCTCAAGAAATTAATGAAGGTATTACATACTCATGTGCTAGTATGTGTGTCTATGTTATCTTGTGCAATGGATTGATAAGATGGCGAAATACACCGACACTTGAAACAGTAAGAGATCACAGTAAGCTAAACATATACACAACAAAATTTAATAAGGATTTCACTCAATCCTCCTGGGATACGTCTCCTGGTCCAGCCTTCATTGGTGGCCTTTTTATTATGTTTTTAAAGCAGAGTCTTACAATAAGGAGCTCAATCTAAATCTCACTTGATAGAGGATGATCAATAGGATGGCACTTGGAATTCCCAAGTCCTTAGAGTTCACAGACTCCCCTTACCGAATTCTGACCTCAATTGGTCTTTGTCTGCTCGATGCTGCCCTTACTCTGATGGTCAGCTTGACTTCTCTGTCCTTTGCAATTTTTCCTCTCTTTCTGTGTCTCTTGGCCTTCGGCTTCTTCACTGCTTCTCTACCTCACTGTTTGTCCTGTGTCTGTCAGCTCATGGCTTTAAAGCTAGCTCGTTCCTTCTACTGTTCGTTTCGGCTTCCTGGATCTCTAGATCGCTTGCCTCTATCCGCTGGGACTCCTCTGCCCTACATCATCATTGTTGTGTAACGCTTCGCAGAGAGGTGGCCACCTGTCTCTTTGCGAACTGAGTGTCAGTTCTTCTTGAATGGTCGTTTTTTCCGTTATTCCCCAAATGCCTGCGAAAAAAATCCTTTTGTCAATTCATTGGTCAAGTCGGACTTCAAATCCTATGTGTCGTAGTTTATTTCTCCCGCAGGTCCGGTCATCCATCGGGTTGAACCTCCACCGTTGATCTGGAGCCCCTAGATCCTACGGTCTTCGCTTCTATTGCACGGTTGAGCTGCTCGACCATTAATCCATCATGTAAGTGGTTTCTCTCTCTCCCCACGGGACACGCATCACTCAGTGTATGATATCGCTGGGTCCTTAGCCAAACCCACTTACCACCCGAAATGCCTCTGATATTCTGCAGGTTTTGAGCACGGGACCCGCCTTGTTCGTTTTAACGCTTTCCCATGGTTTTTCTGGTTTCCCTTGTGACTGAGTGCTCGGGGCCTTTCCTTCTTAACGGGATTTTCCCAACGATCGCATATCAAAAACAGCCTCCTTTCCTGCATCTGAGCTTCCCAATTGCCATTTTTGCGCCATGCACGGTCTCCATGGGCCAACAGTCAGTGTGCTTTGACCGAAGGTCCTCATTGCTTTGTGCTGGTTGCAAATTGCCATTATTCAGAGGTTATTTTTTATAGCTATAAGATTTCTTGAAGTCTGTCATTCATTCTTAACAATCATGGAATTGTTTGAGGATCCAACTCGGATCACGACCTTCCCACTGAAAAATATTTTGGACCACCAAAAGTTGGTTTTCAAGCATCGACTAAGTGAGGATACAACTTTGTCACATGTCCAATATCTATCCATTTTGCATTGCTTGGCTTTGAACCCCTGAGCCCAATTCTGAGGTATTCAACATCTCCCCTGCACGTTGTTCTCACCTTCCTATCCAGAACGGTATCTTCCTACAATTCATTAAGATATTCAGGTAGCAGGTCATCAATAGAAGGTAATTGACTCTGATCTTCAGGATCTTCAATTAACAAAGGTTCAAATAGTCTCAAGTTGTCTGCATTGACGACTGAGTAGATGCGCATAAAAGCTGGAAAATCAAGCTGAAAAGCATTCTCACCAATTTTCTCAAGGATCCTGAAAGGTCCATACCTTATTGGTTTTATCTTCTTACCTTCACCTTGCATCCTGTCTTCGCTGATATACAGCCAGACTCGATCACCAACTTGGAAACTATGCTCCATGCGATGCTTATCATGCCTTGCCTTATATTTGGCCTAGCTCTTTTCCAGTTGTTCCTGTACTGCCTGATGGATCTCTTGGATTTGTTCAATGAATCTAGTTGCCTTATCCACATCGATGTGTCCCTCAACTGTTGTGTCCTTACCAAAGACAAAATCCAAGGGAGACCTTGGTGTGAAACCAAAACATCTCTCAAAACGAGATCTCTGTGTGGAAGAATGTTTGGCTCGATTGTAAGCATGCTGCACATAACACAAATGTTCATCCCAAAGCTTGGGATTCTTACTGCAATATCCCTTGAGCAACTGGATCATTATTCTGTTGACTACTTCTGTCTAGCCATCGGTTTGTGGATGGAAAATTGTGCTTTTCTTTAGTTTGGTGTCCATCAGTTCCCACAGACCTGACCAAAACTTTCCCACAAATCTGGTGTCTCGATCAGATATAATGGAAGTAGGTAATCCAAAATGAACCCATATATGTTGAAAGAACAGTTTTGCAGTTTGTTCAACTAGAATCTGTTTCTTACAAGGTAGCAAAATAAACATTTTGCTGAACCTATCCACAACAACATTAGATAGTCATGACCTTTCCTAGATCTAGGAAGTCCTCCAACAAAGTCCATGGAAACACCTTCCCAAGGATGAGTAGGAACTGGTAGTGGAGTGTACAAGCCTAGTATCCTATTGTTGGGTTTGCTTTTAGCACACATAGTAGTCCCTCTTACATATCTAGAAACTGTCTCGTTTATTCTTTGCTAATAACAAAATCTTTGCAGCTGTGTAACCGTTTTGCTTACCCCAAAGTGACCTGATATTAGAGAAGTGTGTGCTTCTCAAATTATCTTTACTCTTTCAGTTTGTGGAATGCATAACTTCCCATAATGATACAAGAGTTGTTCCTTAATATGATAATCCAATTCTTCTGCTTATTTGCCTTGACTTAAAGTTGCATATACATCTTTAAAGTCTATATCTTGAGCATATTATTCAATGTAGCTTTCATGTAGTACAGAATTATGCTTGAGTATCGTAGATGCATTTATAATGGGTCTAGATAACATATCTGCAACTTTATTATGTATGCCCTTTTTATATCTGATGACTAAATGAAATTGTTGTAGGAACCCCATCCACCTGTAGTGTCTTGATTGCTGCAACCTAATTTGGGAGTGTAGATATGGAAGTGGTTGATGATCAATATGTATAACTGTTTCTTTGCCCATTAACTAATGTTTCCACTTTTTCACACTTTGTACTAATGCATACAATTCCTTATCATATGTTGGATAGTTAACTACTGCAGAATTAAATGTTTCAGAATGATAACATATGGGTTTACCATGATGTATCAACACTGCTCCCATGGCATAGTCACTGGCATCTGTTTGGATCTCAAATGGTCTCTAATGATCTGGAAGTGCTAGTACTGGTGCTGTACTAATCTTTTCTTTCAAGGTGTCAAAGGATTTTTACTGTTTGCCTCCCCACTGAAACACCTTATTCAATCTTGTTAAAGCATATAAGGGATCTGCAATTGAGGAAAAGTTAGAAATGAACTTACTCCAATATTGTGTTGCTCCTAAGAATCTTCTAACTTCTGTAGCAGATTTGGGTTTAGGCCAGTTTACAATGACTGCAACTTTAGAGGGATCTATCTTCAATTCACCACCCCCTACTATATGACCCAAATAATTCAAAGATGTTTTGCCAAATTCACATTTTGAGAGTTTAACATAAATTTTTTCTCTTTTCAAAACATCTAGTGTCTGCTTAACATGCTTTAAGTGTTATTCCCATGTTTTTCTAAATATAATAATGTCATCCAGATATACAATAACAAAATCATCAAGAAAAGGTCTAAGAACTTCATTCATTATTCTCATGAAAGTAGCAGGAGCATTAGTTAAGCCAAAAGGCATAACCAGCCACTCATACAACCCTTACTTTGTTTTGAAAGCAGTTTTCCATGCATCTTGTTCTGCAACTCTGACCTAATGATATCCACTATGTAAGTCTAGCTTGGAAAAATAAACAACTTCCTTTAATTGATCTAATAGATCTTCTATGCGAGGAAGGGGATAATGATTTTTGATTGTTATCTTATTCAGTGCTCGGTAATCAATGCACATTCTCCATGAGCCATCTTTCTTTCTCACCAAAATGATTAGTGACCCACATGGTGATGTGATAGGTCTGATGAACCCCTTCTTGAGCAACTCCTGCACCTGCTTCTTGATTTCTGCATTCTCAAAAGCAGACAACCTGTACATCCCAATGTTAGGCAATGGAGCATCTTGATGCAAATTAATATCATGCACTATTTCCTTTTTCAGTGGCAGACCTTTAGGTTCTTGAAACAAGATATCATACTCTAAAATGACTTTTTCTAAATCAGCTTGTTTTTTAGCATCACAACCCTCAAATACATTGGTTTTATTAGGTTTCTTTTCCTTTACAGCCATAAGTCAATTTTTTTGGCATGAA
Organism: Pinus tabuliformis; assembly: GCA_031772625.1. Lineage (NCBI taxonomy): Eukaryota > Viridiplantae > Streptophyta > Pinopsida > Pinales > Pinaceae > Pinus > Pinus tabuliformis. The sequence goes on along the minus strand of CM062807.1, from coordinate 371,237,328 downwards.
TTTACAATTCGTTTCATCTGCGCTGAGTTTATGAGAGTATAATTATTCCTGAGCTTATAAGCTCTTACAAAGTATTTGATTCCATATTTAACGAGTAGATACTTGTTCTCAGCTCTATAGAAAATAGCTTTTCTGTCATACAAGTAAGGACTTCCTAAAACAATTCCACATATATCCAAAGGAACTATATCTAACTCAACCTCATCTACAAATGTTGATCCAAAAGAAAACTTAAGTTTGCATTGTCTAGTCACTTGTAGTTGTGCTTTATCACTTAACCAACCTAATGGGTATGGTTTCTTGTGAGGTGTAGTCAGTAATCCCAACTTCTTTACAATTTCTTCAGAAATTAAATTTACTTGTGAGCTGCTATCAAACAAAGTATCAATCTTTTGATGTTTGGAAATAACTCGAATATGGAAAAGCTCATGTCTTTTTCTCTCATTTTCTTCATTAATAGTAGATTCTACAAAATTACTAGTAGATGCTTCAGAATTCTTACCTTTTATAGTTGTGGCTGCAATGGCTATTTCATCTCCTGAGTCCGACCCCAAATCTTTCCGAATAGCTGCAACAATCTTCTTCTTCTTTCCCTCGAACTTCTTATGTATCAGCTCTGGATGCAAAATCCAACAATTCTCATCATCATGCCCCTCCTTCTTACAGTGAGTACAAGAGGACTTTCTCTTCTGTGCAGTGTTGGCCTTCCTTGCCTTCCATTTCAATTTTCTTTTCTCCCTATTCTTTCTTGCAGTGGGTTGGGATGATCCCCCAACTTCTGGGTTTCCATTCTTTCTACTAGCTTCTAGATGCGTAGCTTGAACAGATACCTCATCTAGACTAGTGGGATTAAACATAAGGATAGTGTGCCTCATGTAGCTGTACAGACCACCTATGTACTTCAATAAAGTATCAGGAGAGTCTAAAAAATCCCTAGAATTAAAGCTCTCTTCCTAAATTCTTGGGTGTAACTTTGTACACTTTGCCCTTTCAATTGGTGAAGAGTTTGCTAGCTCATCATGGCTTGCTGCATGTAAGCCAGTGGATAGAACTACTTTTTGATTACAGAAACAAATGCACTCTAGACAGAAAGAGTCTTACCATGTTTCTTCATGTCATCTTGGGTCCTACCTTCCCACCAAACCAAGGCAGTGCCCCCAAGGTGTAGGCTGGCCAGTGCCCCCAAGGTGTAGGCTGGCCAGCTGAATCTTGCTCTTGTCTAAATCGATACTCTGCACTCTGCAATAAACATCAATTTGTCTGATCCAATTGTCCATCTTCTCTGCATTCAACTCTCCATCATATATTGGTAAATCAAATTTAACATCTAGTTTAATCAAAGATGCTTTTTTTATTATGTTCAGGGCTATTAGGAGGTATGAGAAAGCTTTCTTCTTTCTCTTTGCCTTTGGAGTGGTCATGGATGAAAGATTCTTCTTCCCCCTTACCTTGTTTAGAGTCTAATGATTCCTCATCTTTGTGTTTTCTAAAGTCCTTATACATTTCTTCTACCATGGACCTCATGGCGAGGAAACTATCTATAAATTGTGGGTCTGGGCCCACAGAACCTTCCTCCGACATTGTCTTCTGGGGATAGACTCCTCCAATTTCATGATTAGTTTCGACCAAATCTCCCTTTCCTAATTTGAGCTTTGATCTAGTTAGCATTCAATAGCTAAATCTAGCACAAGCTTGTCTAACCTTAATAACCTATAGCTATGATACCACTTGATCTAAAATCACCCCTAGGTGACCTTAGGAAATTAATGAAGGTATTACATACTCATGTGCTAGTGTGTGTGTCTATGTTATCTTGTGCAACGGATCGATAATATTGTGAAATACACAGAGACTTGAAATAGTAAGAGATCACAATAATCAAAACATAAACACAACAAAATTTAATAAGGAGTTCACCCAATCCTCCTGGGCTATGTCTCCTGGTCTAGCCTTCAATGGTGGCCTTTTTATTATGTTTTTAAAGCAGAGTCTTACAATAAGGAGCTCAATCTAAGTCTCACTTGATAGAGGATGATTAGTAGGATGGCACTTGGAATTCCCAAGTCCTTAGAGTTCACAGACTCCCCTTACCAAATTCTGACCTCACTTGGTCTCTGTCTGCTCAATGCTGCCCTTACTCTGATGGTCAGTTCGACTTCTCTATCCTCTACAATTTTTCCTCTCTTTCTGTGTCTCTCGGCCTTTAGCTTCTTCAATGCTTCTCTGCCTCACTGTCTATCCTGTCTCTGTCATCTCGTGGCTTTAAAGCCAGTTCGTTCCTTCAACTGTTCGTTTTGGCTCCCGGTTCTCTGGATCGCGTGCCTCTATCCGCTGGTACTCCTCTGCCATGCATCATCATTGTTGCGTAATGCTTCATAGAGAGGTGGCCACCTGTCTCTTTGCGAACTGAGTGTCAGTTCTTCCTGAACGGTCATTTTTTCCATTATTCCCTAGATTCTTGCGAAATGGATCCTTCTATCAATTCATTGCTCAAATTGGACTTCAAATATTATGCGTCGTAGTTTATTTCTCCCTCGGGTCTAGTCATCCATCAAGTTGAACCTCCGCCTTTCATCTGGAGCCCCAGATCCTATGGTCTTCGCTCCTATCACACAGTTGAGTTGCTTGACTACCAATCTGTGACGTAAACGGTTTCTCTCTCCCCCATCGGACATGCGTCACTCGATGTATGGAATCGCTGGGTCCTCGGCCAAACCTTCTTACCACCCAAAATGCCTCCGATATTCCACTAGTTTTGAGCGCGACACCCACCTTGTCAGTTTTAGTGCTTTCCCATTGTTTTTATTTTTTCCCTTTTGACTAAGTGCTCGGGGCCTTTCTTTCTCAAGAGGTTTTTCCCATATCAAAAACAGCCTCCATTCCTGGGTCTAAGCTTCCCAATTTCCATTTTTGCACCATGCATGGTCTCCATGGGCCAATGGTCAGCACACTTTGACCGAAGGTCCTCGTTGCTTCATGCTGGCTGCAAATTACCATTATTTAGAGGTTATTTCTGATAGCTATAAGATTTCATGAAGTTTGTCATCCATTCTTAACAATCATGGAATTGTTTGAGGATCCAATTTGGATCCGGTACTAAGGCACATGTCCTTCATTATAGTCGAGGTGATGGGCCTTCTACGGCCCATATCTCCTCTCACTCATCAAGGGTGTAAATTGGTTTTTCTAAACCTTAATACTTTTCCCTATTTTCCCTTCATTCATTTGGCTTGTCACTCTTCCACCAGAGCCAAGGGTTCTGCAACATTGCACCGTGACCATGTTTTCTTTCCCCCCGACATGCCTCTATTGTCGCCACAAACTATTGTTGAGTATCCAAGCTTGGGCTATCCCTAGCCACGACGTGAAAATTTTCTGGCAACTAGGTGGCTCAACTTACCTATCTTTTATGTGTTTTCCTTCTATACCATTGTTGAGACAATAGTTGGGGAAACAGAGGTTCTTCAGGCCAATTTCCATCAACCAGGTAATATATTTCTTTGTCTTATAGAGTGCCATGCTTTTATATTATTCGCAACGTGGATCTAATCACCCCTTGCTTATGCACAGGATGGGTATGAGAGTTTCCACTGGGTTAGCTTGGGGTCCTGGTGACCATCACATCATCACCCTCGATACCCAGTATCACTGGTAATATTTTCCCCCTCGTAATATATGTCTTGCTTGTCAAATTAATTCATAAACCCATTCACATAACCACAACTTGTGTTGGTGTTTTTCCTATTTTTACTGTTGTGCAGATATGGATATAGTAAGGAGGTTTTTGTACTATGCCTGTCACACAGGTGATACCTCGTTTCATAATTTTCTAGAGATTTAGGGTATGCTTTCTTTTAATTCAAGTGGGTATGTTTCTACCCACTTATTTTATCGTTCTTGTCGCTTGACTGGTATAGGTATACCCACAATAATTTTCGTTAACTGAGTTCAAGGGTTTTCATGGCTCGACGAGTACTAATACCGCACTTTGTTTCTTCTAAGTCGCTTTATTTACATGAACTTCCCTCTCTGAATCAACTTACCATAGTTGAGAACTGGAATATGTAATTTTGTTGTCGTTAATGGGTCTTCCTAATGTTTAAGAGCTAAAGATCCAGGCGTGCCCTCGAGTCTCATAGATATCTACTGTATTCATATCACTAACAAAGCTTGAACCCCTATTCAAGGGTTCTAGTTTTCTCTTTTGTTTTTCTACTGTGATTAGTGTTTATATGTTCCTCTTTTAGCAAGGCCATCACTGTAATAATATCATTTAATGGAGAATTTTCATTTTTGAATATTATTGTAGCACCTCGCTTTTCTGTTATGTTTATAAAATTATCCTATCCTTCTAGTGTGTTGTATGTTATGCTCCTATATCAATAGGTATCATATTTCATGATTGACATTGATGAGCTCTATAATATTTTCATACCTTTTCTGGTTTTAAAGGTTTTCCATATTATGAAAAAATTCAAAAATTCAAAAATGTAAAGAGGGTAAAACCTAAAAGAAAAATAAAAGGGGTGAAAATAATAAAATGGTCAAAAGAAAAAATGAAAAGAAATGAACCCCAAATAAAAAGACCAGGAAAGTGTGCAAGTCCAAATGCCACTACTATTTCATTTTCTGTAAATAAAGCGTCATGTACAGCTTGTTGAACATTTTTGCTACAATTGATGAATGGCCAAAGAGCTTAATCTTGGCCCGTTCGTTTTTGAATTTCATGTTTTAGAGATAGAGAATAAAGATCTTTCCAAACTGTTTAAACTTGGCAGATAAGTAGATAGGTTGAGAAGCTAAGGAGCTCAACTGTTTAATCTGGGACCTTGGATGAAATAAGTGTAGACTTAGTTAGGCTTACCATGAAAATAAAAGAAAGTTGAAGAAGGTTTGCTAGTCTAAGTGCACCCAAATGTAAAGAAGAAAAAATGTTAGGCAAAGTAGGCTGGGTAGGTAGTTTTATTGTTGCAGAATGAGACTTGTGATTGATTTTGTCTCTCAGAGTGTTAATTTTACCTCTATCACAAGTGCCACGGCAAATATTTCTTTTGGAGCAGCTCAAGTGAAGGCATGACTAACGCCCCTTCATCCTTTTTCCCAGTCATTTACTAATATCCCTCTTGAAGCCACTCATTCCATTTTTCTTTCATTGCCTAAGTAAAACCCTACTTTACTTAGGAAATTGGCCATATTCCTTGTAGAAACCCCTTTTTCTCCTTTCTAGCCTAAGGTTTAAATTCCAAAAAGCATGCTAACTTAGTGCTTTTCTATTTTTGAATTCATATTAACCATTAACTCTATTATATTAGCTCTTGGATAAAATCATTCACCAATCCCCATATTCTATATATATAATACAAAACCCCATGTATTAATATCCCTACCCTGGTTAAAATATAACCATAGTCACTGTATATAAAGTTGGGTTAATAAGTTCATTTGGAGCTTATTAATAACCATTCCCCGCACACATGAGGGATTAATTAACCCCACGTTAATTAATAACCTACACCACCCCCCGAAAGAATAGAAATCCACCTAAAAACCATTATATATTATATTGGGACCCCGCGCATAAAACCTCCTTCACCTCCATTAACTGCCAACCGTTAGATCAACGGCCCCATATCCAACGGTCGATATCCATTTCACGACCCCCTCCGCCGCTGAACTTTATTTCCTGGGAAAATGGTGGTATCGCGCCCGTACCATGGACGCGTGTCAACTGCTTGTGGTGTTCGCTGCCCCTCCGCCTGAAACTGTCCTAGCCCATAAGCGGTGCAGGGTAAACCACTTACCACCCTCCGCTAAATGACAAGATGTCCCATCACTCTGATGTCATCCGTTCAATAAATGCCGAAAAAAATACCCGCCAAATCAATTTTCGTTAAATAAACGATAAAATGTCATTTTCACCTTGATTCTCTGCAAACTGTGCTCCATGCAAAATACATCCAGTCGACCGTCCGAGCAGTTAGCCCATTACTCGACCAACAAACTCCAGCGTTGTGCTCTGCAGTCCGCCATTTGACCTGTAAATACACAGTTTACCTCCGTAGTGTAAGTATTTATCTGTTTTTGCCCTGAAAACATGCAATTTCGCTTTTCCACTGAAAATTCTACCTGAGAAAGCCAAATTCAAGTTAAAAATAGTCTGTTTAGTCCATAAAAAGACTCCTAAACCTACTATTTAGTCCAATTTTTCATAGAAATCCCGAATTCGAGTTTGAAGACGCAAGAACCAAATATGGAAACCCCTGCAACTCCGAATGTTTCACCCATCAATGCTCCCCACAAAGACTTAGATTATCTACCTCTTGCAGATAAGGATTTTCAAATAAAGGACTTAACCACTGATTATAATCACTTAGAAACCTTTTGTCAAATCAGAAACAGTTATCTGAATAAGTCTGATATTTTTGGACTATGGGAATCTAACCTTCCCATGTATTTCCTCCCCTCAATTCATGTTTTCCCAGACCTCATTCATCAATGCTGTGCCAATTATGACCCTGTCCAAAGAGCAATTATGTCCCCATCCCAAACTGTTCTTTTTCCCATAATTGCTAACTCTATTAATGAAATGTTACAGTTCCATCCCACTCAGCCCCTTATTCCTCTTTCCATGGGGTATCTACTCGAAAAAGCATCTCAGTTGTCCACATCAGATATAAGTCATATTGCTCAAACTTTCATGCTACCAGGGTTCCAGCCAAAAGGCCCACCTCCTTATCTACACGCTTTTTTCACTGACACTAGCAGACTCATTGTTGACATGATATCCCTGGTCATGGGATTTAAAACAAGTGAATATGTTGATGAGATCACCTTAGTTTTACTATCAAACTTTACTCCACGACAACCCCCTGCTGTCAAGTATGACTATACCACTTTCATTGCCAAAAAAATCCATGCTCAATTCATGAATTTGAATAGGGAAGGAGTGTTCAAATATACATCTTTCATATACCATCTTTTGTTATATCATCAGCCAGATAGCTTTCCTTTCATAATCAGGAAATTGGACTCAAAGGGAAATCGAAGGTCTGTGATCTTTTGGAGCTCAGTCTTCCATAATACCTATGAGTGCCCTTATACTTATAACGAATTCATTGACTGGTTTGTACATCCAGCATCCACTCTGTTGATAGGAGCTTCCCCTCCCAGGATCACTGGTGATATGGAGAAGATTCTGCAACTTTCTAAACAGTACAGGATATGTGACTGGTACCAATACCAAAATTACACAGAGATCAGAATGTATGGGTGTGAACTTTGCCCTTTCGGCTCTGATACCAGTTGTTAGAAAATTATATACTACAGAGCAATGGAACACACAGAATATTGCATAAATATAAACATAGAAAATGTATAAAACGAAAGAGACACAGATATACATGGTTCACCCAATTTGGGCTATGTCCGCCAGAACAACTAGTCCTTCCTTTTTATTATTGAACAAAATGAAGAGACACAACCTACAGCAGATCCACTGTAATATCCTTTGTTTTCTCTCACAGTCTCACCTCTTTGTTTCCCACTCGGAGAATACACGTCTGTTACACAGCCTCAATACAATGCCCTCATACAAAGAGAGGGGTTGCCTTCTAGGGAAAAAAACCCTAAACTAAACACAAGTTCTACCATCAAATCATCCACCTAATGAACAACCCAGATTGACAAGAAATTACTATACTTTTACAAGGAAATTTTACATCTGCTTTTATCTTCGGGGGCGATGCCCCCAAAACCCCTGCTAGGGGACCACTGGCCCTTGGACCCCCCCGAACCCCCATGAGGGGGACAATTCCCCCCCGCACTCCCCCGCGTGGAGGGTGTACAAACTTCCTGGGGTATAAATCTGGCTAAAACAAGGACCTCTAAATAATCATGCTCCACACCCAACAAGGATATTCAATTATGATTTAATGTACTTGCAATGTTGTGTTGTAATAATCTAGACTAAATTGTGTAGGTGTGATTGTTATACATACATGTGAATTGTTTATGATTTTATCATGTAAGCATGTTTTCTAGTTATTTTTATGGATGTCATGACCATATTTATGTATGAGTTGATGTGTTTGTGAATTTATATCATCCTAATCTAGATTGATTGTGTAGACAAGATAGCCTCCCCTAAAATACACTAAGGTATGATTTTGATTATGTCTCTATTTGGTTTATCTAACGTGGTATGTTGCAGGAAATACTTTCCAAAGCTCAAGAAAAGCAAGCAGAAGTTAATGTGGCCATCCTTCAGAACCTATCATATTTTCAGAAGCATGAAAACTGGGGATCAATCATGGATATGGGAGAAGACTAATGGGGCATATGGTAGAAGGTCTCAATTAGGATATAGGTTAGAAAAAGATGATAGAGTTGGAGGTGGAAAATGGTTGGACACACCTGACAGGAGAGGTAGTGCTTATGGATTTCATTCTACCTCTGGTTCTGAGAGACATAATTGTCATCATTGCCATCATTATTATAGGAGTGAGAATCATTATTTTCCAGAGGAGTTCAAGAAAGTTAAGCCTCCTACTTTTGATGGAAAGATGAAGAAATCAGAAGATACAAAAGCATGGCTACTTGGGATGAAGAGGTTCTTCGAATTACATGATTATTCAAAGAACATAAAAGCCAAGATAACTACCTTTAGTTTTAAAGGAAAAGTGTACATTTGATGGGAAGGTGTTAAGTGTGTCAGAGGAATCATAGATGAGGAGTTGATTCAAGATGAGTTTGATGTTAGGAGATGTAGAACCATTGTGGTGTTGAATCTGTATTGGAGATCATCACGGGAAGGATTGTCCTTTGTATTGGAGTGCATAGTGGATGTGTGGTACGCCTCATATCTACATTATGCAAGAGGTGCAGACAGTTGTGGAGGTAGGCCAAAGCATTCCTCGGATCTATGCAACAATTGATACCAGGTAGGTGGGAAAGTCACCATGTATCCATCATTCAGGTGGAAGTGGAACTAGGGTTAGATTTCCAGGCAGAGCCTCAATGTATCCTATAGTAGAAGAAGTTCATGCTCTGGGATCGAGTGATAGAGGGAGTAAAGTGCATGGAAGAACTTTAGGGCCAAGGAATCTACATGGAAGATGGTTAATCATATGAAATCATAAAACCAGTTTTCAGTTATGCTAGATCCATTAAGGGAATCAGAGTCCCTTGAGAGATAGTGTGCACATGTGTTCAATTTGCAAGGTAGCATGACCGGTACAACAAGGTAAGGTAACTGGTATATTGTTATATTTATTTATGCAGTGACAATTGTTTGTTTATGGTAGTATGATGCACAAAATTGCATGGAAAAGAGGTTTCCATGAAATGTTGAAGAAGGATCGGGTTAAGATTTCCCTGAGAATCACTAAGAACCATGGGGTTGAGTTATGGTGTCTATTGCTAGTTTTGTGGTTTCGATATTTGTGATTTGTTTACGCTTGATTTTTGGTTTTGATTGCATCTCGTGCATGGCCATGGAACTTTGTTTTCTGTTTCTTGGATTTTTATGTTTTCTTCTTTTTTCCTTTCTATCCTTACCTTTTATGTTTTGAGGGTCTTGGGAATTGGTTGCGGAATAGGAAAGTTAATGGAACTCATGGAGAGTTGAATGAAACCCAATAGGTAACGTAAGACCCAAATGAAGCCCGATTCATGTAAAGGGAAGTTGATGGCAAGAATATGACATCTACTTGGACTGGTTGGTTCCATTGGGATAAATGGATAGTGGCACGACAATTAGGAGAAAGGTTACAATCAAGGAAAGGTAAATTAAATGGATTTGAGGCATCAGCTCCCTTGATTATGTTGGGAACTATTGTTCTTAGTGTTGTGCATGATGTGTACAGATAAAGAATGTTCTCGTAACCTTGACCTTATGACCATTGGTAATTATGTTGTGATCATGAATATATATATATATATATATATATATATATATATATATATATATATATATATATATATATATATATATATATATATATATATATATATATATATATATATATATATATATATCTGTGTGTGTGTGTGTGTGTCATTGTTTGACAGGGTTGTCATGGATCATTCTTGTGGGAGAATGGTTGTTTTATGTAGTGAATGGAAGGAAAAGGTTCTTGGTTATGAGGAATCAAGGGGGCATAAATCCCTGGAATATCGACGAGATTAGTATCATGTGGATATGATTTTGATATTATGTGTTTATAACTATTGCTATGTTTATGATATGGTAGGAAATGCTAAAGCATACATTAGCAAAATGAAAGCATTGTGATCTGCGGCATGCTAGACAAGCATGGATAGTGGAAAGAGACACGTATCCTAGATTTGGATTGTGGATGCACACAATAAGGCGCGGGAAATACATTAGAGGAAATGTTTCTTAGTAGAGACAATGTGGTCTCTAGATGTGCAGTATGACTATTATGTACATGTACATGTTGTGTTGTGTACATGTTGTACATGTGGTGTTGTGTACCTGTCATACATGCAGTGTTGTGTGCGTGTGGTACTATGTCACATGTATTGTGTATTCATTATATTGTGACATGTGTATTCATTATATTGTATTGTGTGTGCGTATATGTGTTGTGTTATACACTGGGTGTAGGTGTATGTGTTCTCTTTTACATCAGATGTAGGGTTATGTGGTGTGTTGTACACTGCGTATGTGTGTGTGTTGGGGATTGGTTCTCTAGATCCCTAGAAGTTGTGAGCTGAAGCCTTGTAATAGCTTGGGTTCCCTTGAGGCTGTTGGTTGAGTTCTTAATCCTTGGAGCCTGAGGGTTGGGACAATTGGTCTGGACCCTGAAACAACTTGGGTTCCCTACAGGTTGTGGGTTTATTTATTAGTCCCAAGAGCCTATGGGTTTGGACAAACACCCTTGAGACCTAGAAAATTTGGGATGAGACCAACCTTGAGTTGCTAAAATTGAGGGTAGAGGCAGTATAGTATCTAGATGCCGTTTTTATTGATATTGAAGAGAAGAGAAGGCATTGGGCACTTGTTGAGTTGGTAAACTGATCCATTGTGTGTACGTGGTTGAAGAGAAGAGAAGGCACTGGATCCTTGTCGAGTTTGGCAACCAATTCAACGTGTGTACAGAAGGACAAAGAACAAAGGTAGAACCAAAGAATGATTTAAAAGATAAGTACCAATATTTTATTCAATTTTTAACTATGCACATAATCTATGATTTTGATTTATGATGGTTTGGTCTTGACCTAACCAGATGTGATATGATAATTTATACATGATGACTTGATCAAAGAGCTACATTGACTTTCTATGATAGGAAGTAAACAAAATTGTAGTTGTACCTTATTGATGAGCTACCAATGAGGTATGGTTTGAATTTATTTCAATTCCTTTTGAGACTAATGTGATTATGTGCTTCATAGAGGAAAGCATGGAAAATGCCCGGTTTGGGTGGTTGAAACTAGCTACCATAATGTAGCAACATCAGTAAAAAGGGATTGAAACATGGAAATTTTTATTGGTAAGTAAATTCAGGAGTAGGGCTATTATTGAACACTAGTACCCAATAGTGTCCATTGATTACCATGAGCATGTTATGGCCAGTAGGATGGTTTTTAGGTAGGGATATGCCTTGCTTTTTTGACCTTCTGATGCGAGGAAACTTCGCCAAGGATGGATTGCCTCAAGGACTGTGTAACAGAGAAGGGGATGCGAGTGGAACTTTAAAGGTGTGTGACTACACAGAAAGGGGTGACCAAATTTCACTAAGGAATAGGAAGCATAGAAGGGAAGGTTGGGGACTAAAATTATTTTCTTCATTAGCATTGTTGGATGGAATCATAAGCACAATAGGAGTGCACCTTGGAATAATGAGTTGGTAATTGTTCGTTGAGATAGCAAGTAATGCAAGGATTGTAGTGCTAGACATTGGATGTGGACTTTGGTTTTTGTAGTGGATTATGGACTTCTTGAGAAGGAGTTGAATCCTAATACTACATTTAAGGGTGGAGGTGTGAGCATTTGGATTCCCTTATCGCTAATGTGGGCATCATATCCTTTTATTTACTGGTTAGAGAAAATGTGCATATGTGTATATGTGTATACTATTGTAAATATTGTCTCAAGTTGGATTTATGAACCTCCATAGAAAGTATGATTTTTTTTGGTTGAAGAAAATGTGTATGATTATATATGTGATGGCATTATAAATACCATATCAAGTTGTGTTATAAATCTCCAGTAAGCAATGTGTTTTTCATGTGTTCAACAATTTCTATTGTAAATACTACATAGAGTTGCATTATCAAGCTCCATAGGAAGTATACTTTATTGGGTATAAGCGTCATTAAACATCGAGGATGGTGTTCCTAGAAGGGGGAGGGGTTTTTAAGAGCCCCCAGTTGAAGTTCCATGTAAAAATACAAGACAAAGGTAATGCGACATATATTCCAAGGTGAATGGTGGGAAAACATCATAATGGGAATCACTTGCATTTTATTAACGGCTATGGAGATTAGCGAATTCATCAATGAAGTAAAGAGGAAATAATTGGCATTTATTTATGAAAATAAAGGAAAATAGGAGAAAAGGAAGGTGAAGAGACACAAATTTGCATGCAAGGGAGATTCGAGGAAAAATGAAGGGAAATGAAGAAAAGGAGACATCAACGATAAAAAGACACTTGAGAATCGGTTGATAGATTTTACTCATCTTTTAATCAGGAACTCATAAAGGAGAAGGAATAAGAACTTGTTAAAGAAAGAAAGGAAAGAGATGTACCATAAGAGTAAGCTTGGACAATTGAAATTAAGCACAAAAAATAGTTGTGGATTACAATTTATAGTGTGCATGTGAGATTTAGCATGTTGTTTTTTGGAGTGTGGTATATGCATGTGGTTCCTTTGTTATGTGTTGTCACTAGCATGGAGTTTTTCCTGGATTGACAGTGTATTTCCATTTTCCTGTTGTGGGGCTTTCCACTTGTTTTTCTCATTGGTGCTTAGGTTCCCGATGGTTGTGGGTTGGAACAAATACTCTTGAAGCCCTAGAACATCTTGGGTTGAGTTACTAGGTCCTGGAGTCATATGTTGGGACAAACACTTTTGAGACCTTGGTGGGTTGAGTAATTGATCCCTCGAGCTATAGTTGGAACAAAAACTCTAGAGTCATGGAAGGATATGGGTTGAGTTACTACTTTCTGTAGCCCCAAACAACTTGGGTAGAGACTGATTTGGTTGATGTTAGTGATTTCTGAACTGTAGAGGTGGACTCACTATGGTTGAGGGTTGAGGTGGTATGGCCTCTAGAAGCCCTGGTTGCTTTTCCTTGCTTTATTCTATGAGATCCCACATTCATGCTTGGAATATGGCGTGGGGATGATTGGCAGAAAGAGATATTTGGTTCAGCCCAATCTATGGTCAAGTGGCACATGGAATTCCCTGACTTGGTTGGCACTTTCATGTGTTAATAAGTGTTACTTTCCTATTGCGATCTTTGAACACTTACATTTTTTATCATGTTGACATTATGGCTGATTTTTCATGGTTTATATGTTGGTTATGTATTGGTTATATGATGTATTATATCTATGGCTTCTATCATGTTTTGATAAGTTGTTGAATTTTTGGTGAATGCATGGACTAAAAAGTGCTATTACAACTAACTAGAGAGGGATTAAATCCTTCTTGGTGATTCTCAGATGAATACTATCAATTTATGATATGATATGCATTCATGACATGTAGCTTACATGTTTTTCATATGTTTTACAAAATGTTTATGGATTAGGCATCGTTTGCTCAATTTCTTACTTGAGTTTGATTTGTTGGCTTTCTCATTACCTTTGATTACATTATGGAAAGTTACAAACAATTTTGGGCAGTGGTCTAGAGGTTATCCTCAAAAGGTGGCATATATCTCGGAACTACATACTCAAAACCAGAGGATTTGGGTCATAACAACACAGATACAAGCTTGTAAATGCAGCTATAGACTTCCAAACACATGGATGCAATGTCAAAGGTGAAGTTATGGAGCTAGGTTAGAGAAAAAGGGTTCCAAATCAAGGATTTATCACCTAGGGTGGTTGTCCAACTCCTTAGTGATTTTTAGTCCCTGTGGGATGTTAGTATGTGTTCAGTTTGCAGGCTCCACTTCTTTAAATTAAACTTGGAGGTCAAGTCATTTCATAGTGACACTTGTCTCATGTTTACCCTAGTAATATTGTAAAAGTGGGTAAATTTTAGGAGGATCCCTTACAAGAACAATCTGCTCGTTATTATTTCTTATTGCATGTCCTTGATGAGGTCAAGGTACTGAGAGTTAGGTCTCAATCTAGTTTCACTTGGGACCATTCACTCTTGCAAACTCAAGAGGCCTCCCATGGTAGATGAAAAGATAGATGATGGAGTTGGAGATCCTATGAAGTTGTTTCTCAATGAAGCACTCACATGACAAATGAATGAGATGAGTAGGAGCACCTTCAACGAGAAACATTTTTCGTGGTGCAACACCATTCAAGGTAAAATTTAACTTTGATATCCACATATTTGAAGGACAAATAGATGTAGAAACTTTGATAAAATTTTAAATTTATTGTAGGACTATTACTCCATGCAAAAAAAAATGACAATTAAAAGATCACCTTTGCACTCCTAAAATCCCTTCACCATGTCAAATATTGGTGGGAAGGTTATTGTGAGAGAGAAATTAGGATGAGTCCACAATATACAAGGAAGGGCCCTCTTGGTAAGATTTTTTTGATGTCCTTAGGGAGGATTTCTACCCTATAGGGAACTATGATGACCAATATGGACAACCTTATGATATCAAAGAGACCATCCAGTGCTAGAGTACACCAATATTTTCCATACCTATTGCTCAAGGCTAGGTGTTAAAGGCACTGAGCAGACCTTGGTTCTAAAGTACTACAATTGTCTACACATGTAGATACAAATGGATATGGATTTATTGTACATATTCTCACTACTAGCTTCTTATTAATATGTTTCCAAAAATGAGTAAAAATTGAAGTAGAGAAATAAGTGATACTTTGGGTCTACAATTCCACTACAACATAAGGCTAGAAAAAGTGGCCCAAACTTGTAGAGAAATGGATAGATAAATAAGAGGAAACCTCAAGACAACTATCCCAAGTCACAAACAAAGAAGGGTAATGGGAAGTTGAAAATAGATATTGAAAAGTGGTGTGAGTTCTACAAAAACATCTGGCATAACACTGATGAATTTTTCTCAAAACAATAATTGTTGGTGAAGCTTAAACGATTTTTTTTTTCTCTAATTCTGATTTAGAGAAGGACAAATGAAAGTGGGTCATTGATGCATAACCCAGTGATACCATTGCAACCAAAATGGTTCAACTAGAAGAGTGAGGGGAGTCTAAAGATGGGAGAACATCTTCCATTCATAGACGAGGGTGACAAGGACCCCACTACATTTAATTATTGACAACAAGAGCTAAAAGAACTTGGTATCAACAATGTTCCTGAAGAGATTGAATCTATTAATAGTGTCACACTCCAAACCATGCACCATTGCTTAGTTGAGCCATGGATGAGACAACTATGTTAGGAAACAATGTCACTTTTCCTATGGCATAAAACCCTTTAAAAATGATGTACTATATGATGTTTCCCAACTTGAAGTTTCGGATGTTATTTTAGTACAACCTTATATGCGGAAATGTCATGTTGTTTATGAATCTCATCCTTGTAGTGTCATTGTTACTCTCGTAGGTCAACTCTATAGGGTACCAGATGTAGTTCCAACTACTAAAATTTCATTGATCTTATCAAAATAGCTCCAAAAGGTAATCTCTTAGGCTACAATGTTTTTCCTCTTCATTTTTTCATTAGAAGGTGAAATGAAGGTCATTGTGACTACCATAACCTTAGAATGAGGCCTCTCTACACAAATAAGAAAGTGGACAAGATTGTACAAATATAAAGAGATATACTTGCTCCACTTATGGGAGTGCCTCCATAGGAATATCAATATTCCTCCATTAGATGTGTAGATTCATGCACTTTCATGTCACATACTAGACATTGTTCATCATCCATGCTAAAAACATATATAAAAATAAATACACTTATATGATTAACTTGGATGGTTTTCAATTAGAGGAGGGACTTAAACTCTCCACCCAACATAGGCCAACTACACTACAATATTTCTTGTAGCTAACCACCTTGATCCATATTCAGAGTCTGAAGAGTTATTTTCTCAAGGGAATTTTACATCGAGATCAAGTCAACAAAATAAGAGAGGGAGTGCAATGTCTAGGTGGTTTATCAATTTCCACATGAGGTAATAACCACAGTAATTCTTTTACCTCTCTTAAATAAATCATAGGGATTCACCCAAGGCTCAATGAACTTTCGCCTAGAGAATGATCTCACTCTAAGGGTGGTTTATCAGCTGTACTTTCAAGGAAAGCACTGATGGAGTCGATAGTCCACTATCCAAGTGGTTAATCGGCCCATTCAATAAGCTATAAGTGATTTATTAGCCCTAAGGCAAGCACATAGAATTTTATTAGCTAAGAGAACAAGCACTTGAGTGTCTCAGCATGCCAAGTGGTTTACCAGCCTTCCAACAAGCACCCCAGTGGTTTATCAGCTCATTCACCACATTCCAAATAGTTATCCACCCCAAGGAAAAAACTAAGATATTATTCATCTGAGACAAAAAGCACTGGCAAGTCAATATATCCATTGAGTCTTTGTTGGCCGATCACAACACTACTAAAAAACATTGGCCACACAAGAAATATAAAGAAAAACATCCCATCTTCTCTTCTATTCTCTTCTGTGCCTCCTCCTCACTCCTTTAGATGTTATTGCACTCACTCTTGAATTCATTTGTTTTCTTATGTTATG
Source organism: Pinus tabuliformis (assembly GCA_031772625.1). NCBI lineage: Eukaryota > Viridiplantae > Streptophyta > Pinopsida > Pinales > Pinaceae > Pinus > Pinus tabuliformis. Next base: position 371,220,432 of record CM062807.1, on the reverse strand, counting down.
TTCTTCAACTATCGACTCCATTGTCCCCTCCTTTTCATGCTTCCCAACACAACCCACAAGAACAGGGACAACATGGGGCCTCTTCCTTCACTTAGGAGACCCATACGCAACTCCATTATTTGTTTTGTTGACCGTTTAATTACTCAGGGAATATTTATAATGGAAATAAATGAAGTGTCTTGGTTAACCACATCCCAAGCAACCTCTCCTCTTCAGATCTCTAAATCTGATTCCACTCCTCTAACTCAACCATATTTACATAAACCAAAATTCATAGTGACATTTATAAGAGGGTTATAAAAAGGGATGTTACATGGAAAATGTAAGAGAAAGCTCTTTTTATATACGACTCTCAACCCTCTTACCATCGTAAAGGTGATAAGCTCTTTCATCCCATGGTGTTTTGGGAATTGACCAACACCTAATTTCACTATGAAGTACATGAGATTTTTTTTCTTATTTTAACAATGTTCATTTTCTTCGTAACATTAGAGAAGATAAAGAGATACTTTTTATTTTCAAAACTGGGGTTGGTCACCTCCTTATAATATCTTAGTTTTTTTTTTCCCTCTAACTCTTTATCACCACACAATTCCTCCTAAATTTTGAACCAATAATATTTTAAGATTATGATTTTTTTGGGAAAATGATCTCGTTATCCCCCAACGATCAAGGCAAGATTGGGAATCCTTATTCCATCCATGCTTGAGCCAAATGTTGGGGTTTCTAGTAGAGTTAGAAGTAATCTTAGGAAACCTTTTGGCTTCCATGTTGTTTAATTTATTCTTATATATAACATACCTACAAACCCAAAAGATATGTTATACATATAGAATATTTTTGGATGCCCATTCAATATTTTTTCTTTTAAAAGTTAGGCTAGCTTTGTATTAGTGATAAAAATGAAACATTACAAGACTTTATATTTTGGTATACTACTGCAAAAACTAGACCAGAAGTATAGAAAAAAGTCTGTAGACGTAAAACATTAAACTAAATTCCTTATAATATTTGTCTAGATAGCCAAGTTTGAATTTATCTACAAAACTAGAAAAGAAAACATATAGTAGCTAAAAACAAGGATGTATTTCCTACAAATACTCCTAATATGCAAAAACATTATAGCAAAGATCATGATCAACAATTAGGAGATTCCACTTATGTGGGAGCTGGAACCAATTCATCTTCCTCACTGTGGTGGAAATCCAAAATGCCCAATTTCTTGGTTGGGACTAAAATTTCATTGTTTAATTTGTTGACATATTGTTGTAAGGCATCTATGAAAATAATAATTTGTTCTTGGGATTCATTTACCTCAACTAGAAATTTCCCCATTATGGTGTTTATCTGTTAATGCAAGTCCATATTTGCATGTATTAGGTTTTCTAGAGTTTTTATTTCCTATATTAGGAATCCATTACCTAACATTCTCCTCTACTTCTATATCTAACAAAACTTATATTCGACTTGAGCCTCTTTTTATGTAGAGTCCATCTCTTCTCAAGTAGATTGAGTGGTAAACTTCCAATAACTACTTCCAAAAGCCTCTACATTGGCCTAGGCATAGGTTTGAGGAGGAATCTCTTTTCTACTTTGACATTGACCAGAATGGGAACTTATGTGGGGAGGCATGACAAAGATTAAGGAAAAGGAGTAAAGACAAGCTAAGGCTTTGATCATCGAATACAACAAGAGTGAACACTAGAAACAAGTGAGCTAATCCTCAAGAATGATGAGAAGGTGAAGCAACAAGAGGTTATGAATCAAAATTAAAAGGACTGAAAGAGAGGTGGAAAGGGAAGGATTGAGAGGAGTGTGCATATAATAAAAATAAAAAGTAGAGGAAGGTGGGTGAATAAAAGATGCTCAAACATCCTAGAATTGCAAAGAGAAATATGCAAACAATGGGAAGTGTAAAGAAATATAGGGAAACTTACCCAAAATAAGCACGATGGGAGAAGCCCAACTATTTGATATCTTTATGCATTCATGATGATTGTTTAGAAATCCCATTCTTAATGGAAAATGACACACGCTCCTAACAAATGATGTTCCAACATAAGATGGACCATCATATTAAATAATGACTAGCTAATGTAACTAGCCTTAATAGATTTCAATAATCTCTTTGCATGCATGGATTTCAACTAGTACACATATCCCTAAATTCTATGAGAAATCGAAAAAAAAATTACTATATACAAATTATTCCAAATTTATATATATAATTGTATATATAGCAAAAGACCTTTTGAATGACTCATGCCAGGTTTTATAACAATATAATGGCAATAAATTTTTGAAAACTCTAAGAAACAAGTTATATGCATTCAATGCTAACCAACTTGGGACCATGCACAAGAATATGTGCATAATCTACTTTTAATCTTTTAGATTGTTTAAAGTAAGAGTGAGTATATATACTCTAAAAAATTCTAAAAATTAAAACTAAATTGAATACTAACAAATTTAGGACCATACACAAAAGTAGGTGCATAATCTATTTTTAATCTTTTAAATTGTTTAAAATAAGAATTAGTATATATATATACCCATTCTTATTCTAAACAATTTAAAAAATTATTTGTAATAATCTTTTAGATTATTTAAAATAAAAATAAGTATATACTCACTCTCACTCTTACTCTAAACAATCTAGAAGATTAAAAATAAATTATGCACCTACTCCTGTGGTCCCAAATTTGTTAGCATTGAATGCATATAAGTTGGCTTTTAGAGTTTTTAAGAAGTCATTGCCATTATATTGTTATAAAAGCCTGCATTAGTCATTCAGGATGTCTTTTTTCGTTGTGATATATGATTAATGAGACTCATTTCGTAGAGTTGGAGTACAGTCATGTAATTTACTTTCTCAATGAACATGATTACTTGGTTTGTGTCTGAATTCAAAGTTCCCTTTTATTATGCATATGTTTAATGCTTCTTTATTAGTATATCACTGTGTTTTTAGTATTCTTTATTTATGGATTGGATTATATAATATTTTTTTCATTTTCTCCTATGATACATTATCTTTTTAGCTGCTTTTTGGAATCTAACCTAAGGTTTTAGGTGAGGCTAACAGCCTCAGTCTCGTTTCCTATATCCATTAGTTTTTATTAAACTCATGCATGGATCCTAGTGTCATTTGATGTCTACATCGTTTTTTCATCTCATCATCTCAATATGTGATAAGGATCATGAACGTTATAATGTAATCACAAAAGGGTTTAATGTGATAATAGGTTATAGGCTCATCATGAACGTTATAATGTAATCACAAAAAGGTTTAATGTGATAATAGGTTATATATCTATATGTATGTCAGTTGAAAGAGCAGTTTTCACTGAAAACTTGATATGCTATGTAATAATTATCTTACCTAGTATGCTTCGTGATGGAGACACTTCTACTTTTTATAAAATGATAGATAAATATTTTAATTTAATATTTTGACTAAATGCACAGGTCCAATTTCTTCACCATCCAGAACCTAGTAAGTACATAGAAAGCGTTGAGTAATCATAATAATTTAATATTTGATGTAGATCTACAACGATAATCAACAACATTCATGATTCACGGCAACCCTTAAAATTTATAAGAAATAAAATATTTTCAAACCTGAAAAAGTAAGAGTTCATAACACTGAAAAGGGAAAATCAAAACATATTTCATTAAAATGATTATTTAGCGTAAACTAGACTCTTAATATTGATAAGAAATAAAATATTTTCAAACCTGAAAAAGTGGGAGTTAATAATACTGAAATGGGAAAATGAAAACATATTTCATTAAAATGATTATTTATTTCATATTAATTAATTAATTAACACTCTAGTTAAAATTGTTTAAATAAAAAAATATTTTATGGATAAAAATCTAACCATCCTAAAGATTGATATAACTTAAATAAAATACTATCCCACCTAAACAAAATGCGATCATTATTATACTAATCGCTCGCTAGAAAACCCAGATTAAACACCAAAAAAACACACCGTCAAACATATACTAAACCGTGGATAACCAACTATTTAGAAATGTGTCAACAAAGAAATCTAAAATTGGCAATCCAACGAGGAGAAATAATGAGATTTGGGGACTAGAGTTCTAGACAAGAGCAGCAAAGAAATCCAAGGCATCGTTTAAATCATATTGTTCTCCGGGATTTAGCAAATTGTTTATTGAAACCAGTGACATGAACATGTGATTTCCTGCTCATTACACCATCTGATAATGAGCGTTGCGCTGAAGATATTAGGGCATAAAAAGTCAACAACTTACAAATGAAGTTGTACGGAATATATTCAGCCATAACGATGCCACTTAGTATTCCAGATTTTTGGAGTATTTTAGAATTTGATGGTTTGGAAAGGCTAATTACTAATGGTTAATTAAAAAAATAAAATTATAATATATTTAAAAGGTATATATTTACTTTCTATTTTCAAAAAATAAAATTTATTTATTCAAATATTTTATACATTTTTTATTAATTTAGATTTATCTTAATCTCTAATTTATTAAATAAAATGATACAAATTTGTTTCAGAGTATAAAATTTGGAAAGTTTGTATCTCTAGAAAAAACTTATACATAATAGATTCAAGTTTAAGATGAATACAAATTGATTTCATCACTCAACAAATGTACAAAATTTATAGATACACATTATGTATATGTTTAAAATTAATCTAATCATTTGAATATCTATCACTTTACTCAATAGATTGAAAATATGAAATATTATAAAAAAAAGACTAGTGTCAATCTACATTCTCTAGTTTTTATTATAGCACACAATTTGTAGATGATCAACGTTAGATATATGTATATATCTCACATTCATTTAACCATTTATAATTATTCAGTTTCCTTAATTGGTTAAAAGTACAGAGTACTATTAAAAAGCTGGTAATCAATCTTTTATAAGTTTTAATATATTAACACAATCTGTATATGATCAATATATTCAATCTTTCTTTTCTTCTATTTTTTTTCCTCAATTTTTAATATAGTAACATTATTTGTAAATCATCAACATTATGTATACATATATGTCTAAAATTAATCAGAGTATTTGAAATTTGCTTAGTTTCTTTAATTGGTTAGTTTCCTTAATTTGTTGAAAATGCAGAGAGTATTATTTCAAAGCATAATTTTTGAGTTTTGATTTATAAATGACGAAAAATGTACATACAACTAATTGTGTATATATACATATACATGTCATTTTTTCTATTAAAATTCTAAATGCATTTATCTAGAAATGACAAAAGAAAACGTACACAAAAATCAATGCATGTCTCCTAGAATCATGTTTTGGTGACTATTAGAATCATGTTTTCTTAAAATGAAAAAGGTTCCTTGACTTACATGTCTATCTCTACTGACCTCACAATATTATTCGTACAAACTTTAAAATGATATTTTTAATTGTTAATGGACTAGTTGATTTTCATGGACTTTGATAAGATTGTGACTATAAATAGTATTCATCTTCCTTTTTGTTCTCTATATGTTTATGGGTGGGTGCATGGAGCTGAGTTACACTTTTGGCAAAGTGATGGTGTGTTTTGGTGAAAAAAGAATACACGAGGTCAAGCTTCCTAAAGGCTTAAAAATAAATCAATGGAGAGTTCGCTCCTTTCTAACGAGAGATAGGACCTTCATTGAGAGTTAGGGTTTGATCATCTTTATGGTTTGATTGAGCGCTATTTCTTATTTAAAAATCCAAGTTGTGATTTGAGCAAGCCATTTTAGGTAGAGACCGAGGAAGGAGTTTGACGGAGAATTTCTAAGCTGAACTGAGATAGACGACCTCAGTGCAACTACCACTCTACCAAAAACCCCAAAAGCAACAACAAAAATTACCATGAAAACCACAAAAATCCAACGAAAAAAAACCAACGTTCAAAACTAAAAACAAAATAACTTAAATTTAACAAAATGTTCATTGAAACCAGTAACACAAACATGTGATTTCCTACTTATTAGACCATGATTAGACCATATGGTAATGAGTGTTGCGCTGACGAGGTTTAAGATAAGTCAACAACTTAGGGATGAAGTTGTACGATGATTAGACCATATGGTAATGAGTGTTGCGCTGACGAGATTTAAGATAGTCAACAACTTGCGAATGAAGTTGTACGAAATATATTCAGCTATAACGATGCCACTTAGTATCAACAAGGCGGCAACACATAATGGTAAAAGGAAGAGAACAAGGAATAGATTCGGTGGATGAGAGGTGAGAAGTGACTAACAGCGGGAAGAAACGCAGAAAAGAACCCGTGCTTCGCGAAGTATTCTGGATTTTTGGAGTATTTTTTAATGTAATTTTTACTTAAATTAAATAATTGATTTTACATGTTTAATATTTTTATAAAATTGAAAATTAATTACTCATTATTATTAATTTAATTTTCATACTTTGAATCGTGTTTTAAAAAGTTATAATTAAAATTTTAATAATCAAATAAGATTATATATATGTGTGCTATTTTCAATAAATATAATTTATTTATTTAAATATTTTATCATTTTTTATCATTTTAGATTCATCTTAATCTTTGATTTAGCAAATCAAATTATGTAAATTTGTTTTAGAATATAAAATTTAGGAAATATTTGTATATTTAGAAAGACTTAATACATAATAGATTCAAGATTAAATCTTGTCATATAAAATTTATAATTACACATTATGTATATGTTTTTTATCTTTGAATATTAATTACTTTGCTCATTAGGTTTAAAATATAGAATATTGTAGAAAAAAAAGCCAATGTCAAACTACATTCTTTAGTTTTTATTTGAGTTACACAATTTGTATATGATTAACATATTAGATAGATAGATAGATAGATAGATAGATATTCAATTTACTCAATTTGTTGGAAGTAGTGAGAGTACTATTGGTTAAAGGCATGGAGAATATTATTAATAAGTATCGATATCCATCTTTCTTTATTTCTTTTATTTTATTTTTTTTCTCAGTTTTTAATATAATGACACTATTTATAAATAATCAACATTATGTATACATATATATCTAAAATTAATCTCATTATTTGAAATTCACTTAGCTTTCCTAATTTTTTGAGAATGTAGAGAGTATTATTTAGAATTATAAGTTATGAGTTTTGATTTATTGAAAATGTAGAGTATTATTTAGAAGTATAATTTATGAGTTTTGATTTATAAATGATGAAAAATGTATATAAAATTAATTGCATATAAGTTTAAATCAATATATTGATTTCAATGTACATGTTAATTTTTAGTTTTATTTTTATTTCTATTCAATTTCTAAATACATTTATCTAGAAATGACAAAAAATGTACACTAAAATCAATACATGTCTACTACAATCATGTATTCTTAAAAGTAAAAAGACTCACCGACTCACATGTCTATCTCTACTCACATAGCAATATTATTCTTACAAAATTTAAAATGATATTTCTAATTGTCAATAGACTAATTGATTTTCATAGACTTTGATAAAATTGTGACTATAAATAGTGTTCATCCTCTTTTTCTTTCTCTATATGTTTTTTGCAATATTGTTAACTTGTGCAACCTAGTGAATCTACTTGGTGGATTATGCCTTTTATAGATTGTGTTCATTAAAAAAGGGAAATTTCTAATTATGATTTATCTTATCAAAATTAAAATGTATGGTGTGGTTTACATAAAAAGATGTCACTTATTCTTTTCTATTTGTGCATATACACTAAAATCAATTATTTGATTTCGTTGTAATTTTAATTCTTTCAATTTTATGTCAATTCCTAATTTTATTTATATTATTATTTTGTTTTATATTCTTAATATTATTTACGTAGTATCTGAACATAGATTTCTCCAAATAAACCAAACCACAACGTAGGAGAACCATTTGTAAAGTTTTTTTTATTTAGATTCTAACTGACAAATAAAATAGACATATGTTTTATAGTTGGACACAGTTGTATAGTGAAATTTTAGTGTACCTTCCAAAGAATATAAGTTGAAGTTCGATTGGTTTTTTGCGTGCATTGTAGTAATGAATGATAAATGCATATGTTTATATGCCATTATATTTTTGGATATTGCAAAATGTTTTTAAAGATACACTATCTTTAAACATAATCCATGAACATGTTTCATTTAATAAAAACATATTTCATTAAATTATCCATTCCTCTAAATAAATCAATATATTCATTAAAAGTGCATGGTCAAATTAATAAAATGCAAATATCAAAGTCACCTTCAATTACATAAAGAATAAATATATGAACCACTATTTAAATTTTAACATATATTAAAACTAATAAAATTATTAATTATCATTTAAATTATGAACCATGTCTATTATTTTCAAGTAGTAAAAATCATTAATTTATATGATGCCATTTAAATCATATATGGGCAAAGTTTATTATAACAATGTTAATGTCTTTTTAACCTAATAAATTTCTACATTGCAATTTCTGTATTTTCATTTATATTTTTACTTTTTCTTTAACTATTGATATGATAAGGGGTTTTACTAAAAGTAAACACCTTTGTATATTTCTCTATATTGTAGAAATTTGATAGACATTGATACTACGCAAGATTTCAAACTGAAAACAAGAGACATAAGTCTACTCTACTAATATGTGGAATAGAAGTCACAATTTAGAACAACATGCAATAAGAAAAACCAAAAGTATAGAGTGATTTCTAGGGTAACCCAACTAGGAAAAACCCCTCAATCCTCTTTTCATTACTCAGTTGAATAAAGAAACTATTACAATTGCTTGCTATAGCTCTGAACACAACCTGCAAAAGCAAAAATTGTTCTCCCTACTGAATGAAAACTGTTGACCAACACTTAGTGAATTTTCTTCTCCTCCAAATTCTTATTTCCTTGCGTAAATATGAGATAATTCGAGCTCCTAAACAATAGGGAAGTTTCCTTCCACAATTCTTAAGGAATTGATCTCCTGACTACATGCAACAACTATACACTCAACTAGTATACAATTCATGTTACACTAGCCTTTCTCTCCTCCACTCTAGCTAAGAAATTTGAATTACATGCATGCATGAGCTATTTTGGGATCATTGATCAGTTAAATAACAGATCTCTGAGTTAGATTGTTGTCCCACTACACATCTCACCTTCAACTAACTTTATTAATTGTTAGAGGTTAGTTAACTGAGTACAACTAAAAATAACTAAACTACATTGCTAAAATTTAGAAATCAACACATGCATGACTAAAATCCAAGCCCACTAACTCGAATTTGCTCATCTAACTAGGAGACAAGACCATGTCACTCTAGCTAATTGAATCCAAGTCATCCTACTAATGTGGAAAATCAAATTACTCAATTTGACTAAGGAAAAAGTCAAAATTGAGCCTTTTCTTGCTATAATTTCTAACGCTCCCTCTTAGAAAGAAAAGGGTTATGCACAAATCCAATCCTTCTCCTATAGGAATGTAATATAACACAAATCCCTCTCATTGTTGTTGTTGCTATTGCAACAACTGCAACTGAGAAGCATCCAAAATATTGAATCAACTATGTCTCTGAGCTACAATTGTCTCCTGAGCATATGACTGCTACTACTCTATGCATTGTCTACTGCGAAAAATGCACTGTTGTTGATTCTAAACTGTGCCTCTTCAACTACTATTAGTATTTTTTTGTGCTCATCAACATCTTATTACAAATAGTCTGCAACTATCACTCAAGATTTGATTACATCAAGTGACACTAATCCTTCTACTACTGAATATTGTGGGCCCCTGTAGCCAGGGTAATAATCTGTGAGAAGAGTATATTGCAAATGTTGTTGCTTTCCTATGGACCCTGCCTAGATATTTGCAACTCTAGGACTAAGGCTTTACCTCACCGCATCTCACTCTTGGAGGTATAACTGCATGCATGGCGAAATATGATCTACTCATACTATTGTTGCTCCTGCTTTGTTGTTGCTTCCACACTACTACTACAACCACTGTAATAATGAGTTTGATCTCCCCAGATCCTGAAGTACTAGCTTCGATAGGGTTTCTCCATCTTAAACCAGACTCCCTCTGAGTCTCGATCTCCCTATAGGAAATCTCTATGCTCCGTCCTAGCATCTCACACTGTCCTCTTGTACTGGAGAAATTCCTGTAACACAAATATGTTATTTGGAATTTCTGTAAGAGAAGATATAGAAAAAGTTTTCTATGTAGTCTTCTGAAACTTTGATAACATGTAGAAATTTGATAGAAATTGTAAATGCTCAAAATTTTGAACTGAAAACAAGAGATGCAATTCTACTCTACTAATCTGCAGAATAGAAGTCACAATTTATAACAACATGCATATACATGTAATAATGAAAACCACAAGTATACAATGATTTCCAGGGGAACCCAACTGGGAAAAGCCCTCAATCCTTTTTACATTAATCAACTGAATATAGAAATTATTACAATTACTTGCTCCAGCTCTAAGCATAACCTGCAAAAGTGAAATTGTTATATCTACCGAATGAGAACTTCTAGCCAACACTTAGCGAACTTTATGCTCCTCTAGGATCCTATTTCCTTGAGCAAATATGAGCTAATTTGAGCTCCTAAATAATAGGGAAGTCCCTATTTCCTTGCACAATTACCAAGGAATTGATCTCCTATATGCATGCAACAATTATACACTTAACCAGTATGCAGCTCATGTTACACTAGCCTTTGTCTCCTCCACTCCAGCTGAGAAATTCTAATTCCATGCTTGCATGATATATTTTGGGTTGATTGATGAGTTAACTGACAGATCTCTGAGTTAGACTATTGTCCCATTGCACAATTGACCTTCAACTAACTCTATTAATTGTTAGAGGTCAATTAACTTAGTGCAACCGAAAATAACTAAACTAGATTGCTAAAATTTAGCAATCAACACATGCATGACTGAAATCCAAGCCCAATAACTTGAACTTTCTCTTCTAACTAGGAGAAAATACCATGTCACTCTAGCTAACCAAAATCCAAGTCATCTTGTTGATGTGGAAAATTGAATTACTCAATTGACTAAGGAAAAAGTCAAAATTGATTCTTTTCGTGCTGTAGTTTTTAACATATATTTACTTTGAGATTTAGAAAAAAATGGTGATTTAGAGTTTACTCAAATCTCAAAGCGAGTTTTTCACAAAAACTCTCCACTAAGAATTTAAATCAAATCATAACAAAATTTAATTTTCATTAGAATTCTTCTCTTAACACTTCATAAAAAGTTATTTTTAACTCACATTCAAGTTTTAATTTTTTACTCATACTTTACTTCAATAAAAAAAGTTTTAAAGAAAAATTCCCAAATAATTTCAATGATCTTTAGTGTTTAACATTTTTCCTGCAACACTATTAATTCCAAATAGAGTAGCTAGTACAGGCCATGCATATCAATAGTCAAACTTATTACCATTTGATTCATAGTTTCTATTGATCTAATTTTTTAGAGATTTTGCATGTGATTTATTATTTTTATTTTCATATCTAAATTTATATATTTTCAATATATAATATATATAATAAAAATGATATTTTTGGATTTCTAGTTTGGATAAATAAGAGAGAGAAAATTTTATGAACTTATGAATATGTTTCAATTGTCTGATTTGTTTTATTGGATTTCAATGTCCAGGGTGCACTTGGAATTAAGTTGACTTATTAGTTTCTTTATTACTTTTTACTTGTTATTATTATTTTTAAATTGAGCCAACATTGTGTTTTCTTTAATCTTTTTTATAGCAATTCTCTAAAACACCTCCCCCATATTGGGTTGTAGAGCAACAAAATATTCCCTAAAATGAGGAGACTTATTCAAAAACATTATATGTATATTTATCATCCTTATAACTATGAAGATTCATTCAACACCTTACAATTTTGTTGTAGAACAAGTATTGTGTTCATGCCTTAGTGACATCATTTTACAATTTTCAGTGTCCCATAGCATTATGTCTTGCCTTGCTTGAAACATTGAGTTTGTGCTTGTGCCTCCAAAGAAGTCTTGAATAACATATCTAATTGTTCATCTTCTTTCAAGATTTTTGTTTATGTATGGGCCATCTACTTTGAACAATCATTAGGTCAACATGATGTTGGATTGATCCAAGGGGATATTGGTGGCTGCCCATCTTTCCAGTAACTCAACAGTTCTCCATGTTCTTGGCAATTTTTATATGATTTTTGGTCCCAAACTTATTGGGTTGTTTTAAGGCCTAAATGATGTTTTTTTAGTAATTAGTGGGGCTAGGGGTTGACATGTCATGCCCTTGCCCTAGTCAACATTTGTATTCCTTGGATAGTTCTTCCCAATGAGCTATTGTACACTACAAACAAATATTGTATGCAAAATTTGTGCCCATGGGAAATTTGTGTACCAACTAACCACCTCAAGGCCAACAAACCTTTTTGTGTTTCATCTTCTAGGTTTAGGGTTTTGGACCTATACGGTCATTTATTTATGTTAAAATGTCATACTTTTGGCCTCCTATAATAGATTTTGCAAATGTGCATAACCATCTCCCTCTGTTCAAAGATAGCTACCACTATTCTAGCCAGTTTGTGTTCTACAATATTATTCTATGTCCTTTATTAATATAACTTTGGTTTTTACCATATCATTATCCTTTCAATTATATTTATTTGTGTGTTTCATTTCCTTTATTATATTTCATTTCATTGTTTGTATAACCTAGATCCATGGTATGAGAGTAATGTGCTCCTTGTTATTTCTCCTTGCATGCCCTTGATGAGGTGAGGGTAAAGAGAGTTAGGTCTTGAGCTATTTTCACTTGGGAACATTTTCTCTTTCCAACCCTAGTAGCCTCCCATGTCAGAAAAAAAGAGAGATGGCAGAGTGGGACAGCCTATCAATTTATTTCTCAAGGGAGCACTCACATGACAAAGGAATGAGATGATGGTTTTCTTTTCCCAAATTCTTCAATGCCCTACCAGTAGCATTAGATACACCTTCAACCGGTAGCAATTTTGGTTGTGTGACACCATTCAAGGTACAAGTTAACTTTGATATCCATGTATTTGAAGGCTAAATAGATGCAAATACTTTGGAGAAATGTTTAAATCTATTATAAGACTATTACTCTATCCAAGAAAAAATCAATGGTGAGAATATCATCTTGGCACTCCTAAAATCCTTTCAACGGGTCAAGAATTTGTGGGAAGGTTATTGGGATAAACAAAATGAAGATGAATCTACAATATATAAGGTATGACCAACTTAGGAAGATTTTGTTGATGCCCTTAGGGAGAAATTTTACCATGTAGGGAATGATGTTGAGGAATACATTAGATAGAAAACCTTATGATATAAGAGAGACTAAACAATGCAATATTACACCAATATTTTCCATATGTGCTCAAAGTTAGGTATTAGAGACTTTGAGTAGAACTTGGTTCTAAAGTACTACAATGGTCTACATAGGTACATACAAATGGATACGGATTTCTTGTACATATCCTCAATAGGAGATTCTTATCGATATGCTATGAAAACTGGGCAAAAATTGAAGCACATGAATAAGTGAGAGTTCAAATATGCAAATCCACTGTAAAAAAATCCTAGAAAAGGTGGCCCAAACTCACAAAACAAGAGAAAAACAAAGGATAGAAAACCTTAAGACATATGTCCAAAGTAAAAAAAATATAAGAGTAATGGGAAGTTGAAAACGGATATTGAAAAGTGACGCGAGTTCCACAAAAAAAATTGGAACAACACTAATGAATATTCTTGAAAAACATCATTATTGGTGGAGCTTAAAGAAAAGGAAATAAATTCTATTTCTAATTTTGATTTAGAGAAAGATAAAGGAAAGTAGATCATCAATGAATAACCTAGTTCTACCATCATGACCACAAAGGTCCAACTAGAAGAGCCAAAGGATTCTAAAGAGGGGGGGCATTTCTTCTATTCATAGATGTGGGTGAGGATGACCCCACTATATTTTCATCATTGTCAAAATCATCCAAAAGAATATGGTACCAACCGAGGTCATCAAGAGACTAAATTTGTTGATAGTGCCACACCCCTAACCATACACCATGGGTTGGTTGAGCCATGGAGTAAACATCTATTCCAACTAACAATTTTACTAGTCTTATGGCATCAAGCCATTCAAACATGATGTACTATGTAAAGGTGCCCCACTTGAAGCTTGTGATTTTCTTTGAGGAAAAAACTTATATGTGTAAATTCCACTTTTTGTATGAGTCTCATCCATGTAGTGTCATTTATACTCTCACATGTTAGCTTTGTAGGGTACCATAGGTAGTTCCAACTACTGCAATTTCATTGATCTTAGAAAATTAGTGTCAAAATGTAATCTCTTAGATTGAAAATTTTGTCCTCTTCATGGTTTTATTAGAAGGTGAAAGGAAGGTCATTGTGACCACCACAACCTTAGCATGAGTTATGTCTACACAAAAGAATCAAGTGGACAAGGCTGTAGAAACATATAGAGATATCTTTGCTCCACCTTTGGGGGTGCCTCTACACTGCTAGGTAACCACTCAATAGACTTGATACGTGGTTCTCCTTTACATAATGGCATAATACATGGACTCTCTCTCTTGTAGAATGAGGAAATAAAACATCAAATTCATGAGCTCATCGAAAAGGGCCACATTCGACTATGTGCCTCACCTTATGGGAGTCCAATTGTGTTTGTGTAGAATAGGGATGGGACATGGATACTCTGTAGTGATTATAGAGCCAAAACAAAATGACTATTAAGAACACATACCTTATCCCTAGGATTTGATATTTTCTTGGCCAACTTAATTGTGCCAAGTACTCTAGTAATATTTATCTAAACTCAGGCTGCCACCAAGTTTCATTTGAACAAACTGATGTATGGAAGATATCCTTCAACTTTAAAGAAGGCCTTTTCTAGTGATTGGTCATGCCCTTTCGATTGACTAATGCTCCAACAATGTTCATGAGTACGATGGATGATGTCCTACAGTCATTTACAAACTCTTTTGTGGTTGTATATTTGGATGACATCCTCATCTTTAGCAGAATCTTGATAGAACATTTGCAACACATTCAACATGACTTCAGAACCATGTGCCAACAAAAATTATATTAAAACCTACAGAAATACTCATTTGGCATGCAGAGAATTCAATATTTGGGATACATTGTGGATGAACAGGAGGTGCATGAGGACTTAGTAAAGATCCTATTGATTTGGGATTGGCTAGCCAGGATAACTCTAACAGAGTTGAATAGCTTCTTAGGCCTGGCTAAATTTTACTAAAGTTTCATGTTGCAGTTCTCTCATATCACTTGGTCCTTAATTTAAGTGAATAATGTTGCAACAAAATATTTTTTTTCCTAGTTTGATTCACTACCAAAATCTTTCGAGGATTTGAAACAATTCCTTACTCTACACCAGTCATCACCTTACTAGACCTACAAAAAACATTTCAGATTGAGATAGTGATTTGGAATATGATATTGATACATCCCTTACTCATCAAGCACATCTAGTGGCCTATCATAGTGAAATTTTAACAACACATTTCTTTCACCCCCATTCCTATAAATATAATTGTGTATTTGTAGCGTGAGAGCCATATCTAGCTGAAGAAAAACCTTGTAAACACTTGAAAGTGACGTTAATTAAATGGATAACCTAAACAGAGGGACAACATGGATCCACAGTATGATGAGAGGGTATTTGTGTGCCTTGAAAATTAAGAACCAACATGCATTAAATTCATTAAACCAACAACCACTCGAGTTAAATGGACTGAGGCTGATTGTTGGGGTGTGGACCAACTCTCCATGACAAGAGTCGATGATATGTGATTGTGCGATGTGGGTGTAGGATAGTTCCCATCCACATTTCCCCTTGAATATCAAGTTCAAAAGGTGACATAAGAAGAATAGACAACAAAATTGTCAACGAGAGGGAGAGTGCAAGAAGAAGTAAACAAAGAAAAAAAAGAAGAATATCGCACAACGAGAGTGCATATACACTCTCTGCTTTCATTTCATTTTTTTTCTCTGCCTCCTAGAATGGGAAGAGGGAACTCACTGTTGGTGGTGGAGTATGCAAAACTATTGGAACCATGTCTACATAAGACAAAATGACGATGGAATCAAGTTCCAAATCCTTGGGCGTGATCGAAAACCCTAAGGATTTTGGTGATATCCTAGTGAATTTTGTGTTTGATGTCATTGGACTATGTGTCTATGCCTGAGTGGTAAATGGGAGGCTCATTGAATTGTTGAATCAATATGGTGCTTGATGTATAGATGATAAGCCACATAGATAAGGAAATTTGAGTCATTGTGGTCCTTGTTGGAGAGTTGTGAAACCACTTGGATTATGGACCATATACCCTCATGGTGCTTGCTATTAAAATATAGTTGTTAAACCACTTGGAAATCTGATTCAATCCCCTAGATTAAGAAATACCCCATATGTCTTTGTTGAAGCCTCAGAATTTTGTTGCTCCAACATGGAGGATAACCACTCAGTTTGGACCTTGAATACAACTCCTTTTCCATTTGATGTGGTGGGTCCGACTGAGGATGATGGGACCAGTTTCCCAAAATGGGTTTGAAAATGAGAATGGGTGGTTTTCAAGGGATTGCAATAAGAATAATGATAACTAAATGACCTATTCTAACATGCAAATCTCTAGTTAACTTAATCTAATATAAACCCGGGGTATTCTGTGTGATATGCAATCTAAAAGGATATATGTTTGGTATGTGATAATAAATATCATTCACGTATTAAACATAGATGATAACATGTAGAAATAATTTCTTTGAGTAAATAGTTTGTCAGAGAAATGTATAAATTATATTGCATATATTTATTGATCATGTACGAAAATAAATACTTTCAGCGAGACATCATACAGTAGTGAAATGAACACATAAAAAAAATAACTTACTCCTTATATAATTCATGAAAATGAAATGTTATCACTAATTTAATAAAACATAACTGATCATTCATGATAAAAGTACCATATGTGTGAGGTTCTACTCATTTGGCTAGTGACATAGATCAGCGCCTTTCTTCAGATCAAATTATTCTGCAAGCATACAATATTGCATCAACAAAGCAAAGCAGTTTGATATTCAAAAGTAATGACCATGTTCCATAATTTCATCAAGGCATTCACAAACTTATATAAGTGCATTCTTTGGAAATGATTTTGATAAAATTGTGGGCCCTTCTCTAAATGCATGAGAAGAGTATAAATACTATCTAACTAAAGTTCAAAAATATATTATACAAAATATCTGAGGAGGTTTCAAATAACATTACTCTTAACTAGCAACTAACTCTAAAAATAAAAGTGATTTGATGACCAAAGGTCATAAATATGTCTTGATGTCTGCCAACTTTTCCTTTAGGTTGCATATATCAGAGATTGGTTTCACTTGAGGAGGTGCCCCAACTTGCGTTCTTACCTATCCTATGAAGATGGAATTTGTAAGAGGTGGTAACATCTTTTGTGTTCAATTGAGTGAACAATTCAACGTCATAATTTGGCTGTGAGGTTTGAAAAGAATTTTCCAATATGCCTCCCAATCGGTCTTTCATAATTTTGTGATCTCCTCCCTTTGGATTTCCATCTTTTCTTTCTAGTTCTTTTCCAACTCATTCAAATATGGCAGTGACTTTGGGTTACCTTCTTTCATCACATTTGTAGTCTGCAATGTGTGATTGACTGATTTTATTATATTTCTTTCCACTCCTGCTACTCTTGCTACTGCCAATTGTTCCTGCTTGGTCTACGCATCCCAATGTGTGAATAATATGTCTTTGTGTGTTTCTTCTTTTTCTGGAAGATTAGCGCTTCTTCCTGCTTCAGATTCTTTCCATTTAATGTAGTCAGAGATCTTAGTATTTCAATCATTAAACTTGGTTCTTTGATCAATTGCCTTATCTGTTAATTGATCATTGGTAATGAGATAAGGGATGATATGGGACATTCTCTAGAAGAATAGATCTTATTGTTTTGACAGAATGGTGTTTAGCTCCAATTCCTCTTTGATGAATTCATCAACAGTAGGGACATATTTATATTTCACCATGGCTTCTTGCAACTCTTGGATTTGCATGTTCTTTGCAGAGATGTCTGCTTCATGGCTTATCCTAAGTACTTCCATACTCTGCTACACTTGGAATATTTGTTTAGAGGCTTGCTTGTTCACATTTACTTTCTTGATTTCCAGTTGTTGCCCAAGTTGTGCTATCCTTTCTTCCCTTTCCCTTAACAAAATAGATACTTCAATGGATTTATCCATGGTAGCAGTAGCATTTTCCCTAGTAAATTGCCATAACCTGGTTAAATTTTCAACTGGATTTGAAGTAATATCCCTCCAGACTATATCCATTAGTTCCTTCCCTGGTGGGATTTCAAGTGTTTCCACTCTCTTTCTTTTCCTCTGTATTCTTACTACATCCTTATGGAGTGGGTTGTAGAATACATCTAAAGGAGGTATTTCTATAACCTTTAGGATAATCTCAGATGTCCGAAATGTAGGAATGATTTTTGTGTTTTGTGAACTTGTCCCTTGCTCATTCATTGGCTCAGACTCTAAAATTTTTTGAGTTTGTTATGGAGTATGATATTCTATGGTTCTTGGACATTTGTTGTCTTGGGAGTATCTTGGAGTTTTTTATTAAACTGGTCCCATTCCTACTCCAAATTGCTGCTTTTTACTTCGGGAGCGATATCCTTAGTTAGGTCACTCTTGACATGTTTCTCGGCTGACTTTCTACTAGATTCCACTGTAGTCTTTGTTTCCTGTGTCTTCCCTATATCCTGGGTTGTATTCACCTGAGATTCTATACAAGAATTTGGTCCTTCACTGTTAATAGTTACATTGGGCATAGGTTTGTCATCAATTCTTAACAAATACAATGGGATTTTTTCAAGCCTCTGATTTCTAAATTCTTGAAACCTTTCATTTGAAGTCATAAGGATTCAAATTCACCTTCGCCCAATCAAATGCTTGATCGAATGATTTAGCTGATTGTAAAATATCTTTGAATTCATGAGTTTCATGGACAAAGGGTTTGACCTTTAGTGTTGTAGTAACATTTTGTGCTACTTTCTCTGGGTCAAATTGCCTCTTTGGTAGAGTATGGAGCTTGAGGCTCTCTAGGTTTAGTAATTATTTATTTTCATGTTTAAAGTTTGGCAATGAAAAAGAACCGCACTGGATGGGAAAGGGTGGCCATAGTGATTTTTTGCTATCTTTCAAGGTCTTGGTTAAGCCTTTCCCAATAGTTTGGTGAGATATTTCTCTTGCTAACAACTTGTCAGAGTCATACAAAGGGAGTACATGTGGGTCTACTGTAATATCGTAAACTCTAATATATGTGAACCACTGTTCAGCAAAGTACTTGCCTACTATGAGAAGGTTTGTAGTGGCTTCCTTAAAAAATATGGGGGCCTTCTTATCAAAAATAAATTGATGTAATGGTAAAATAACACCATGGCATATTTTGTAAAAATGGGGTATAAAATGGAATTCCCACATCTGTTTGTGACTGAGATGGATGGGGTAGGGGTCTTGCAAAGTCCATTTCCAACCCATAATTTGAAACTTAGTACAAAAATAGATGGCATCCATGATATAGGCACTCATATAAAATGGAGGAAGGTTCTCTGTGAAGGTGGATCTCTTCTGATGATATTCGGAAATAGCAGTAGCTAGGTTATCGAATAGGATAGTGGCCCAATTCATTATATGAGAATTTACAGAAGCATCGATTAAAGGGACCCATTCTATAGAGAACTTGGTATTATTAGGCAATCCATATAATCTACATAACATAGAAGTTGCATAGTTATGGGGATTTTCTAAAGAAGCTATGGGGTACATACCCATCTTATCATATTTGAATTTGTTTTCTAGGACTCTCCAAAATTGAATCATCTTGAAGGGTTCTTTATTCTGCTTTGCGAACTTGGCCATGAATGATTTGTCATATATATCCTGAGGGTCAGGAAGATGATACATTTGTTTCAAATCTTCAACTTTGAATGATCCCTTCAGCTCCATCTTTGAGTTCTTGAATTGCCTGTCTTCAATATTGAAATTTTCCACCACCCATATAACCATATCCTTGTATGGTAGTATCTTGGATCGTTATCCTATTCTGTGAAGAAAAGAGTAAGAAACATCTTTGAATTGAACTCCTGAGGTTTTTATTGAGTCTGTTGTTGCCTTGGTGATAGCAATTTTAGGCCTCTCATCTTCAAGTTTGTTGTAGATGACTTCCCAAGCCATTGCTCCTCCATCAGCACTGCAAGCTATATCAACAAATATGGGTGACATCTCTGAAAGCTCAGACTCTGAAACACTTTGTTGATTTTTCTTTTTCATTACCATCAGTAATGACATCTCTTTTGAAGCTTCCCTGAAATAAAAGAGAGATATATCAGCACACACAATAGAGGGAAATTAAGGATAATAGCTCTTTGAAATGACTTTGAATCATGGGAAGATTTTGAATGTGATTTCTATGTTAACTAGCCATAACTTGAAAACATCAATTTCTCTCCTCGAGCTGCTAAAGTTCCATCAAACCATTTAATATTTCATTAAAACTTAGTAACTTCCCATGCTTCACGCCTTAGGAGTTATGTTAAATTATGGTTTTTTACCCTAGAAGGAAACACTACGTTTATATGAAGAAATTGTATTGAATTTGTGTATTATTATTCCAAGCGAGAGAGAGAGAGAGAGAGGAGATTGCATGAGAAAAAGAGGAAATTACAACGGATTTGTTGTAGGTTGTATCTCTTCATTTTGTTGGATAATATAAAAGGAAGGGTTGGTTTTTTCTCCTTGGATGTAGCCCAAATTCGGTGAACCATGTATATCTATGTCTCTCTTGTTTTATGTGTTTCTGTTTTTGTGTTTCCACAATATTTTTTGTATTTCATTGCTCATTAACTAATTTCCAACACATTTTTAAAATATTGGACATCTAATATAATATTTATAGAGGAAGGGAATCAATTTCTAGTGCACATCAGAGTGCACAACTAGTTTTAAGCAACTCAAGAAATTGCTCACACATGAACCTATCTTGAGAATAAAAAATTGTTGTAGTAGCTACAACCACTGTCCAAAATTTTTCCTATGCTTCGATTTTGGAGCCTTCCTTGTTAACCACAAAAACTCATCTAGCACTGATCCAGGTATTCATGCTTCAATTGAGAATTATCTTTTCATTTTCACATGTGGTTGCTAACATAGCCAATTCTTCTAAGTCACAAGTTGATCTCCCAACTTGGTGACACAAAATTTATGGACTTGCCTCCACAAACTGTGCAATCCTTGAAGGCAATCAACTTTGATGATTGGAATTGTGTAGTCATGGAAGGTAGTCAACCTTGATGATTGGAATTGTACAGATTAGACTAGGAGTCAACCTTGAGATCAGAAAAATTGTAGTCATGGAAGGCAACCCAACATTGAGCCTAGAAACTATGTAACCCTCACTAAGCTTAGAAACTGCACAGTGCACACTGAGCCAGAAAGTTTCCCATTTCCCTAGAACTGTGAAGTCTTTCTCGATAATGTGCATGGAAAGTTTCCCCTTGGAAAAGAAATAAGACTAGATGGCAAAATTCATCCCTACGAAATAGGGATCTATTTTTTAGTATCTTGAAGGAGGCACTTTCGTTATTTTTAGAAACTTTCGCCAAGTGTCACATTTTCCTTGGCTTTGGGCATGTGCATTATAAATTCCAATTTGTTCAATTCTATGTAATGGATGCCTCTAGAGCTCATTTGTACATTTGATCATCAAGCTCTAGCATTCTTGAGGAGATCAAGGAACCTTCAGAGCATTGTCGTCGCTTTTCCGAGTAAGTTTTTCTTTTATCACTTTTTGTCACCTTTTTGTAACTTTTTGTCATTTGGCTTGTGTGAGTGTTGCTTTACTTGTTTCTCTTCTTGGTTACTGACGTTTTAAATTTCTTTATATTGTGGGCTCATTTGTACATTTGATCATCAAGCTCTGGCATTCTTGAGGAGATCAAGGAGCCTTCAGAGCATTGTCATCACTTTTCTGAGTGAGTTTTTCTTTTATCACTTTTTGTCACTTTTCTGTAAATTTTTGTCATTTGGCTTGTGTGAGTGTTGTTTTACTTGTTTCTCTTCTTGGTTACTGACGTTTTAAATTTCTTTATATTGTGGTTTTTTTTCTTTTTTCACCAACCGTTTCCATCTTGGCAACTCTCCTCACATTCTTGAGTTTCTTTCTTTTTGTTGAGTTTCTGTAATTTTTTTCATCTATTTATCCTCACTTATTCAAATATGCACTCAAGATCACATTATGACTAAGTTCTGCTCATTTTTCACACCTCTGTCAGATATATATGCACTTCCCTTGGTCAGCTTTTTCCTTGCCCAGTTGGGCACTACGTAATCCTAAGGCTCAAGCTCCAAGCTTGGCCTTGGGAACTATGTAGTGCGTAGTATAGGCTGGCCCCAGCTGCATATTGTGTAGTTCTAACGCTAATCTTGTCAACCTTGGCCACTGAGACTAAGCAATGCACAGTCTCTCCTAGGCTCTGCCCAGGCTAAACAACGAATTGTGTAGTCTCAAGCCTTAGGCTACACCCTTCACTGCTAGGACTACATAATGCATAGTTCCCACAGGTTTTCAGTCCCTCTTGTAGGTGAAAATTGTGCAATCCCTCTCATCATATTGTTGGATTGCTGCTTGATCATGCTGTGAAGTTAGATTTGAGAGAGCTAATGTTTGCTTTCCATGAGTGTCATTTCTATCCCACGGGTAACACACTCATGAAGAAATTCTCTCCAACAATCATTGTTACCATGGCACCATAGAGAGTTTCTTCAAGAGAGACCACCAAAGGTAGTACCAGGGAAGATGTTGAGAAAGTGCGAGTTAACTTGCTAATATATGCAGAAACTCAACTGTTCATAGAAAAGGAGTCAACACTAACATGGTAGCAAGTCTAGTAGCAGTAGCAGAAGGCAATAATCCAGTAAAATATCAGGGAAAGAGAAAGTTACTAATATAATAGAGGGAGAACAAAGCTGTGGAGTGAAAGTGGATTCAATCTTTATGTATGCATCTTTGGTAGTAGAAGAAAAAGGAATAAAATGATACAAAGAGCAAAGCAGAGGAAGAGAGAGAAACAAAGATTGCAGGTAGTAGAATTGAGATCAAAGCAAGTGGAATAAGAACTGAAGGAAGAATGAGAGCTTGGGAGGAAAGAACGGGAAGAGAAGTAGAAGTAGGAAGAAGAATAAAGGCAAGGAACAATGATAGAAGAAACAATGATGATTCAAGAACAAAACTGGATAGAAGTAGAGGGAAAGAGAGAACAGATGCAGGATCACGATCTTTCTCAGCGAATCAAAGATTTGATTAAAGCTGCGGACATGGAATTGGGACTGAAACATAGGATGCAGATATTTATCTGATGTTGAATGCCCCATAGGTCATCATTCAACCTCTACCACCTCTAGCCACATAATTAACCTCGAGAAATGATTATACATCACCTGCATTCATTAGAGAAAGGGTGATAGTAGTGGACACCAATAGGAATTTCCAAATGCCATTGTTGAATCCAACCTGAAATTCACAGGAACGACAAGATCAAATACAATATTTGATGACTGATAATAAGAAATTGTTATAGAATATATAGTTTTCTCGACAAGGGATAGAACAGCTCCGCAGAGTAGCATAGAATGTAACTCCCACATAGGTCTGCTTGGGGGAATTGAGAGCAATGGTACTTTGTGAGTTATCAACACTTAAAGAAACCATACACGACCTATATGAAGAGATCATGACCATACATAAGGTCGTTGTCCACTTTCATAGCTTGCAGTAGTAGAGTAAGGAATTTTTCAAGACTCTTAGGAATGTGTGAACTACCATCCCCACCATGAAATAATGGACAATGTGATACATAGTAGCCCCGCCAATCTAAAAATGGAGGATGTGTTCACTTTCCTATTCGCCATAATCAAACAAAATAAAATAGTACCATTTTGATGGTTTGTAAGGTAAAATGGGTCTTGTCACAAAACACATTTTTCCAATGTCTCTTCAAGTTATGAGCTAGTATTCATGTGTAAACTCATCATAAGAAACATGATAGCACATAACTCATACAATCATAATGAAGATCATAAAAAAATATTTTTTGATAGAGTTCACCCCTCCTGGGCTACATCTTCAGGCCTACCAACATAGTTAGACCGCTCCATACATTCAGTATAAAAGGGAGTACATAAAATTGTGTTGATGGAAACATGTGGCTATTACCCCTACAAGGTATTTTTCTCCTCCAAAGACCTCTCACATAAAACACCAACACGAGGCATCTCCTACAAAGGCCCCATACTCCAACTGAAATGAAGGTGAGAAAACCCCTACAAGGCCTTCTCCATGCTCAAACACCTTCCAAAGCTACTTCAAAAACCTGATTGATCCATACACCCTTGGTCTTCAACTTGCAAAAGTACTCCTTAGATGTGCTCAAATAAGAAATTAGAGATCGCCATTGCATCCAAAAACCCCTAAATGGACTCTTTATGAGCTCAATTTTGTCTGAAACTCAAAAATATATGGCTCTCCAAGATCTCCCCTAAGTTTTAATATTAATTGTCCTACAAATCGGACCAACAGTCTAACTATCCTACAAATATTCCCTGCTTTTCGCTAATCGAGCAACATTTTTTCCCTCCACTGGTGCATTTTGTAGGAAACATAAATTTGCCGATGACCCCTTATGGCTAAAAATATGGTCATATAGGCCACATAAGGCCTCGAGCTAGGCCTTAATACCTACCCCCACTTACCTAGCCCTTGAACAACGAGTGTGTGATCACATAGAGTGCCACGGGATGAAGGGTTAGGTTAATTTCTCACCCTTTTTGTCGGGCCCCAAATCTCTTGCACGCCGATCACATCGATGGTCATAAGACCTGGGGCTCACCCCCACTCTGTAAGCGACCTCTGATTAGCACCTTTCTCTATGCACTTCGGTCCTGTGGTGTGGGTGTGACTGGGGTTCGGGGCTGATAACCTGGCCCCTCCTCCTAAATAGCATCATATAAACTTTAAATAGTAGTTCTCAACTACATATGTTAAGACCCGCTAATAGAACAGTTGGTAGAGTGATATGTTGATGAGCTAGAGGCCAAGGGTTTGAATCTCGCTGAGCCTCTAGCCAACCATTGGCAAAAAAAAATACTATCCCAACGTGCCATGTTGCAGCTCATGACTCAGCCACATGGCACCATATTACTGGTCCACCATAGAAAAACCAGCAGCCAATAAAAATCAATCTCGAATTGATGAACCAAAGAAGAAAAAATGTCAACACCTGGTTGCCTCATGCCTGCATAGTCACCTTGCTAACTCAACTATATGATCACCCAGTTAACTACCCAGTCAATAGACTTGCTAAAATTTTTGTTCTTGGGCCAAATGGTGAGCACGCGATAACTTGAGAATATGGTGTTAGATTAAGGTGAAATGAATGTTGTTGGATTCAAAATGATGAGTACTTAAAACTTATGCTAGTTCCAAGACTTTCCAGGCATTTTAATTTTTGAGATAAAATTTGATCTCCTAATCAAATGCTTAGTTTGGTAAACAAGATGAAGTTGTTGATAGAATTGGAGAAAGAAAGAGTTTGAATGTTGATTCAAAACAAAAAGCAACTCACCTTGTTCATTGGAAACATTTAGGCCCCATATGTACGGTTGTATAATAGCTTGGACTTCATGGTGAGAACCCACAAGATCCCATCAATCAGCTCACTCACTGAATCTAAACACAGGAAGCAAGTTTGGAAGGAGGTCGAAGAGTATTTGGAGCAACTAAGACACAATGCCACTAGGGAAGACTTGGAGTTGAGCTCACACAACCTGCAAAATCTCATCGGTGGTCTTGTCAAAGTCAAAACAATTTTTCTCATGGTTTAGAACAAGTTGGACATAGGTTCCAAGACAGTGTACCTGGTTGCCATGGAGGATAGAGTCCGCTTCTAACATGACATAGTTAAGCAGTATGGGGACAACATGGCATAGTACCAAGCTTTGCACCAATCTGTGACCGAGAAGTAGCAACTGGAGGGCATTAAGATGGACTTCACTCAAACTCCAAATTCATAGTGTTGTGTCACGTGACGCTATCCCTACCCTATTTTGTCTTACATGGGTAGAAGTGGAAAATGTAATACTATTTTTTATTATGATGTAAGTGAAATTCCAAGTGTCAATATTGGAATATGAAAGTCAACATGTAATGTAATGTGTCATTTTATGAAGAAGTTGAAGAGTCATGAGGGTAGTCCAAAGGTCACACTGGGGAGTTGAAGAGTCACCCCCTCTTGTTATAAGTAGAACCTCATAACTCATGTAACAAGATTTTGGGAACCAAAATTTTGGTTAGGCTTAGGCGTAGAAATAGATTAGGAGTATTGTGAAGAGCCTTGGCTTCTCCATAGCATAGAGTGAGTGTACGTCTTTGGAGGAGAAGGTGTTCTTGACTGTAATGTTCCACTATTGGGGCTAGTGGTCATCGCTAGTGTATGTATGGATGGAACATTCACTTATAATAATAAAATTAGAGCCAACATGCTTTCATGCATATGTTGTTAATATAGTAGGACTATTCTTGGTGTATTGGTAATGTATGTTATTTAAATTATGCATATGATTATGAACTATTTTGTTTTCATTTGTATGAATCTTGTTGAATGCGTATTGTTGGATTAACTGATCACTTTAACTAGTGGACTATTCCACATCTTATCTTATGATGTCATTTTTCTCGTGTGTTCCTTTCAAGTTGTGTACTATTACATGGTTTCAAGGGGAGCACTTCATTTTCCCTTTGTGTGATGGAACCTTCATGCATCACACTTGACTCGTCATAGGGTCACACACTTGCTCTCACCCAAAGTTATCATACTTTCCTCTACGCGTCTCCGCAGTCAAGTCATAACATGAACACCCACTGCTAGGACTCCTACTCTAAATGGTGTGAGGTCTAGTTGGGACTTCATATTGGGGAGATCCCCTGAATGTTGACAGGTCCAACACCATCAACAAAAATCTAGAAAAGTATTTCCTAATTTTTACTTACACCCTCAAAGAAGGAATAGGTTGAGTCTTGATGCAAGAAGAGCGCATAATTTTTTATGAATCAAATAAATTAAGTGAGCATTAGAAGAACCATGTTACTAATGACTTGGACCTAGCAATGATAGTTCATGCATTATTGAAAGTAGATTCACTATCTTCTTGGAAGTAGGTTCATGTCGATGTCAAGTCATAGAGGGTTGAGATATTTGTTTGATCAACCCAAATTAAATGCTAGACAAGCCATATGGTTGGATTTGATTAGTGAATTTTATTTTGAATAGAACACATTAAAGGCAAGGAAAAAAAGGTAGCAGATGCACTAAGTATAATTCTACAAGTATCTCACTTGGTAGCCATGAGAAGTTATGAAATTGACATAAAATAAAGGGTCAAAGAAGCATTACAACATGATGAGAATTTTCAAAATGTGAAATAATTTTTACAACAAAAACTAGGGGAAACCCTAAGCAAGAGTTATAATCTCACTAATGATGGTATGTTGACATTCAAGGATAGATATTATATGCCTTGTGTGATCAACTTGAAGAAGTTGATAATGGATGAGTTTCATAAAATACCTTACTCAAGTCATCTTTGTTATCATAAACTGATAAAAACCATAAAGAAATCATATTATTGGCTAGGAATGAAGAAGGAATTTGTTTAATACATTGTCATGTGCTTGGAATGTCAACAAGTTGAAATAGAATGTAGGCACCCAATGAGTTTTATTCAACCAATCCAAATTCCTAAGGGAAGTGGGATGTTGTATCTATGACCTTCATCACGATATTTCCAATGTCATCCAAGCAACATGATTCCATTATTGTGATAGTAGACAAGTTGAGCAAGGAAATTCACTTTGTAGTTGTCAAGTCCACCCACAATGGCATTGATATAACTTAGATTTTCACAAATGAAATATTTAAGTTTCATTGCATACCCAAGAATATAATATTAGATCATGATTACAAGTTCACATCAAGTTTTTGGAAGTAATTGTTTGTTGGTTTTGGAACTAAGCTACCATTTAGTATAACATATCATCCTCAGATAGATGGCCAAACCGAAAAAGTGAATAATATTTTAGAGGAAATGTTGAGGATGTATTCCATGAATCAACTAAAGATGTAGGAAGAGTTCCTTCCATTAGTTTAATTTAAATACAAAAATGGGTACTAAAAGTCACTAAAGATGAGCCCTTTCGAGGCATTTTAAGGCAAAAAATGCAACACTTGAACTGTTAGCTTGAATGACCCAATGAACATAGTGGTTCTTAAACCTAACATGCTAAGACAAATGGAGCAAGAAGGGCTCAATATTAGGAAAATATTGAAGGTAGTCCTAGATAGGAAAAAGAACTATGTAGACTAGTAGAGGATGCACAAATAATTCCAAGTGAGAAAACATGTGTATATTCACATCAGACTAAGGAAAAACTCACTAAAAGTGGGATCTTGTGATATATTAGCACCCATATTTTATGGAATATTTCATATTTTGGAAAGAGTGGGACCAATGACTTATAGACTGGCCTTACCACCCATAGTGAAAGAAAAAAAATTATTTCAGATTTAATTTCTTAAAAAGTATTTACGTGAAACTAATCATGTGGTTGATAGGTTTGTGATATAGGTGGAATCCATGGAAGAATTCTAACCATGACAAATATGCATCATGGACCAAATATAGATAACATTCTAGAATCAATTAATAGAGCAAGTTAAGGTGTAATGGAAGCACTTTGGATTTGATGAAGCCACCTAGGAGATTACAAATCAAATGAGGGTACTATACCCATTTTTGTTTAAAGTATAAGAAAGATGTAAAAGTTGTAATTATAAACATAATTTTTATTTGTTTTTCTCTTGTTATAAAACACCAAGGATAGTATTCCCTTAAGAGGGTGGGGTCTATTGAAGCCTTTTTATTTCACCCACATGCTTGTAAAAATAAAAGAGTATTGTTAGCATGAGAGCCATGGTTGGTCGAAGAAAAACATTGTAAACATTTAAAAATGAAAGTCAATTTTATCACTGGCCTAAAGGGAGGCACAACATGGACCCACAATATAAGGAGATGGTAGTTGCATTCCTTCAAAACTAAAAACAAACTTGCCTTAAATTCTTGAAATCAACATTCAAGTGAGTTAAATGGTGTGAGGCTAGTTGGTAGCCAGTCGACCAACTCTTCCTGAAATGGATTGATGAGATGGGATTAGGCATTGTGGGCACATCATAGTTCCATGTTCATAGTGCTAGACTTGCCAAAATTCAAGTGATATCCTCGATATGAAGTCCCAACTAGACCTCACACAATTTGGTGTAGGATTCCCATCTAGTACGATGGCCTGCTTGCCATTATCTTAAAGGTTTCCTTAGCTCTTGCTTTTCAACACATGAGAGTGGTCTTCTTTGTCTTCGAACAACGAGGTTCACATGCTTGGTAAGCGATTAGTGTTACTTGTGTCAAGGTTATTTCACTGCAAAGGGGGACGGTGGAAGTGAGTCTCAGGTGGAAAAGGAATAGTCCCGACTCTGTGAGAGACACACAACATAGTAGGACATGAGCAACTTCTGGCAGAGTATTCCACAATGATACGGCAGTCACAAGAACATAGTGAATGGATAGAATGTACAACACCCAGTAGAGTATTCCACACGAGTGTGGTGGTCGTTATAACAAGTTTATGGGAATGGTTTTGGCGAGTGTCCAACGGGATAGCCCACACGGGCGAGACAACGTTAACAACTTATACAACACATTTTTGTAAGCATATGTATTAGAAAAACCAGAATAGTTCAACTGTCTTAACAGAGGTTAAAGCAACATGCATTACAAGTGTCCAAAGAATAGTCTTACAAACAAATACAATACATATGTCAAAACGTGTTGCCTTGTTGCCAGGCTTCTAAATTAAGCGAAAGTTCCAAGACACATTTGTACGCCATTACATCACTAACCCTGATAGAGGGGCATTGGAGCCACTTCTCGCTCATCAAAGAAAATACTACAAACTCTCAAGGCTATGTGGGAGGAGCTAAGGTGAAAATTATTTTACATGTACGAATGAGGGGTATTTATAGCCAAGGGTGAAACTAGCCCTTGTGACTATTTGACTTTCGTCATGACTGTTTGACTTTACATGACTATTTAGATTTACATGTGGGTCTCTTGGACTTCCACATTACATTGATTACAACAGTATGGCCCATAATATTGATGTGGCCAAGATGATTCATGACACAACTTGACAAGACAATGCAGTGTGTTCATGCTGGTGGTGGTGTCCATGTCAAGCTGCAGTGCTGCTAAGTGAAGGATGTGCTCTTGGTGTATCATAGCTTCACCTCTGCATAGAAAGGTGTGTGAAGTCTTAGATGGTCTTTGTGTTTGCTTGATATTGCATGTGCATGTCACTCCTTCGCTTGTACTTTGGCATGCTTCATGTGTTCATCCATTCACAAACAAATCTCCTTGCATGCATTCCTTGTTCTTCCATTTGTGAACCAATCTACTCATATGTGCTCTTTGTTCATCCATTTGGAAACCAATCTCCTCACATGTGCTCCTTGCTCAACCTGTTCATCATCGCGTCATGTCTCATCGATGTACTTGTATCTGCAATCAATCATGACAAGATGACATCAAATCCAGAAATATCCTAGTCTACCATGATGCATTATCTTTCGCTTTCGTATGTAGAAGACTGGGAGAGAGGACAAGGCTCTGAAACTACATACAACATATTTTGAGCCGGGATGAAGGCTTCGGGCACTGTTGGTGAAAATTGCGTAGAGGTCACTGGGAGGCTGAGATGGGAAATCTAGATGAGAAGTGACTATCTTCAAGATTAGGCTTGGCTGGAGGGCATATCTGCACAATTTTTTCAAGGAGACAATACAGGCATCAATGGGAGATTGGTTGTGAAAACCACACAATTTCTTCAGGAAGCTAGTAGCGGGCTACACGACGCTGCTAGGAAAAATTGCTCAATTTTTTTGGGCAGCTGGCAACAGGCTACGAGAGGTAGCTGGAAAACACTACCTAGAGCTGGGAGGCTAGCCTACTAGACATACTAGCATATTTTCTGAGTTGAGAAGGATGTTGGGCAACTGGGAGACTGCTCATGAAAATTGCATAGTTTTCAGGATGAGGTCGGCTGAAAGGTTGTCTAGTTGGAAAAATTGCGCCTTTTTTTAGGATAGTGCAGAGACAAGTAGCGGGTGTTTTTACAGCATGTCTACATAGTTTCTTTAGTTAGTGATAGCGGGCATGCTTGGTAGCTTCTGCGCAATTTTTTGGAGGAGTGAGGCCCGAGGTCACTGCCCTATCAACTCTCTGGTTGACTAGCTAGAGCTTGGTGGTTTTTCTTGTCAACAATGCAGATTGAGATAGCTTGCTAGGAAAATTCTGTATTGTTATGGGTGACAATCAGTTGAGTCAATTCTAGGATTGCGCAGTGCATACTACCTAGGAGGCAACCTCAAGCTATGCACAATTTTGGGCAGTAGTACATGTTCACCGAGGGCTAAAATTGCACAGTGTAGCTCAGTGGAGGTCTAGTTGTTGGGGTTGGTCTGGTCGACATAGCTCTAGCAAAATAACTAAGTGCATGAACGAGTGACTTCATATATGCATGACCTTGCGAACACACACTCAACATGACTTGACGACAAGCTTCCTCGTACCATCAAGACAACATACACTCAGTGTGACTGACCGAAGGTGTGAACGACAAGCACGACACTTGTAATAAATCATTGAACGATTGTGATAAAACTTGAGTACAAATGCATACAATTTCATGTGTGTGTGTGCAATGGATGTTTACATAGTTAATACAAATTGTGCACACAAAGAGGGACCTTGTGCATAGACAGAACATAGTTACAAGCATGACATTGAGACCAATATGCAAAAAGATGTCTGATGAATGGTCAAGCGAGGAGGGTGTAAAGAATCAACACGATCTCAAGGGATGAGCCCAAGTGTTAGAAAAAATCAAGGAAAAACATAAGGAAGGCTCCGAAATTGGATGTAGGCCAAAAGTTTGGAGGGTGTTGCAGCTGCTACAACACTTGGCGACACAGTGGTTGAATTCTTGCTTCTTTGTTTTGTTCCATTGATTGCACAGGGCCTTGGTCTTTCAGGGAGTATTGAATCATTGTGTAGGTTACTTCTTCTTTCCCACTTACCCCATGGACAAACATGGTTCACATTTTTCCAACTCATTCAAAGACAACAACAAGTTTCAACTTAATTGTAGTGTTTCAAAATCAGGAAGGGTTGTTTGGCTCGCGAGTCAAAAAATTTCAGAGTATAAGTTTTCATCTTTGGTGTTTCTCCGGTACCAGCTGGCCTGGAAAATACCGCATCTGAGTCACACAGGAACACACACATTTCTCCACTGTGAGTGAGCCTGGTCAGTACCACAGTGGAGTTGCATGCTTCATCTCTCTGTGCAAAAAGCCTTTCTCTTCTTTCACCTTTGTATTTCTTAAAGAGGATTGTGCATAGGCACTTATTTATTTTTGGGGCGAAAGAGGGATCCTGAATTATTGAGAGAAGAAGAGGTTGTTCCTTCAGAGAAGCATGTAAGATCTTTGACATAGGTTTTCTCATTTAGATTTTTCCCTTCTCCTTTTCTACTAGTTGTATGAGCTTGATCACACAGAGCAGAAGGCTGAGTATAGGCATGGGCTTTCCTGGTGTGGACAGAGGTTCATTGTTGGACCCAAGCTTCCCTTGTAGATGGGTCATATTTCCTATCAAGACTTCATCAGTAAAAGGTTATAACCAAGCACAGAAAAGATGGAGGTAGGACTAACCTAGTGTTGTAGTGCTAGAAGACTCTTTAGATCTCAACCACGTACTCATTCAAAAGAAAAAAATCAGTAGAAGGCAACATTTATTTACAAAAACAAAAATAACATGATATTAAGCGAAGAAAACAAAATGAAAAAAAAATAGTAAGCAAAGAGGAAAAACAACAAGCAGTAAATAGACAATGTACATGGCGCGGGGCTCGAACCAGCTTACTAAAAATGACCTTCAGATCTTGGTCATTTTCAAGAAGGTTTTCAACTCTCCTGTCAAGTTATTGCAGATGGTATGTGTGTGGGACAACCTTCCCCTAAATCGGTATCATACTATCAGGTTCCGCTACTGGAACCTGGCGGTATCCCAAAAGACCATTAAGCGAAGACAACATTCTTGCTCCAGATACTACGTGTAACATAGGTTTCGATGATGGCATGAGGTAGTTGTTTTTGTTTTGGAGTGATTCAAGTCTTGGAAATCTATGCATAAGCGGATTCCCCAGATTTCTTATGTCTAGAACTTAAATTAGAAACCCATGTAAAATAACGAAGCTTGTAAGTGATCTGAGTATCCAACAACTTAGTCAGTTCTTTTTGTATAAGGGGTTCAAGTGATAGATGTGCTTTACTCAGTTTTTATTACAATGGCTTGACTCCTTCTTTGATTGGAATCCCGTGTTGGATTATTAACATGTTGTATGTACGCAGTTCATCATATTCCCACATGAACACATCCCAGTACTATTTGAACAAGAAGACAAAAACTTGTTGCTCCTGTGGTGTGCAGCATGTACCGGGACTAATGAACTTTGGACCGTGGTTTGTTCCCAGGTGGATCTGTTCGCTCATCATGGTGTAATGGTGGGTTCTTCTACTTCTTGACCCTTGAAAGCAGTTCTGCAAGTCATAGAACCTATTGGAAGAAACCACATCCTTAGGGATGAGGTTCTCTTTCCTTTCATCAACTGCAGTGTGCAGAGACTGCTTGTGCTCATCTTCATCAACTACTGCATTGTTGATCATCATCAAAAGCAGATAGATTAGTTATGTTATCACGAATAGAAGGCTTGTACAAAATTTCAACAGTAAATCTATCCCTAAGTGATGAGATGCTAGCAACTACATTTGCTAAGGTATCAACAACTGCATTACATGTTCTTAGCACAACAATGATATTGAATGCTTGGAAGTTATAGATTAGTCGCCATACCTCTTACTGGTAATGTTTGAGATGATGTGATACACAATGTATGGTGTTACGTACTTGCAGTTTCATGATTTGTGCATCACCTACCAATTTAACCGTAACAATGTTGAGGTTAATGGCCTTTTGCAAGCCCAATTCAAGTGCTTCATATTCAATAATGTTGTTTGTGCACTCAAACTCCAAGCGACTTGAGGTCAAGTGTTTCATGTGATTTGGGTCAATCAAAACACACTCGGCTCTAGAGCCATCATGTTTCTTTTATCCATCAAAATACATTGTCCATAACTAATCTATACACGAATCGTTTGATGTGCTTGTACTACTACTACTACTACTACTACTACTGCTACTGCTACTAATGTTACAATGTTCTGTATAGGTTTCATTTCCATCAGTTGGGAAACGATGGAGACCCAACTGCATATCTGGTGGGGTTGAAGCTAGTTGTGCGAGATAACACCCTAGTGTTGTTTCCAAGAGGCAGTTGCCGAACATGAGCTCTGTGAAGGCCAATGATTCATTCTTACCATTGATGGGAGTGATGTTATGCCTCATGTATCTCTTCGTTAACACCCGAATTTGATTTATTTTTCCCATATACAGAAGCCATAAGTGTGACCAATCTGTAACAAAGTATCCATTCAACTTGCTAGACCTATCTCTGTTGAGTAGTAGGCCATATGCTTCTAGCATGTCCACAACAATGATGTTTATGCACTGGTGAATTTGTCCATCATGAGATAGTCAGATGATCACATCCTCACGTTCACTAATGGCTGGTATGCATGTATGATTGATTTGGATGATCTCCGTAGATTTCTTGCTCCATTGCGCATTGACCTTCTTGGCAATGGAGAGTAGCATGACATTGGCCGATACTCCGGAATCAACCAAATAGTTGTGAACATTGCAGTTAAATTTTGAATGAAAGAAAGAATGTAGGGAAAACAAAGTTTGCTTCTTCCATCCGGAGTGTGTTGAGAATAGTTGTGAGTGAATCGGGAAATGTGCTTTCTCCCTTGCTAGTAGAGGTTTCACTGTCTATAAATGTCTGCCCCAGTGCTCCCAACAAAATATCCCGCTGACTCTGAATCTTGGCCAACTCGAAAAAAATGATGTTTGCATGACTTTTCTTCATTTCTTCCATGATCTTGTAGTTAAGAGTGGGTAGACTCAGCGAGATGTCTATGGTCAAACTAGTGTTTGTACTTTTTGGCGGAGTGCTCTGCAGTTTACTGCTCATGGACATACTTTTGTTCGTTGATGTCTTCTCGAGCTTGCTTTATGTTTTTCTACTTTGGGACAGCTCATGGATCAACCTTCCTCACTAGAAATTTTAGATTTTCTCGCATTTCGCTAATTGTAAGGGGAGGCCCTTAACTTTTGAGATTGTATCGACCATTTTTCTTTTGGGGTTGCTTCTTAGTGTTTGTCTTCTGCACTTCTCCCGAGCACTGACACATGTTGATCACCTACCCAGTGCTTGATGTCTCATCAGGTGTAGCATCTTCATTATCATCTGTGTCTCTTGGTTGGCCCTATGTACTTCTCACTATGTTTAATGCATGATTGCATACTAAGCCTCCAACTCATTTCCAATCCAAAAAAGAGCCTTCTTCGTGATCATCTTCATGGAATGAGAAAAATTCATCGTTCGCGCACCATTCTATCTGGAACACTAAGCTAGAGCTCTACACGGTTTTAGCAAGGAAGCGGTTGCTGCCTGATAAAATGCTTCCTTTTTGTTGTCTGGGTAGCTGGCTGCTCACAAATGTTTCGATCCTTCATTGTTGGAGCTCAGACACTTCTGTTGTCAAGTTCTTCACAAGGTGAGTAAGGGTTTCGATGTCACTTTCTTCCTTATCTTTACCCTTGCTCACTGTAGCCTGGGGCTTTCTGCTCACATCTCTAGAGTCCTTTGTTGGTTCATCATTGTTGATGACTCCAATTTCATGCAGGTCTTTCTCCATAGTGATTGCCTCTTCACAATTTTCTAGTAATGTCGGTTTCGTAGCTCTCTTAATGAACTACGCAATATTGGTTGGCAGTGAAGACATGTAGTAGTCAACAGTGATGGAGTCATGAGGTTCCGTGTCCATTGCAAACTTATTCAATATGCGAAAAAACTGTTGATTGAAGTATTTTATCTTTTCTTTCAACTCCAACTTCAAATTTCCCAACTCTTTAAGCAACATGGTCAGGGTCTTGTCATCGGAATGTTTTTCCAAAAATATCCATTTGCACATAGCCCGGTTATGGATAGAGTTGACATGAAGGCTATGATACCATATTGCTGTGAGACCATCCAAGGTACATGGGAAAACTTTTCATGCAACGTCGTCGTACCATACCTCGAATTTCTGTAGTTGTAGGTAGAAGTTGTCCAAGTGATCTTCTACCTTCACTATGTTGTCAGGGTCAAAATTTGTGAGCATTCTCTCTGAATGCTTTCAAATCCTATGCAAAGCACCCATGAGAGCTAATCATCCTTGAGTCATCCGTTCCAAGTTTTGGTCAGCCGTGGCTTCTTCTCCTTCTTCCTCCTCCTCTTCTTTAGAATATAACTATTCCGAATCTGAGTCTGTTTGTTTGTCTCATCCTCTACCTCCCCCGCTGCCTTCCCTTTCACCTCCTATACTAGAATCTGAGCCCACGATCATGAGGGTGTCTCGTTCTACCTGTCAAAAGACTAGAGGTTCCTATCCATTCTCAACAACCTCTGCTAGAACTTCGAGTGTGGAAAGAACTTCTTCCAATGATGATACAACAACTCCTATGGGAGCGGTATTTGGCTTTCTTGATGCCTATGGAAGATCTCGTATTCCTAGGGTCACTTCGACAGTTTTCGTGAAATGACAGGTGATGGGACAGACAGAGTGAAGGTGCTGATGTGAAATTTCATGTTCACTTATGGGAGGTGAGGAGTAACCAACATGGGAGTCGTGGGTAGGTGAGAGAGAGTGCGAGATACTACTTTCACCAGATGATTGATGAGGGGGAGTGAGAGGAAGTTCATCCATAAACAACTAGTGACTATCCTTCTAGCTCCAGAAGTGTTGACAGTGCTGGACCCACCAAAATTCAGGGGATCTTCCCGGTATGAAGTCCCAACTATACCTCACACTGTTTCGTGTAGGAGTCCCATCCAGTACGATGGCTCGGTTTCCATTATCTTAAAGGTTTTCCTTAGCTCTTACTTTTTGACACAGGAGAGTGGTCTTCGTTGTCCTCGAACAATGAGGTTCATGTTCCTGGTGATTTCTTAGTGTTACTTGTTTCAAGGTTCTTTCATGGCAGACAGAGATGAGGTAAGTGAGTCTCATGTCGGAAGGGAATAGTCCCAACTCTGTGAGAGACACACAACACAGCAGGACATGCACAACTTCTGTCGGAGTAGTCCACATGGATGTAGCAATCACAAGCATAGAATGAATGGATAACACGTACAACACCCGACAGAGTTGTCCACATGAGTGTGACGGCTGTTATAACAAGTTTATGGGAATGGTTCTGTCAAGTGTCCAACAGGATAGGCCACACAAGCAAGACATCATTAACAACTTATACAACAAATTTTCGTAAGCATATGTATTAGAACAACCGAAATAATTCATTTGTCTTAACATAGGTTAAAGAAACATGCATTACAAGTGTCCAAAGAATAGTCTTACAAACAAATACAATACGTGTGTGCAAATGTGTTGGCTTATTTTCAGGCTTTTAAATTAAGTGAAATCTCTAAGACACATCGGTATACCATTACATCACTAACCCTCATAGTGGGGCTATAGACTACACACTCTCAAGGCTATGTGGGAAGAGCCAAGGTGAAAAGTCTTTTGCATGTACAAAAGAAGAGTATTTATAACCAAGGGTGAAACTGGCCCTTGTGACTGTTCGACTTCCCTCATAACTGTTTCACTTTACATGAATCTTCATATTTACATGTGGGCCTCTTGGACCTCCACGTTACATTACATTGATTACAATAGTCTAGCCCATAAAAGTGATGTGGTTGAGATGACTCATGAAACAGCTCGATAAGATAGTGATGGTATGTTCATGTTTTTGGAGGTGTCCATGTCGAGGTGCAGTGATACTGAATGATGGATGTGCTCTTGGTGTATCATAGCTTCACCTCCACATGGCAAGGTTTGCAGAGTCTTCGATGGTCTTAGTGTTTGCTTGATGTTGCATGTGCACGTTGCTCCTTTTCTTGTATTTTGACATGCTTCATGTGTCGATTCGTTCATGAACAAATCTCCTTGCATGCTCTCCTTGTTCATTCGTTCGTGAACCAATATCCTCGCATGTGCTCCTTGTTCATCTCATTCATCGTTGTGTCATGTCTCATCCACATACCTGTATCTGCAATCACTCGTGATGAGACGACATCAAATCCAGAAATCTTCTAGTTTACCATGATGCATTATCTTTCACATTTGGATGCAGGTGACAGGGAGAGAAGACAAGGCTCTGAAACTATGCAAAGTACATTTCAAGTCGGGATGTGGGCTCCCGACACTGTTGGTGAAAATTTCATAAAGGTGACTGGGAGACTGAGATGGGCAATCTGGATTAGCAGTGACTGTTTGTGGGATCCAGCTCAACTGGAGGGTAGATCTATGCAATTTTTTCTGGGAGAAAATGCAGGTAGTAGAGGGAGACTGGCTGTGAAAACTGTGAAATTTGTTTGGGGAGCTGGCAGCGAGCTGTAGGAGGCTACTGGGAAAATTGCGCAATGTTTTTTGGGAGCTGGCAGCGGGTTGCGAGAGGCTACTGGAAAAAAGCTATGCAGAGCTGGGAGGCTGGTCTGCTAGACATCCTTGCGCAATTTCTGAGCTGAGTAGGATGATGGACAACTGTGAGACTACTCATGAAAAATGCACATTTTTTCAAGATGAGCAGGCTGGCTTATACGGTGACTGGTTGGAAAAATTACGCAAACTTTTAGGGCAGTGCAGAGACAAGCAATGGGTGTCACAGTGTCTTCAGTCAGTGGTAGTGAGCATGGTTGGCAGCTTCTGCCCAATTTTTTGGAGGAGTGAGGCCCGGGGTCACTGTCTAGTCAACTCTTTGGCTAACCAACTTGAGCTTGTTGGTTTTTCTTGCGAGAAACGCAGATTGAGATGGATTTCTAGGAAAATTCTATGCTGTTTTAGG
This sequence comes from Pinus tabuliformis, assembly GCA_031772625.1. Classification (NCBI taxonomy): domain Eukaryota; kingdom Viridiplantae; phylum Streptophyta; class Pinopsida; order Pinales; family Pinaceae; genus Pinus; species Pinus tabuliformis. The sequence goes on along the minus strand of CM062807.1, from coordinate 371,181,038 downwards.
TGACAGTCAGTCGAGTTGATTCTAGGATTGTGCAATGCATACTGCTTGGGAGGTAGCCTCAAGCTCTGCACAATTCTAAACAACAATTCATGTTCACTGAGGGCTGAAACTGCGCAGTGCAGCTCAATGGAGGTCCAGTTGTTGGGGTTGGTATGGTCGACATTTCTTTAGGTATGGTCGACATTGCTTTAGAAAAATGACTAAGTGTTTGAATGATTCACTTCATACATGCATGATCTTGCGAACACACACTCAAGATGAATTGACCAAAATACGCCTTGAACCATGAAGACAACATACACTTAGTGTGACTGATCGATGGTGCGAGCAACAAACACGAGAATTGTAATAGATCATTGAACAATCGTGATGACACTTGCACGATAGTGCATAAAACGACGTGTGTGTCTGTGACAGATGTTTACCTAGTAAATACAACTAGTACACATGAAGAGGGAGCTTGTGCATAGCGATAACATGGCTACAAGCATGACGTTGTGACCAACATGCCAAAATATGTCTGATGAATGGTCAAGTGATGAGGGTGAAAAAACTAAACGCAAGCTCACGGGATGAGCCAGAGTGTTTGAAAAGATTAAGGAAAAACCCAAGGAAGGCTCCAAAATTAGATGTAGGTAAAAATTTTGGAGCATTTTGCAGCCATTACAACATTCCCATTCCCATTTCCCCTCGTCAATCAAGGTAGGATGGAATCCTCATAACAATTTATATAAAATAAATTAAGGAGATGGAGAGTGAATGAGGAAGGAAGCGCAACATAATAATATCACATAGTTAGAGGGCACATGACATCTCTGCTTTTCTCTTAGTCTTATTTTTGTATACCTCCTTCTAGAACTAGGATAGGGCACTCATTATTAGTGTTGGAGTACATGGAAGTGTTGGAAGGGTGGCTAAAAAATAAAAATCAATGATGGAAATGGGATGTAGAGCTTTTGGCATCATAAAAAGACATGTGGATTTGGGTGATATCCCAATGAATTTTTTGTTTGAGGTCACTATACTATGTTTCTATGACTTAGTGGTTAGTCAGAGGATTATTGGATAGTTATTCACTATGTTGCTTGCTATATAGGTGATAAAATACCTATATAGTGAAATCTAAGTCATTTTATTGCTTCCTATATAATTGATAAGACACCTATATAGGGAAATATAAGTCATTGTGGTGCTTGTTGGAGAGTTGATAAACCATTTGGATAATAGACTATAGATCCCCATGGTGCTTTCTATGAAAATACAGTTGATTAACCACCTAGATAGTGGTCCACGAACCACTGTGGTTCTTTCTATGAAAATAAAACTGATAAACCTCCTTGACAATGGATTCAATCTTCTCGACTAAGAAATGCCCCATGTGGAGCTTGGTTTAAGCCATTTGGATGAGCTTAGAGAGTAAGTGAGTCACTGTGGTGCTTACTAATGAAAGGTGGTTGATAAACAACCTAGACAATGGAATCTATCTCATGAGTTTTTACTAGTCATTGGTGTGAAATATCCCTTAGCAAGCGTCCCCTCATAATTTGGATATGGCTGAGGGGCAGTTAGCTATAAGAAAGTTGCAGTGTAGCTGGCCTATGGTTGGGTAGAGAGTGGAAGTCTCTCCTTTAGTTTCTAACCATCAGAATATACTTAGATAAGTCTATTGGAATTATATATTTGAGTTCTAGATTGTGATGTTATATCAATCACATATGTTTAGAATGAACTATCATATATTTTTAAACGTTATGGTGTGCCTTAATTATGAAAATCCTCATTATGCCCATGATTTGCATGACCTCTTTTATGCTATGAATTTAATGAAATTATGGACTTCGTTGTCCAACACCTAATGCATGGTTGACGTGAAAAATTATGTGATTGCATTCAATCATTAGAATGTCATGCTTGAGAATGTAATGACTCATTTCTGTAGAGAAATTTTTCATTTTACTAGAGGGTATGTAGTACCCCTGGTAATCTTTTCCATACTTGTATGCTTGCACTTAGTAAAGTTACTAAACATATGTTGTTGAGCATGTTTAAACAACATGGAAGAAATGACTAGAATTAGAGTGACTGGTGTGGTGTTAGATTGGTTGTTGAGTCTTGTAGGTCATATTGTCATAATACCACCATCATAGGAAGAGTTGACATCAAGGGACCAATAGTGGAGTTCCGCCCTAGTGGAACTGTGATGTGTGGTCCGCACACTAGCCTTTGGTCATTATCCAATTGATCTAAGATATTATCTAAAATATCTTTGTGAGGGAAGGAGGGTTGAGATGATGGTGGAACTTGACCCAATGGAACCTTACCAGCAAGCCTTGGAATGATTGAGTGAGTACCCATGTGGAGAACGTCAGCACATATAGGATACAAATCAAATGCACAAAGGGAAGATAGTGGAATCGTAGTGGAACCATGAGTATTGGAAAGTTATCATTGGGTTTTTAGACCTTGAGGTAGATGAAAGAACCAATATATGGAGAGACCAGATGATGATATCGGCCATTGGCCATCAGCCACAAAACATTCACGTGCAAGGATGCTTATGAATATGATGTCAAGATGATTTATGTCAGGCTATAGTTTCATAAATAGGTGAGCCATATTATATTCTCAAGCCTTCATACTCTTAGAAGATTTGAGTGTATTAATCAATGAGTAGACCAATACACCTAATGTCAGGTTGACGTGGCTTGGGAGTGGGCTCTACCATAGGTGGCAATTCTTGTTCCTTTGAGTCTTAGACATCTTCAACTAAGGTTGGGGTAGAGGGAAATTTTAGAGTTCAATGTCAATATGATAGGGACTCCTGAGCGCCCACCTCGGGTGGTTGGTCCTAGTCACTGGTTTTCTCTTGTAAACAATTTACACATTGTGTTACTAACCTTCCATAGTGTAGTTACCTTGTAGACCCATCATTTATGGCATGGTAGTTTTGCGTGAGTAGGAAGGGGGATACATGAATTCCATACGGACAACAGGGATGCCTTGATCCTTTTAATAAGAAACATTTTTAATGAGCATAACCTTTGATCCAGGATTTAGATTGACATAACAATTATATCATCGGAAATATCCTAACGAGTTGATCTCTATGATGGTATCATAATTAAATTTTGCAAGACCCTGAGGTAGGGGGTATTTTGTAACCCCATTTCGATAAAAAACTTTGGGTTTAGTGTTAAAGTAAATAGGTAACACTTTCCAGAGCCAAAGAGAGGACAAGGGGTTGTGAGTGTGTTTATGACAACACTCTTTGATATTTTGCCTGGATTCCCCACCTATGGCAAGGAGATGTATGTTAAAATTAACAAGAGAAATTAAATAAGAGAGATAAATTTTCCATGATAAAGTAACACATATAAATATAATGTTTATCTTGGAAAACTCTAATTTGGGGGAAACACAACTATTAATATATTCTAGTAGTGTCCCTTAGACAAACCTTGTTAAGCCAACCAATTGAGTTCTCATTGCTCACATTCTTGACCCATTACAATTAAGTATTCCCAAGCCTTTTAAATGCTCCATTACATACATTCCACAGGGGAAAAAACATGGGAAACAAAAACCATGTACCGAATGCCACCACTATTTCACTGGGAAACTTTAACTCCTTCAATGACTCATGTTTTACCTAACAATCCCCACTTAAACCCTGAAATTAGGTTTCCCTTGACTAAATTTTGCCAAACTATCCAAGTGAGCTAACACCACTCACCTTCGGGCCCTTCCGTCCTCAAATTTTATATCCAGGGTATCTAGTAATTCATGGTACCCCCTTTCACCTAGGTCTAACTCTATAATTTACTGGTAATTTCCTAGGGGTGCACATGTCTTACCAGGCCTTACAATTGTATGCCCATTTACATACAATTAATTTCTTTTTACTCCATTATAATTTATTGTTATTCTTGTTTCTATCTCGACACTTATGTTGTCATCCTCTTAACTTGGAGAACCTTATTCTCTTCTCACGTGACTACACTCACATTCTATGAATCCATGATAAACCATCCCATTAAAGAATTCCATTAAAAAAATTCCCATGTATCCTTGGCATACTTTACCTAGTCATATGGTTCCTTTGATGTCGCCTAATCAACCAATGATCATGCCATCATCCATTAAAGAGGAAAGGACCTCCACTACGTAGGCTTCTAAAAAATATTTTATTAACCACTACTATAAAAAATTCACACAATTATTCTTCTCATAAATTTAGGAATCATAGGTCTTCGAAGAACTCATCGTGTAGGTGCGTTTCCTATTTATGAAATTTCCCAACACCACAACAACTATCGATGATTATCCTCATTCCCATAAAGCTCTTCCTAGCTTCCTACATTAAACCACTCTCCTTGTAGTGTCAAAGCTAACCTGTATTTGATACTATGTTAAAATTACGAAGAGAAATTAAATAAAAGAGATAAATTTACCAACAACAAAAAACACACCTAAACACAATGTTTATCCTAGAAGATCCGAATCTAGGGAAATCCCAACTAACAAAATATTCTTTTGGTGTACCTTATCCTTCACTGCTCACATCCCTAGCCCATTATAATGAAGTATTTGCAAACCTTTCAAAGGCTTGATTACACACAATCCATCGGCACAAAACCATTGGAAACTAAAACCATGTTCCCAAAACCACCAATGTTTCACCAAGAAACTTTGACTCTTTAACCAAATCAATTTTTATCTAACAATGTACTCCATCATATAAGCATGTTGAAAATGGAATCATTATATTTTGGGGAAGGAGACAATCATTCACATTAATTATGAGCCTCTATAATTTATGTATATACAAGGAAAGTTACATAATGAAAACCATTAAAAATGGTCCTACCTACAACATTTCCAATTAAACATAAAATATAACAAGGGTAGCACCAATCTTGTCATAAATTTCCTTAATTGACCCAAATTGTGGCTCACCGTAGTTGTTAAATCTTGTGAGTATGAGACCTCTAGGATGCACTCTAGTGCTATCTTGGCCACCTTTATGTTTCTTCAAGAAAGCAAGCCAAGCTCATTTGGAAGATACATTGCAATGAGGTGGCAAGGAACTTTGGTGTGGATAAGAATGCAGTAGTACTTCAGAAGTATTTCTACTAGCAAAACCTTCAACATGATGTCCACTAGTATATCATTCTGGACATTACCTATGTCATTGCTAAATTAACCATCAAGAAACTGAAGGGCTTGTAGACTCCTCTACTTACCCTAGACAAGCCTTGGGAGAGTCTCCATGGATTACATGTCAGTTTTTCCATCCACCAAGCATGGTAACAATTGTATATTTATTGTTGTTGATTGGTTCTCTAAGACCATTTTGGCACAATGAAAAGAGAGTCTCATAGTTGAAACCACTACTAAACTCTTAAGTGTTTTTGAGTTCATTTTGAGCTACCTCAGACCATTATTTTAGATAGGGATAGCTAGGTCCTCAACACTGTTTTCTCCAACTTATGGTCTCTAATGGATACCAAGTTGAGAAAATCAATAGCCTGCCATCCTCATTTAGATGGAAAAAAAAAAAATTGGTCAACACAATGATTGTACATACCTTGCACATCTACAACTCGAAGCATCCATTTACATGCAAAAAAATCTTCCCATATGTTCAACATGGATAAAATAGACCCATCTACAACTCTATTGGCCATAATCCTTTTTTGGTGTACTTGGGGTTTCAATCATTAGTGCCAATTGATATAACTACATTGCATCTTCACTAACAAAGTCATCCGATACTTAGGTTAAGGAAAGCAAAGTACCCAAATTTGTTGAACAAATCCAACACCTCCAATAAAAAGTTTATGACATCCTTTAGAAAGCTAATTCCAAGTACAAGTAGCAACATGACCAACAAAAGGTTCCATACAAGTTTGAAGTTAGTAATAACATGTGGCTACATTTATAGAAAGTGTGCCTCACAAATAGCTTTAGAAGCTAAAAATACTCCAATATGTTCCTTATACAATCATAAAGGTTGTGTGAAAATGAATTTTGAGTATTCCCCCTTTCTTTTGCTTGCATACATATTTAATGTGGAGCTGATTTGACCATATTATTCACCTTTGTTGGACACCTAAGAGGAATTCAGGTGATTGGCCCAAACATAACTCAATATTGAATACATTAATAGGATATAGTGGATTGGATCCTAGACACCAAGACCAAGGATACTTGTGAGCATCACATACAACCCTATCAACTTGTCAAAGAAGGGTAACTTCTTCACCATGGCAAGTGGCTCAATAAGAGCCAAATTTTGTAGAGGTTTCCCCATTTGATGAGTTAACTTGACATAATATATATCATGTATTGTTAATGGTGGAGGATTGATATAGGTGGATATCAATGGCCTCCCACCTTTTCCACTCTCTCAACAATTCACTATCTTCTTGGTAGCTTTTGTATGATTTTTGGATCCCAAACTGCCAAGGTCATTTTGAGGCCCTAAATGATGTTTTTTGGAAATTTATGGAGTGATTGTTATCATGGAATCCATATCCCTTGTCAAAAATTTTAGTCCTCAGATAACACTTTTAAATGATCTATTGTGCAACCAAAACAAATATTTTATACAAAAGTTGCATCCCTAGGAAGTTGGTGTACTAACTAACCACCTTGGGGCCCACAAATCTTTTGGTTTTCCATCTTCTATGGATAGGATTTGAGACCTCTATGGTTGTTTATTTATGTTAAATGGACATACTTTTGACCTCTTGTAATATATTTTGTGAATTTGTGTAGCCACCATCTCTCTTTGTTTAGAGATAACTACCACCATTCTACCCAGTTTATGTTATACAATATTCAACTATTTCATTTGTTAATAGAAGTTGGGCATTTATATCATTGTAAATTCTGACATATTTATTTGTGTGTGGTTAATTTCATTTATTTCCTTTATTTTAATTCCTTTTACAACCTGAATCATGGAAATGTTGCATGTGGTCTTAAAGGTCCTTCATGAGTTGTTCCCAATGTTTGACAATTTCCAGCTAGTTATGGATATTCAAGTGATTCACCTAGTTTTGGGATATGGAACTAATCTTTTTTATCAAGGATAGAATGTATGAGTTCCTGAATATTGCATTAAATAAGTAAATAACCCTTCATTATTACTATTATAACACTTATTTTCTTAGACATTGTTGTGGAAAATAATAGTTTAGGTGGCGGAGGATGTATGACCCCTAGGGTTAGGATGACAACACATGATTTTACATGATGCCATAAGGTATCATTTAACATAAGTGTGTGATGAGTTGGATATATGGCAGGTGGATTGGGTTCCTTGGGCATCCAAACAAACCAAGGAGACCCTTGCCAAGGCATAATAGACACGTTATGCACAAATGCAAGTCTAACTTACAATGGAAATGAGTTGAGCATATGGAGCCATGAAATGGCACAACATAAGTGGATGGGTTGTGGTAAAGTGAGTGACCATAGAGGTCGATTCCACCCAATATGATATGAGGTATGTTGACATAACACATATTACATGAGACATGAATCAATGAAACATGTGGTGATGAGACACACAGGTTGGATTAATGCGTTAAGTGGGAAAACCAAGTTAATTGACATTTTGGCTTGGTGAGTTTTGCGGAAAAGCACAAAAATGGAATGGTTGTCTCATTCCATGTTGAATGATGTGAAGAACCAAGAGGAATAGGGTGATTGTGTATAAGTATACAAATAGGTAACAAACCAAGGCACAATGAAGGAGGAAAGTAAAAGCTGCAATATAAACAACTGGATAAATGAACAAGTGAAAAGTTGTGTTGTTTCAATTTGAGAAATGTGAGAGTATTCAAAGATAAAGGTTTCAAGTGATGAGGCAAGTTGAGTTCATAGTTCAATTGGAGTTTGGTACATTTATTTATTTTTATTTTTATTGATTTTTAATATATATATATATATATATATATATATATATATATATATATATATATATATATATTAATTTGTTAATTTAATTTAATTTAACTTTAATTTTTTTATATTTATATTTATTTATTTATTTATATTTATTTTATTTTATTTTTGTTTTGTTTTTATTTTATTTTTTCATTTGGAAATATTGTGTATGAGGGTGGGAGCATGTCCATTTAATGGAATGTCATGTGGTCTTATCAAATAAAGGAATGGACTAGGCTATCGATTGGAATGCTCCCATAAAATTCGATAGAATGGTGTATCACTGGGCTATGATGCATCTTAGCACAATGCAGATTGGAGGTAAAGTTGGCCCAATATTTTGGATAGTGTCTAGACAACAATAACTCAGAATGAGAGATAATTTTGGATGATGACAAATATAGTGGGAAAGGGGCATGTTGTCGTTTGAAATAGTTTGGCATGGCTCAGTAAAACAACAACAACTAGGATGAGGATACAAACCATCAACAAAGGTGTTGTGATAATGGCAGACATAGGGGTTATATATATATATATATATATATATATATATATATATATATATATATATATATAGATATGAGCCATGCACTCTTGTATTATTGTATACATTGTAACAAGCTAAGCACTCTCAGATTTGTAACACATTATAACATACACAAGTTTTAAATCGATTTGGGCCACTCATCCATATATATTACTTGTATTTAATTTTACATGCATTATTACATGATAGTATGGAACAAATTACTAAGTATTGAACAATCTCAAATGTTAGAATGAAAGAAACTTAGAGTGTATTCATAGTTTGGTCATATTTTACTTGGATTGGAAAATGAAACACATGTAATATATATGGACAGGGGTCCCATCTCATCCTAACACCTTTTATTGTTACAATGTGTTACAAATATGAGAGTTAATGACTCGTCACTACAAATATAACAATACAAGAGCACATGGCTCATATCAAATGATACAATGAAAACTTTACATAATTTCCATTGTCACAACCTTTTTCAATGGTCTATCTCCTCACCCAAATTGTTTTCATCACACTAGGATGTGCCAATTTGTTCCAAATGAGATCACCCATTTGACCACCATATGATCCATCATCTAAACTCATCTCTTACTCTGAACTGTGGCCTTATGTGCACTATCCAAACTATTGAACCATCTTTCCCTCCTATCCATGGCATTATAATACCTATTGCATCTCACCTACATGTCATTGTGTCAAATTATATCATAGGATTCCAACACCTTTTTTTATGGTTTATCCCCTCACCCCAATTTCTGTCACATCACCAGACTATTCCATGTTAGAAATACTATGTCGAGGGCTGGTGAATCAGTATTTCATTCCCAATTCAAATTTACTTAACTTATAAATTCATTTCCAAAGATTCCTCATTCATTTATTTCATTATCAGATCACAGTGTTATAGATTATAGCTTATTTAGTAAACCATGAGAAATATTAAGTGTAAGAGCATGAAAACCATAAAACACATCGACACAACAATCACATATGCACCCCAAAATTTTAGGTGGAAACAAAGTGTGAGCGAAAACCATCATTGTTGTCATTATGTCTTATTCTTTTATTATAAAGAAAATATTCTTACATTTTGTATTGACGCAGACTCTTGTCAACCCGCAAGCTCCTACCTAGAGGAGGCTACAACCTCCACTCATTCTCCAGCTCATACTCGAAAGGAGATACTACCCCCTAATCATGTTTACTGGCTCGTAGCGGAAGGAATCTCTAACTCCCTAATTGAAGGCTATGACCCTCAACACCTTCATGGACCACATTTCAAAAATTTTCATTCTAGATCCACCTATCTTAGATAACCATCAAAACATGTAGGCCACCACCTACATTAACCATATACCAAAATATCAAACATTGAATCACTGAATACTAAATAATTTAATCAATGAATAACTGAATCACTGAATAACTGAATAAATGAATCATTGAATCACTGAGTCACTAAATTACTGAATCATTGAATATGAACCACTGAATACAAATTAACCCAATGCAACGATGTCAAAGCAATATGCCAAACAAACGTTCAAAAACACTACCAGTACTAAGTCAATCAATCCATAACACTATTGAGCCATACCATGTCAATTCATGTCAATAACCATATCAAACCCTAATTGATCATCATTTTCAAATGCCAAGCCATATACTGTCAAATACTCATCACACTAATCATCCATCAAATTCATAGTATGATGGAAATCAATCAACAAGATACTATATCAAGCTAAAATTATCATAAACCCTCTCCAAACCAACTCAAGTGCTCATCAAGTCATAATACTAATAGCACCCAATACTATCATAAATAAGTAGTAGCAAAACCCAACAAGATTTATGAAATGCAATGCAAAATCTAGTTTCTCAAAGTACCATCGCCATGCTCATAAGCCTAGAGAAACCAACTTCAAATAGAGAAAAAAAGAATTATATCGATTACTTACAACCCTTTCTATATTGATATCATGAACATTATTCATTGACCTTGAGATTAAAGTGAAAAATTCAATAATAATTCATAGATCACTAGGTTTATTCCATTCATATCTCTTAAATACCATTCACTTATTGCATAAATCTAATCTTTCTGTGTCCTAGACAAGGCATAAATCATTGTCATCAAACATGCATGTCTGGATTCAACATATAGTCTTATTGTCATCAATCACACAAACCCAATTGTTTATATTTCTACCCTTCAAAGCATTGTCTTATCACTGCATACATAGCCAAGGTACCACACAAATATCTGCACAATAAGAGGAGTAAAGACATCCATATTTTTATCTCTGCAACACACACACACACATATTGCCGAAACATATAGATAATTGAGTTGTGCATTGAATATAATATATGTCACAATGAACCATTCAAATCACATGCAATCCCTAACACATTACATTCAATCACCACTGACTGAATCATATATCCCAACCAGAGTTGGAATTTGATGGGCAAAATTCCCGTCACGGCGTCTTTTGCCTGTTTTTTATGTTTAAATATTTTTCATAACCATTTACTGTGATATGTTGTGAAGTTTACGAAACATATTTTTGACAGGATGTTATTTTTTAAAATTGTTATTAATACTATAATACTCTATGTAAATTTGTGTTTGGGTTGGGTTGGGCTGGGGCTGGGTTGGGTTGGGGTTGGTCAACATGTTACCTATGGAAACTATTCTACTTAGCCCTCTTATTGGTCAGGTACATTTTGAATTTTTGTGCCAGGTACTACTGGGTCATGGGTCATGCACTTCTTGAATTTTTGTATTTCATAGAAAAGAGTTCTTGTATATTACAGGCTTATCAATATGCATTGAATCTCTTAGAGTTTATTATTATTATTATTGTACCAGCCTCAATATGCTTCGAAGCTCTCAGAGTTAATTATAAATTATTATTTTTTATAAGTTTAAAATTAAAATGTATGTAAATTATATAAACTTACAACTCAATTATAAAAAAATACATTATAAATTCTTAAAAAGAAGAATTGATAATTATTTTATTTATTCATTGAAAAATAAATGTAATTATTTTTTCAAACTTTTTAATTTTATAAAATTAGAAACCTTATATATTTTTTTAGTATTTAAATTTATTTCTATGAAAGTAAACTAATAGTGTGAAAATCCATTCATAGGTCAGTGAGCATTAGGAGTAGTGCACTTGATAATTAACTGTATTTTAGAATTGTATTATTTTTCAATTTTATTTTTTTGGGAAACTCATCAAAACTTTGTTTTGGCTATTTTTGTAAGTAGTATGCAAATACTAGCATTCTCTATTTTTCATATATACAACAACCCATTGGCAACTAATGTTATGCACTTATTGTGGTGGCAGGTTGCTCCTTCATATGAGATTTGATGGCTAGGAGGTGCTTGCTTTGTTCTCTCTATAAGTTCTAGATCACCATTTGATATTGGGTGATATTAGGTGATTAACCCATGAGGTGTAAACCAATTGGTTTACATGGGGTTTAGTCCCAACCACGTCATAGGTTGAAACCTTATGGTGAGGGGTTGAGGATGGAAGCCACTTTCGGAGAATTAAATTCCCAAAGGGTGTCCAAGCTTGCCAAAGCCTCACATGATCATGGTGATAAACATCCCATTGTGGTTGGATCGGTCTTCTTCCATCCAATAAATGGGTTAGCTCCAACCCAGGCTAAACCTAGCTACCAAAAAAAAGGTGGTTGGTTGAATCATATGGATTTGAGTGTAATAGTAGTTGGAGTAATTTGATATTGGTCGTTAGGAAAATCTAGGATACTTGCAATTTATGAGCACCTGGTGGTCCCGACACCTACCCCTTGGGGGGAGTAAATTGCATATTTAAGCCATGGTAAAAGTCGATCAAAGTTATTGGTTGTACTTTTATTGATTAGTAATTTAAATTTATCATGAAGACTAAACTTATTGGTTTGAGTGGGGTTTAGATCACACCATATTTTAGTTCAAATTTTATGGTACTAGTTGAGGATGGAAGCCACTTTTTGGGGAATTAAATTATTGCAAGGGCATCCAAGTTCAATGGAGCTTCACACAATCCTAGTTGCACCAAGAGGATCTCTCTAACCCAATATGGAAGAGATGTTGTAATGTTATGTTATGTTATGTAAACATTTTGACACAGTTAAATTACATAAATAATAATAATAATAATAATAATAATAATAATAATAATAATCATAATCATAATAATAATAATAATAGACTAAAATATTTGGACTCAGTCAAATTAGATAAAAATAATAATAAAATAATAATAATAACTACAATTATTAATAATTAAACCAGCCTAGATCTATTTGAAATATGGATCTATCAAGCTCCCAAACGAATCAAATCTTATCCTATCATGTTAACTAAGTACTTCCATCCAATAGACTAAGTGACCCCAACCTACGTTCAACAAAAAAATATTTTTATGTTTTCTTTCTCTGAGTTACCTCCTCATATGCAAAAGTAATAATGATAATACAATGATGTGTTAGCTCTTATGACATGCTTAGGTAATGTATATCTAGTTATCCTGTCTTTTGGTGAAGACAATATTTGTAGTTTATTTCCAAAGACAACAACATCATTTGATCACTAACATATCATTATATAATGTAAATATTATTTGTCTCTACTATGCTTTATGGCATATTTTAGTCTGAAATCAACTAATATCATTCTTCACCTAAGCCAACCTACAACAAATCATTCTATGATGTAGAGTTTCTTTACTTCTCCTCTACTCTGGGTTAAACCGATTTTTAATTTAAAATCAACTAGTCATTCTTCTAATTTGTTTTAATTTTAAAATTATAACAAGATTGCCAAAGTAGTCCCTATTGCATGGTTGACTGTGTATAATTTATTTGAACAAAACTTACAATCAAGTACTTTTAATCTTTGACAGTTAATTTTAATCTTAACTTGATTGTTAATTTGATTATTGAAATTTTTTAATATAGAGAATAGATTTCAAAATATAAAATATGTTATCATTATTAATTATAAAGGAACAATAAGGTTCAAGATTCAATAAGCCATTTCTGTATTAAGGTTATTTTGCTTTTTTCATATATGTGAATTTTTTTAACATAATTATTATTGAAGAGAAATTTTTTAATCAAAACTTTATTTGTGAAGGTTAATTTATTATCAAAACATCACTCTTGAAGGGCCAAATTTTAAACTTAATGTTCCTCGAAGGGAAGTATAAAGATCCAAAACATCAAAATAAAATTGTTTGATGGGTAAAGAGGAATCCAAATTCCAACCTCGATCCCAACAATAGAAATGATTTATTTCTAGCATATGGAATTCAACTCAAGAAGCACCACATTATTTTCGCTGCACATAGATCTCTACATACATAAATAAGGAAACACATCACAAGCTCTATAATATAAGAAAATGAGGATGTGTCAATGAGCAATCAAGAATAGGTATCCTTTTGTCACATTAATCTTTGCAAGATATTTGCATTAACCCTCTGTCTTGAATATTACTTACTTCATACGTTCATTTCTCAATTAGATATATGCATAAATTGACTTGTAAATTGTTCTCTACATCAGTGGTGATATAAAACTTATTCAATGAAAAACCCTACAATTAGTCGATTGCAACACATAGTGATTATACATACATATATATGTTGTTAAATCATCTTACTCATTGTTGATATCTATAACCAAAAAAATCAAGGTGGATCTAAATAAAACTCAGAGACATATGCGCATTGTTAGGATATATATCTTATTCATTTCTTCCTACAAAAATCTACTCCATTCATATTCCATTACACCTGCAACAAACATATGAGTGAGTAGATCATAATACTAGACCATCTCCATATGTCCTGGTTGCTCTTGTTCAAGATAAACCAAAGAATGAACTTATCAATGCACATAGTTTCTCCCATTCAATCCATGTTTTAGAGTTTTTGATCCTCCCAATACCTCAGGCCAAAAACCAATGTTTTTAGAATACCACGAGCAAGAAAAATAAGGTGATTGTCGACTGAATCAATCCAGGCTCACACACATGGATTTAATGGGTGAAACCTTAGTTTTGCACTTGGTTTTTATTTTTATTTTGTCCAACTACAGGCATGGTCACAAGCAAAAATAAGATAAATCTCGGTTGAAACCTTCCCAACCACATTATTAATAAGCCTTCTTAGCAGCTATAACTTTCTAGTCACACTCATGAGCCTTCCTTCATGCGGCTGAGGCTTGATGTAGGAAAACCACTTCTCTTCTTCAAGCTAACCCTTCACACACTTCATATTTATACTATTTATTCTTTGTAACTTTTTTGCAACTGATTATAGCCTCCACTATCCTATGAACACCTTCACCCAACCTTCTACAACCTCTTCCCACACTTTACATCTACTTCCTGTACTAGAAATTGACACATCAATTGATGGAAAAGTTGACACATTAATCAATCCAATTAGTCATACTGAGACATCAACATCCAAATCAAACATCCAAGTTGACATCAAGGGTAACACATTAGCCATAATGCCAATAATCTCCCCCTTTGGAATTGATGGCAACCTCCTACAAAATACCAAGTCCTCTCTCCCCCTTTGACATCAAGGTCAAAGGGAAGAGCCAAGATGATAAAAGTACTCCCCTTGACATGTGAAATATTATAATTTTGATATTCTAATGTGAAACAAAGAACTCAATTAACCTGCTTCCGCTGAGCATATAATGGACCATGCAATAAAAATACAAGGATTCATAAGCACATATTTTCCATAAGCATGACTTATATACTATCTCTAGGAACATAAGTTTGACATCCAATTCCCATATATGACTGAAGTTTCCAATGATTACACCATGGAGTAGGACCATCCCTCAACAAATAGAAAAAAATGAATGATAGAACATTACTATTCTCAACATATGTGGGCTTCTCATTATAGAAAGTATCTCAATATATTTAACACATCATTAGCAACTAACCATCATCTAAAACAACCCTTTTGAATTAAGGTCATAACATATCATCTATAACAAAATAAATAGCACCAACATCAATAGCATATTATATCCTTCTTATCAACCAACAATAAGAGATACAAGAAGACCGATCAATAGTAATAATGGAATAATTATCAATTATGGTTGCATAGTGACTACAACATTTATCCTCTAATATTAAGCAAAGAACTGAATAAAAAATATAAGAAGACTGATCATAATAGAAATAACCATAGATCATATCATATTATAATCATAATGAACCAATGGAAGCATAGGCGATGCTCCTCCTAAATCTATGTTGGTATTTCATCACTGATATTGATCATACTCGAACATCATATTAGCAGCTTGCAATAAACCAATGTTAGAATCATAATGCCAATAATGAGTTGTTGTTGAAAATTAGTATCCCCCCCTAAACATGTCATATCTTATCCTATTCTTCACAGATTCAATATTAGAAGCATAAATCATCGCCAAAATATCAACATATGAAATTATCATTAATGCAAGGCTCCCCCTGAGATCATGCACTACAGATCCTGTGGACCTAATTGCTCCATATGCACTTCTATATTCCTTTGCAAAATAACATCAGATATAAAAAACAGGAGTGGGGACTATTTTCTTTTCTTTGAATATGAAGAAGAGGAGAGAGATATCTTATTTCCATTATGATTATTCTTTAGTATATATAATTTATTTTCATTTCCATGTCATTTTTCTATAACTTCTCCAGTGTCTTCTTCTACAATCTTGCTTCCAATTGATGTAAATATAATTACATGCACTTTATTTGTTATTTCGCCCACACTTTCAATGTTTCTCTTAATCCCTTCAACCAATAATAGATTAGCTTCTTTTCTATTCTTAACATCAATATCAATATTACACATTCCTAATACCTTTACCAGTGTATTATTTATAATAATAACCTTCCAAATTTTCTCTTATTTCCAGACATGTGTGACAACATCTGTTATCTACGTACTATTGATCTTATTCTTCAAATGTGCACAGAGCAAGACCACACCTTACTTGCTCTTAACGTGAGTAGCATTGGTGGATCCATATTTTTCAGGTCCTCTAATAACAACATTCATATTTGGTTGCTTTCTTTGCAAGGAGTTTAGTTTTTTTCAGTATGAATTCATTTTCTTGTTCTTGCATTATTTTTCTACATGTCCAACTTATTACATGTATAACACCTTACATGACCAGAGAAGGGAGCAAGAGAATCATAATATTTTTGCTTCATATTTCTCCTATTGCAATCAATAACTTTGTGACCAAATACATTGCATGTGAAACAATACCTTTGAAAGAAACTTGAGTACCTAGTAGCTAATGATCTTCCTATGGACTAACTATTTTCTTGATATCTAAACAATATGCTTCTGCAATTGACTACAATGTGTCCATAGTTATGACAAATAAAACATTCAATATTATTGATCAAAGAAGATAATCAATTTTTATTTCTATCATGGGGAGCCCTCGATTAGTTCTATTACTCTACCTAAACTCATCCTACAAAAGTTCATGCTTATTCTCTTGCCCATTCTCCTTGTATATTGCACAGATTCCTTCGTTACCCTTGGTTTTCGCTTCTATCATGTACTTATATGAAATCATCCCATTACTTAGTCTATCCACACAAAATGAGTTATCATTGTACCATCATGCACATGTCTACATAAGTTGCCAAGTCAACCCATGACCCAAATTGTTGTTTCCACTTGGCTTACGAAGTTTCCCATCTATCTCCTCAACGCACATCATACCGACCCATATTACATCATTTAGTATTGTGTTAATGCATTTCCACTCACTTTCCTACAATTCCATCCACTCTCATCATGCCATGCCAATTATCGTAATAAAAAATATGCTTGATTTGCATGCATCACAAGATATCCTCACAATTGTGCATAACATGCCCACTATATCTCAGTGGGTATCTTCTTGGCATGTTGCATACCCAAGGTGCTCCTACCCACAAGATATATCAACCATATTTTATATTTGTATACTCAATGTGCACATTCCATCACATGACAACTTCAATTTATATAGTTCACCATCACTTCAATTTATTAAGTGGAAACCCCAATTACCTTGGGAATGGAAACCTTTCGATCTAGGGTGGGTGATTTCTATAGAGGGTTAAAGAGAGAGAGGGGGGGAGGGTGGGGAGAGAGGGGAGAAAAATGTAGACATGAATGTGGATAGAAGGGTAGCGACAATAGAAGGGGAAGAAAGAGAGGGGGGAAGAGAGAGAAGGTAGAGAGAGGGGGTAATATAGGGAGGAATGTGGATAGAAGGGTAGATATGAGAGAGGAGGAATAAATAGAGGGAGGGTGGTGAAAGAGAGAGAGAGAGTGGGAGAGAAGATGAGAGTGAGATGAAAAGAAAGTGACGGAAGGAGGGAGAGGGAGGGGGGGCATTGAGAAATCTAGGGGGCAACAAGTGTGGGCGATTTCTCTTAACTGCTTGTGATGTATTTTTACATTACTTGATTAACCTTTTATTTTTTTATTATTATTAGTGTTATCTATCATGAAACAACTACCAAATCATAAATAACAATGAGACAATAGGACATAATATATAGGCAATCAACTAGGGCCAAAACCTCTCCAACTAAGAGGAAAACCGACCAGAATCCTTCTCTTCTTATAGAACATCAATTGATGAATTCCAAGACCTATGACCCTTGACCAAGACCCTCTAAGACCAATTCATCCTTCATTCTTGATGATATTTCCTTTTACAAATTCCAGCAACAAACTTCAACCTTCCATCAACTTCTCTAGCAACTTCAACCCGAGCAACAATTTTTGCATATTCCACCTAGTAGCTTCTGTAACTTTAGCCTAGTAGCTTCATAACTTTGACCTTGATGTAGCTTCAACAACTTTGACCTAACAACTTCATAAATTTTATCTTGATGCAACTTCACTGATTCGACCTTGCAGCGTCAGAGCTTTGACCTTGTAGCTTCACAACTTTGACCTTGCAGCTTCACAACTTTGATGCAGCTTCAGAATTTTGTTTAGCCCAGAAATTGTAGAAAACCTAGTGAAATAGAGAGAGAGAGAAAGACAGAGAGAGAGAGAGGCCCAAAAACTTTTATCTTGATCTTCTTCTTCTTCATCCTTTTCCATCTTCTATATTGAGGAGATTGAACTTGCTTGAGTGTGTGTGAAAACGAGGTTGAATTCCTTCTTATATATATGCTTGTGAGGAGTACGAATTCCTATCTTGAGGCCAAATTTTCCCTCCATGTAGTCCGACTTGATCTTTGTGCCATGATGAGGCCTTGGAGGGTATTTTGAATCTATTTTGACTCAATAAATTCTTATTTA
This sequence comes from Pinus tabuliformis, assembly GCA_031772625.1. Taxonomy (NCBI): domain Eukaryota; kingdom Viridiplantae; phylum Streptophyta; class Pinopsida; order Pinales; family Pinaceae; genus Pinus; species Pinus tabuliformis. The sequence goes on along the minus strand of CM062807.1, from coordinate 371,162,144 downwards.
CAATATGTAACATGCCCAAATTGGTCTTAAATACATTAAAATGACTCAATTGACTTTATGACAAACCTAGAAACAATTAATGGGTACTTGACCTAAAAATAAATTTGCCTTGAGCATGAAACAAATAATAAATTTATTTTTCTCTTTTCATTAAATACATAAAATCAGGATTACATATTCCATTATGAAGACTGAACCTAGTTACATTTGTCAACGCTCCCTCTTAACTAAGGATGTATTCATAATCCATACAAGGTACTTGGAAATTCTCAATCTGAAGAATTCTCATAAGAAGATTCAGATTGGTAACTCCTATATGTACCATGATATCATCCAAAATTTTCACATAACATGAACTTGACTAACATTTCTATCTCTCTACAAGATCAGAGCACAATGCTGGTGAGACCATTGATTTATAGACCCCCTCATCACTGTCTCTCTTGAAACATATCCCACGCAAGTTCTCTCAGGGTATGATCCACCAAGACTCTTCTTATCTTGGATTCGTAGTCCTCAAAGAATATCGGTCCTTTACAACTACTCTTATCTTGGATACCTTACCACATCCTCAAAGAGTATCAGATGTTAGATGCTTACCCAATCCTCCATTCTATCTTCCTAGGTGAAGACAAGAATTATGTGTCTATCTCTCCCTCTCAATTAGGGAGGATATTTCCATTCTAGTGAACGAATTTACCCATTCCTATAAAAGGAATGTACCCAAGCTCCCTCTTAATCAAGGACTTGACCAAGCTCCCTCTTGACTAAGGACTTGCTTCTAGAAACTCTTTAGGTGGAAATCATGGGACAACCAACTACTTGAAGAGCTCCTCCTTCCAATGTCATGAACTTCTTTTTCTTTATTCATGAGTCTTCATATTTTTGGGACTTATTTGTAGGGAATTGGCTATCCATCAATTTCATTCATGAATCATGTCAGTAATGTCATCATTTCTTTCATTGGAAAGTGATCCATTAGTCCATATATGGTCCTTCCTTCACACCTTTGTACCTTCATCGTGCCATGTTTCCTTCAAGATATTTCATCCTACCACATGAGTGTTAGTTTTAGATGAAATCTACAACTCTTCCTTTGGTAGGTCTGCACTAGCCCATCCATATATTGTTGAAGAATAGAAAATGAACATTAAATCAAAATACCTTTCTGATGGTACTTCATCATGACATCTTCTTATTTGCATAAGCATCCTGAATATATATTGACACATCTCCAAAAAATTATACAATGTCAAGGATCTCTTTCATTTTTAGACTTTTTCATGATCTTCATATCTTTCCCATGGAGATATCATAGTCACATATTCTAGTCCTTTGATGTTGATTTCCTTCTCCATAGTTTCATTTTTCATGATCTCGTCCTTTGTTTATTCACACATTTCCTCCCAGTAACTTCGAATCATAGTTCTTTCATGCATCCTTCCAAAGGAGGATATATCTTTCTCTTGATCATGCTCATGAGGTGGAGCATTTATCCATGCTATCTGCAACTATATGACATGAACCAATTTCATCGAATATAAGAATACATACCTCATATCTTCCTTTTTTCATCTAGACTTCCTTCAACAAATTCCTTGATTGAAATAACTTCAATCACCTTGACCTGCTTAACTTCTTTTGACATCATACCATCATTCCATGAATCCCATACAAGGTGGAATTCTCAGTGAGATGCTTGGTTCTTCTAGTAGGTGAACCTTTCGATGAAGATTCCAAGGAAGGATCTTGATCATCCTTGTTCTAACATTATTCTGCATTATTACATTTATATGTCAAAAAATGAAAAAGAAAGAAAGAAATAAAAATGAAAAGGGATAAAAAAAAATGAAATTGAAAAAAATGAAAAATATTGATAAAAAAATATGAAATCCCTAAGAAAATTCAAAATATATGTGCCAGGCTAAATGACATATTAGGTAGTTAATTAATGGATTTTAATTATCTTGATTGAAATTAGACCATGGTTATCAAGTTGTAATAAAGTTTTAAATTGAAATGAAATCATTGTCGTGGTGTGATATCGTGGGCACAACAATTGACCGCCACGATCTTCTCTGCCTGATCAATGGTGGAGAAGGTAGTTCGCGCCCCCTTGCCTCTCAAACCTTTAACTCATGGGGGGGAGGGGGGGTCCAAAAAATAATTTTAACTCAAACCATTATTGCAACATGTCGAGTGTGGAGGTAGTTTGAACCCCCCCCCCCCCCCCCCCCCCCTTGAAAATAACTTACCACCACCCCCCATCGAAATCTTGCAATAGCCGTTGCTGAAACTGTCCATGGTTATTTTGGTTGTTTCCGCTCCTGCCATATCCAGTGCACTACTCCACCTGTCCACTTCCCATTACATATTTTGAAAACCATTACCCAATCATAGTCGTTGCCACCATAAATACCCCACACCCATATCAAATCTCATAAACGGTTAATTTCTCTCTCTATATAATAAACCCCCATTTTTCAAATTATCCCTTTACACATTATGTTAAGGAAAGTTGTGTACTAAGCTCCAGTACAACCTCAGCAGAACAACCCAGCATTCAACACCTGCAAGCCAGCCAATTACCTAGTAAACATCATTTCATGTCCTTGTATTGTTTCCAATGTCTTCTTCGAATGGAAAATCCAGAATGACTGAGGAAAACCCCATGCTCCCGCCTATGATAGACCTGGACCATTTTCCATTAGTGGACCAAGAGTACAAGATTTCAGAGACACAATGTGAATTTGATTTGTATGAGTTACATAACTGGATGAAACAAAAATTTGTTGACCTCGATGATGAATTAAGCATGTGGGATTATTTCCTACCTCAATTCACATTCCCATAGATTCACCCCTTCCCTAAATTGTGTCATGGTGTCATTTTAGGTATATTCCCATTCAAAGGGTTGTTGTTGCACAAAATAACAACATTACATTTACAGTTATAGCCCAATCCATTTGTCAAATGTTACAGATTGGATCCTCAATTCTACCAAATCTTTTCTATTTAGAATCCCTCATGGATCTCTAAAATAATCTTACCTTCCCTCAACGAGCTAAGATTTTTGAGATTTTTCTACATGAAAATGATGAATTGCCTATAACTAATACACCTTACCCAGCTAAAATGTTTCCAAAGATGACCAAACAAATAATTTCAATAATTTCATCTTTGCTAGGTTATCAATCTGACCGATGGGTTGATGACTGTTAGATGATAAAAGGTGCCTTTTAAAACTCCTAATTATCCCACATTAATCATCAATCTGGCAAGTCCTCTTATTTCAAGAGTGTACATAATATGTGGCTGCTATTAATTCAGAGAGTAATGTTTCCTGAATTGTAGTATAGATCTTGACACAAGAATGAATGGATGCATCTAATAAAATCCAATTGTAATTATTAAAGGAAATATCAAAGCTCAATCCTCTACTGAAATCAAATCTGATAGCATTCAAGTAACAACATCATCAGCCGAGAGCATAGTAACAATAACTCACCTCTTCTTAGCTGATTCAATCTAAACTATACTCAATCTCTATAAAGAATGAAAGATAGGAATGATATCAATTCTGAGAGTCTAATAGCAATAATAAAACTCTTACAGATGATTAAATCAATGTAATGCACTATCTAGATAATTCACGTTGTAATAAAGAAAACTCAAATCAAATGATAACAATATAAATTATAAATAGAACATACACTATTTCAATACAAGAAAGTAATGAACAACTAATAAAGTAAACTCACAGAAGTAGGAAATTATCAATCCAACCAAACTTTAGAAGAACCATAAATATAACAAAAGAAAGTAGTTAACGGGCCCTTAGCCACTAGCGAACATTGCTAAGCTACTTCAGATAATGCGAGGGAACAAAAACTTCAATTCTATATTAATCATCGAACTTAAGTAGCATTACAATATAATCACGTTCTCCAATAGTGCAAGTCTGTAATTAAATTAACACTTGAAAAATAACAGAGATTCCTCCCCTTTCTTCCTACAATTGCTTTCTTTTATAATCAGAAAGGGGTAAAGATTAAATGGTAAATGCAATCCCTCAGGATCTCCCAATCCTGAGGGATTCACAACTGATTTCTAACTTCAAACATCTTTCCTATTCTGCATTGATCCCTCTTATTTTCTCTCAACCTTGTTTGCAACCGACGTGTTCCTTCCTTTGATTGTAGGATTCTGTTGTTCCAACATTAGGGAATAAAAATCGTTCCTTTTGTCACTTTCCTGCAAAAAGAAGGATAAAAGTTAGCTAAATCGTAACTGCAAATAATTCCTTCATTTCTTACCATAATTACTCAATATATTAGCATATTAAGATATGAAAAAGATAAGAATCAAGGAAATCGATGATGAGCTTAATAGTAAATACATACCCATTTCGTAACTCAACATACTCCCCTCCTTACCCTGTTTCATGTCCTCATAAAAAGCAAGTAATTCTGATGGAGTGAAATCAAGGAGTATGCTAGAGAAAGGGCATCAAAAACTAGTCTAAAACCATGATGTTGAGCTAAGAGTGCAAAAGCAGGTCCTTCCTTTCCTTCAGGCAATTCATAGATGGCCCTGTAATCTTTAGGAGGATACCAAATGATAGGGCTACAAAACCGACATCCTAACGAATAGGGTCCTCTTAAAATCAGGTTGCTATAGGTGACAAAATGGGTTGTAGCTGCTTTAAAATTTTTGTGATTAAATGGCTCCCTATCCTGCACACTACTGGTGGAGACCATCCACCTAAGCTTGGATGCAGCCAGAGAGCTTTCTTGAATGGATCGAAAATATGATACTCCATTTTGTACAATATCTTTATGAATAGGACCTAAAATTTTAATCACCCCTTCCCTTGTCATCAGATTCTTATGGTTGGCAAGCATTTGCAAAGGGTGCTTGGGTTCACTTCTTACCCAAAGATCCAATCCATGATCTTGTCTTTGGAATGTGTTATGAGCTTTGAACCATTTAAGTTGATTGACTGTAAACGAGATAAAGACCTGGAATTGAACATCTCCCAAAAAGGGGTTGGGGTCCGTTTCCACCTCATCCTCTAATACAAAATTGTGCAAGTAAAATTCACAAAGAAACCTTTGAACTTTTACACCATGCTATTTGCAACAATTTATAAAATATTCATCTATTTTTAATTCAATTGGTCTTCCGGCTCTCACGGCTTTAATTTTCAATAGCAAGTATTGTTCTAAAAAAAACAAGGCATAATTAGTGGCAGGAACCCTACATGCCAAGACATTTGTATATAATGAGTAGATGGTGTCTATCCGAGCTATGACCCTATCTAATTTGAGCTTGATTCTCTCTATTTTCTCTTCTACTTTTCTGCATTTGTCAAAGGTCTCGCTCTCTGTTGCATTCATTTCCTGAAGCTGCCTCTGCAACTCTTGATATCTTTGCTGGGAAATAGTTTCTTGTTCAAGTCGTTCTAACGCGAGCCGAGCCTGTGCTAATTCTTCCTGAAGATTCAGAATAATGGGGTCATTGTGTGTCATGATGTCTTTAGCTTGTATGCTTGTCTGAGTGCTTATGCTATGAGAAAGGATGTGTTTTGTCTGAGTCTCTTTATTATGGGAGGTCCAAGCCTCTGTTTGAGTAGCCATGCTATGAGAGGGTACATCCTTGTCTGAGTAGCCATGCTATGAGAGGGTACATCCTATGTCTGAGTAGCTATATATACAAAAATTGCATGTTGTTCTTCTTGAATGATGACTGGTTGAGTGAGTATGGGCTCAGTTTGCATCCCTGTATCCCTCTCTTCATGTGATTCTGTCTGTACAGTCGGTTTTGTTGTCTCTAGGTTTTGTCTAGGACCTTTCCCGTTGTGATTTCCTTTATTTTTCTTCTGAGCCTTTTTATTGTTTTTCGAAGATTCTGCTGTTCTTTCCTAAACTTTTTCAATTTGGCTCTATACCTTTACAGAGGAACAACTATTCTGCTGATAGTCTCATTAATAGTTTCTGCTTCTAAAGAACCTGGTTTCTCACCTTGGCTCTGTTCTAAGAGGACCGTGTCTCCTGATTGAATATTAGATTCCGAAGCATCTCTGTCTCTACTTCTTCTCCTTGGCCTATGTTCTCTGTACTTAGGCCTACCTGGCTATTTTCTACTGGAAGCATGTCACTGGATTGGTGCTCTACTTCCTGAATGGCCTCTACATCGGTTTCTGCTTCATGGCTTGCATATTTTAAGGGAGATAGAATTCTGGTGTCACCAACATTCCCAGGAGATTGGACTGCTCCTATATTAAGATTGAGTGGGATTTCAATCTCCATGTAACCATTCATGTTGGCCAGGACTTGTGCCAATTCAAAATCGTGCAACAAATCACCTTAGGGGCTCATGTTTGGTGTTGAGAGAAGTCTTGATTAGTTTCTTTGTTCTTCTCCAAAATGCCCTATTTCTTCCTCATGGTCTGATTCAGGGTTATCCTAGCCTTCTAACTCTAGCTGCAGGTATTGTTCACTTACTGGGCTAGATAATTCTATAGGTTGACTGATACTGCCTTGAGGATTTTCAGCCACTCCTAATCTTGACCTCAACCTTGTGGATTGTCTGCGCTTTTGAGGTATGTTCCTTGAAAGGGTAGTCCTCTTCCTTTTTGGAACAGGGTTAGGTGTAGGCAAAGCTAAACCTCCTTCGAGAGATAAAATTAAATCATCCCAGCTTGATTGTTGTTGGGTGAGGTTATAGCTGACTATTAGTCTAATCATACAATGGTGGCTTACTACGGTTTCTATATGTTGGGAGCGTCTTAGCCTCTCAGCGGTGTCATGCAGTGAAGAATTTAATAATGCAGATAAATTGATAGAGCACTTTCATTAACTACTAAGAGTTTTAGTTGACACGGCCTTACCACGTCTTTGCGCCCATCGCATGTAATGTAGTTATGGACAATTCTTGCTAGTTCTCCCCATGGTTCTCCAAGAGAACATGGTTGAAAGCCTTTTCCCTTTTTGATCAACTCATGTCCTTCATCCCTGAAAGCCTCGATAGTGTCCTGCAACTTCAACCTCTTACCAGCCAACACTGGTCCTTCTGCCAGTAACCTAGATACCTACGCTATCACTGCGTCTGATACAGTGGTTTGCCTTCCCCTTACCATGGATTGTCCATTCTGTAGATTTCGTAAGAATTCGATGGCAATTTCCTTGTCGGATGGTTGAAATCTTGTAAAGTATGCTATCCACCTGGCTCGAGCTAAAATTTCCCTGGCTACATCAGAAACAACCAGTATTAGTGGTTCTCCGTGCACTCTTCTTACTCCCATAATCCTTGAATTTTGCAAATGATAAGTGTAGTAGGGAAAACACAGCGATGAACAGAGCTGAGTGAAGGAACAAAAACTTGTTGTGATAGCTTTATCAGGTGATACTTTATAAATATAAATACCATTATTGAGGGCTGTTATCATACCACATGCTCCATGATCATGGAATTTCGTATCATTCTACAAAATCCAATGAAAAAATGACATCACATTCATAAGTACATTGGATTTCCCCACCCCCCATTGAAATAATAGGTCACCTACGACCGAATGAATGAAAGGGTAAAGTGCTGGCAGTGAAGTACAGGGGTGATGGATTGCAAGGTTCCCTTATTAATGAAAGGATCATAAAGGATATTGGAGTGGTGAAATCAAGGCTTGTACCGAGAATTATCAATAAGTGATAGGATGTCGTGATGTGACATGATAAAGGAAAAGGGACGGCATGTGCAAGAAATAATACTTTAGTACCATTATTCCACTTAAAACTATTGTGATTGATTTAAAAAAATTATTCATGCATAAAGGTTCAAGGTATGTTAGGACCATAATCTCTCCGTAGAAAAGATTATAAGAAGAGGGTATTATAATAGTTATTGATGTAAAATAAAGCTTCAATACCATCAGCAGAGCTTCTGTTGCCTACAGGCGTCCATAGCCTCGATAGAGTTGCTTTCTAACCCTTGGGAACCATGGTCCTCTTTGTATAATTGGGGAAGTGTCTTAGGATGTCCATAGTAGAGACCAATGTGATGGCTTCATAACTAGGTGAACACATTGTCATTCACTGGGGAGTAGCGAAAGTGGTCAGGCCGGCTCATGATGAGACCTCTTGTTTCCAAGGATTTTATTCTTTTATGCACCCATTGGATCATATCCCTGGTGTGGTGGTCGTAGTGGGAATTCCATTTCACTCCTTCCTTATGATCATGGTAGGCTAGCTCGTGACAAGACCCCCTATCCCCCATCCGTGGAAAATAATCATAAAACTATTAGTGAATATATATATATATATATATATATATATATATATATATATATATATTATTTTATTTTATTTTTTTATTTTTACAGTCCCCATTTTATACATAGAGGGTGGCTCATCACTCCTTAAGAGTAGGGCTGGCGGAGGAAGTTTGACATATCAATATATATAAAAAATATACCCATAATCCTATTGATATTACACAGAGAGAGTTATACAGGAAAGGGGGAACCAGCATGGTACAGATAATCAATCAGTTTGGTTTATAGTGGAAATGAGGATAGTAAAGTGAGATAGATAATTGTGTCCTTTTCTTTTTTTTTGATCATCACAAAGCAATCTTGTTAAAGATGATAGTATTCATGGTATTTGCCTGTTCCACTAGACCTCCATATTTTTTGTCCTTAAATATGTATTGTACCTTTCATGCCATTAAGAGGATCATAAAGAGTGAAACTGGGGTGGTCTAGGGATGATTATGCAAGGAAGAGAAAGAGGATGTTCTCAAAAATATTCACAAAGTGTTGTTCTTTGAAAGGAATAGCAAAAGAAAAACCCACACAAAAAGTGTTGTTCCTTAAAGGGAACAACAGTTGTTCCCTGTAAGGAACAACAAAGAAAACAATCGCAAAACAATGTTGTTCCCTATAGGGAACAATGAAGAGAACACATACAAAAATTGTTTCTCCCTAGAGGGAACAACAATTGTTCCCTATAGGGAATAACAATTGTTCCCTATAGGGAATAACAATTGTTCCCTGTAGGGAACAACAAAGGAAATACATGCTAAAAATTCTTGTTCCTTGTAGGGAACAACAAGAGAAAATTCACGCAAAAATTGTTGTTCCTTATAGGGAACAACAAAGCAAGCTACACACAATAATTGTTGTTCCCTGTAGGGAACAACAAGAAACAAATGCACGCAAAAATTGTTGTTCCTTAGAGGGAACAATAGCTATTCCTTGTAGGGAACAGTAAAGCCAAATACAAACAAAATTTTTTGTTCCCTGTAGGGAACATCAAAGCAAAATACACACAAAAATTGATGTTCCCTATAGGGAATAGCAAGGGAAAATACACACGAACATTGTTGTTCCTTAGAGGGAACTACAGTTGTTCCCTTAGGGAACAAGAAGAGAAAAATAGAGAAAAACTAATATAAAATTTATTATCCAAGCAAATTTAATCAAACAGAAAGGCAAATTTATGTACAAATTTAAAAAAAAAAGTAAATTCTTCACTGGACTAGTGTTTTGGAAGGGTTTCCCTCCTCAACAATAATTTGTATAGTGGAATCTTCCTATAATTGTTGGCAAAAGGACTCCCTTGTAAGCGGTTTGTGATAAAGGCGTACTTGATGTCCATTTTCTTTAAAAGAGTAGCTAGACCCATCAATGGTGGCCAATGTAAGGGTGCCATTATCATGCACCTCTTGTATCTCATAGGGGCCTAACCATCTGCTCTAGAGTTTTCCCGGGAAATCTTGGAACCTAGAATCATACAGAAGTGCCCAATCACCTTCATGTAAAATCTTCTTCTTGATAAGGGCATCATGCCATTTCGCTCTTTGTTGTTGGATCAGTGCAGTATGTTGAAGAGATGATAACCAGATTTCATCCAATTCATTGATTTGAAGTAGCCTGTTAACCTGTGCTTCCTTCAAGTCCAAACCTACTTCTTGAATTATCGTCAATGTTTGAATTTCAAATTCTATTGGGAAGATAGGTTCTTTTCCAAACACTGGCTGATATGGGGAGTATCCCGTGGTATTTCCCCATGTCGTGCGATATGCCCACAGGGCTTCTGGCAATTGGGTAACCTAGTCACGTCTATGTGATGCGACTGCCTTTGTTAGTATAGCATCGATTACTTTATTGGTACTTTCTACCTAGCCATTTGCCTGTGGGTGGTATGGAGATGTGATTCTGTGCATGATATGATGATTTTTTAATGTAGCAGCAATCTTATGGCCTACAAATTGTGGCCCTCCATTTGTGATTATTTATCTAGGCAAGCCATACTACACGAAAATTTGGGAAAGGAAGTGGATTACTGAGTCCTCCATTACCCTTGGTAATGCTTCTGCCTCCACCCATTTAGTCACATATTCTGTTGCAACCAGTATATATGTCTTTTCATTAGATGATGGGTTTATTGGGCCAATGAAATCTAATGCCCATCATTCAAAAGGTTCAATGACTAACTGTGGATGCAGGGGCATCTCGTTAGACTATCCAGGGCGGCCCATTCTTTGGCAGCTCTCGCATGCCTGGAAAATCTTACTAGCGTCCTTAAAAATTGTGGGCCAATAATATCCCATCTGTAAGACTTTATGCTGAGTTCTGCAGTCTGCAAAATGTCCATCACAAGGCCCATCATGGAAATCTTTTAGGATGTCAAAGATTTCGTCTTCCCTGACACACCCTCGAATATGTATATCGGCTCCTATATGAATGAGATATCCTTCAATCCAGGAGAACCAAATGCTACGTTGTACTATTAGTTTTCTTTCACTCGGCGTTAGGTGCTTGGGTAATTTTCCCACTGCTAGGTATTTCATGACATCCGCGTACCACAGTGTTTTCACAGTTACAGGAAATAAGTGCTCATCAGGGAATTGGTCTTCTATTGTGCCGAGTCGTCTGTCTTTGGCACACGTGAGAGGAAGTCTGGTACCGGGTTTTCCTTTCCTGGTTGATCTTTGATTGTTATGTCGAATTCCTATAAAAGGATCAACCATCGTGTCACTCTTCCATTCGTAACAGGTTTATTAGCTAAATATTTAATAGTAGAGTGATCAGTATACAAAACCACAGGGTATCCTGTTATATGGTGTCTGAATTGGTTAATAACATAGATTACAACTAGAAATTCTTTCTCAATTACGGTGTAATTCAACTCAGTAGGAGTTAAATTTTTGCTGATGTAGTATATCGCATAAGGCTTCTTATCTTCCTCCTAGCTGAGAACTGCTCCAATGGTTGTATCTGATGCATCAGATGAAATCTGAAATGGAAAATCCCAGTTTGGGCCCCGTAATATTGGGGTTGTTGATACTAGCCGTTTTAAATCTTCAAAAGCAGTGTCACATTTGTCAGTCCATAAAAAATTGATATTTCCTGTTAAAGCATATAATGGTGTAGCAATTTGGGAGAAATTCTTTATAAATCTTATATAATATCCAGAAAATCCCAAAAAACTACGTACCTCAGTTTGTGTGCAGGGGGTAGGAATTAAGAGGATTATTTGAATTTTTGATGGATCTACCTAAATTCCAGTTGTTGAGATGTAGTCACCCAGGATGAGGCCCTCGGTCATCATCATGTGGCATTTCTCATGGCTTAAGAAGAGCCTGGTAGCAATGCGTCTTTGCAGGACTTTCTCTAGCGTTTGTAATGCCAGCTTGAAGTCATCTCCATAGGGTGTAAAGTCATCCATGTACACCTTGAGTCCCTCATTTATCAAGTCTAGAAAAATTCCAAGTATGGCTCTTTGGAATGTGGTAGGTGCATTTCACAGTCCAAAAGGTAATACCCTATAAGCAAATGTCCCCCAGGGGTAGGTGAAGGTAGTCATATCTTGGTCTTCAAGGGCAATTTATATTTGGTTGTAGCCATTGAAGCCATCTAGGAAAGAGAAGAATTTTTTTCCTACCAATGTGTCCAAGGCCTAGTCGATGAATGGGAGAGGAAAATGATCTTTTTGGGTTGCTTTATTAAGCTCTCTCTAATCGACACATATACGCCACTTCCCATTCTTTTTAGGCACCACCATTAATGGAGAAACCCAATTGCTATCAGATATAGGATAGATTAAATTTACATCTAATAGTTTTTGTAGTTCATCTTTAACACCATCTTTAAGGTGAGGCTTTAACCTCTGTTGAGGTTGCTGAATGGGCCTCACATCTTTCTCTATATAGATGTGGTGCATGCATAATTGGGGATCAATCCCTTTCATATCTGGATAATCCCAAGTGAAAGCCTCTTTATATTTTCTAAGGAGTTGAACAAGCCTCTGCTCCTAGTCATCAGTCAGTTTTTTGTTAATGTTTAGGACTTTCCCTGGCTCAATTTCAATGGGTTTGCCATTGTAAATAGTTGTTGTTGGTATTGTTGGTCATTAATATCTTTTACGGGATCTTCTTCAATTTCGTTATCCAGGGCTACTTTGATCATGTGACATTTTAGATTGGATACAGCATCTGGTTGGTTAATTTAAGTTTTAATAATGTTGTCTTCTGTTTGGTTCTTAAATTCAAGAGCATCTTCTACAGTTAGTGGTGATCGAATGTTTTCAGTTAAATATGATACAGGTTGTTTTCTGGTTTTTACTATTGTTATTCTTGTCTAAGCTAGAGGATATAAAGCTATATTCTTCACATTACTTCCTCTTGCTATAGTCATACTGCCTGTTCGATAGCTTATGTAAGCGTCTACGGTTGCCAGCCAAGGTCTTCCTAGAATTAGGGGATGTCCATCTAGCCGGTTTCTAAGATTGCTAATCAAGAAATCTGTTGGGTATTCCCAATAATCTACAGACACCATTACATCTTGTAATGTCCCTTCTAGTTTGACGACCAATCAGTTAGCAAGTTCCAGCATGGTCATAGTTGGATCCAAGGCTATAATGCCAAGTTTTTGATAGGTTGTTGTTGTGAGAATATTAATGGTTGATCCTATATCAACTAATGAATTGGGGAAGGAACATCCATTTATTTGTACTATGACTATAGGGTTTCTTGGGTCCTCATATTTCACCGGTTTTTCTTTTCCTGACAATAAATCAGACAAAGTTTCGACTATGTGGACAGTTGGGGTTGTTTTTATTTTCCTCTTAGGCTTTTTAGTACACAATTCATTAATAGTTTTTGCATAAATTGGAATGTCCTGAATAGCCTAGAAGAGGGGTATTTTTACACATAGATTCTTTAATTCTCCCAAAAGATTGAAATCAGGATATTCTATTGGGCAGGGTATAATCAATCTCTCTGGGAATGGTGGAGAAGAGGTAATAGTTTGATCATGACTTTTCTATTTAACCATATTCTCCACTTGAGGTGTTTGTTCTACAGGTAACGAATCTTCTAATTGTATATTTTTATCCCCCTCTAGTTCAGTTATCTGACCAGACCTTAATTTGAGTTCATTACACTCCCTCAACTCAGTTTCTGGCTTCGGTCCTTCAATAATTTCTACAGATTTGACTGGACTATTGTTGGGATTCGGGTTGGGCTAGACTGGGAGCTATTGTTGTAGATTGGGTTGAGGGTTCTATTGCAATGTGTAAGGTGTTGGTAGTGTAGGTTGAGGTAGGGGGATTTTTCCTACTGGCTGGTTTGTAGGTATTTTCCAACTTGACTGCCAATTCTGGTTTTGCGACATGGAGGGTGGCCATTGGGATGGATATGTATTGTTCTGCCAAAATGGTGGAAAGTAAGAGGAATTTGGCCAATTGTTGTTTTGATTTGATTGATTGGACCAAGGTGGCATAGAGAATGGTTGTTGTGCCCAACTAGGAAAAGGTGGTTGGTTCTGCCACGTAGCTCCTGGATATTGTTGAGAATTGTATTGTGAGGGCTCAAAGAAAGAATATGGGTCAGTAGGGATACCTGTTTGTCATGCTTGCCATTAGCGACGCTGATTTAGCAGGTAGATTGGTTCTGTTTCTTCCTCTACCTCCTTCAAAACTACTTTTAACACTGGAAGCGATGGGCAGTTTTCTGTAGCATGATCTTTAGTACATATGGTACGGGTCTGTACCATATCCAACATACATTCTTTATGACTATGCTTCTTCGTGCATCGAGGGCAAAAGATTACCAAGTTCTATTCTGCTTCAGCCTGCTTCTGCTTGGCTTGCATGATGTCTAATTGTGTCGTCAAAGTTCCCAAGATATCTGTTTTGAAATCCTCCAGTAGGTTGTTGATTTCCACATGAGTAATGCTTCCACTAGAGATTTTGCTGTCCCTGGTGGTCATATCGTGTTGTGTTGGTTTCAATCTTGTACTGCCTCTTGAGCACCTGATACACAAATTAATAATGTTAGCATAATCTTATTGATATATATCACCTTTACCCATAATATTTAATGTCTCTAGGTGTAGTTTTTAGCACATTATCAGGCAAAGGTAGAGTTGCGTAGGGAGACCGTTGGAGGTTATAATGAAAACGCTCCACATACTCTTCCAACGTTTCACTAGGTCTTGCTACCATTTGGAATATTTCTTCTTTTAGTTCCCTAGATCTGCAATAGTCCTGATATTTTTTAAGGAAAGCAGTTTTCATTTGATTCCAATCATTTATGGTGCCCCCACCTAGTCCCATAAACCCACGCAGGGTTGCTCCCTTTAACATAGAGGGAAATAGCTTCAATTTTTAGGGGTCGATGGTGTAATCATAACCCCGACATAATACATCAAATTCAAACATAAATGCATCTGGATCCTCTGATGTGAGTCCATGAAAGGTGGGAATATTTTGTTAAGGGATAGCTTTCATGGGTGCGTTGACAACTGTGTCAACGATAGGATACTATAATGTAGAGGTCTAGGGTTCTTGCAGATTATTGGCCATTTAATAAAATATATGCCAGTACCCTTCCAGGATCTATGGAGCTAGAGAGTTATTCCTAGGATGACTAGAAGGGGTGGGAATGATCTTAACAGTACTCCCTTGGTCTGGGATACTAGGTGTCCTTTTCTCAATTACTACCTGAGGGTAGCTTGGTTCCTCTGTTTCCCCTGTTTCTCCTCCTCCTTCACGAATATTACAAGAATTCCCTTCTTGTGAGGGACTTGGGCGTGAATTTTCAACATCTTGAAAACTCTACTCAGTTCCTTCTATTTTATTGTGGACCTTAGCGTAGGCTACAGATGGTGAGCCTATGGCTCGAAGGGAGACACTAGGTTGTCTGGAAGCAATGGTTTGGGGACCTACTGATGGCTAAGATTCAACTTTCTTTAAGATGTCATCGATGAAAATTGATCATCCAAGGGTCACCAGTACCTTAGATTTTTCTGGTTTGGGATGTGGAATTGGATTGTTTTCAGCTCTTTTCTTCTTAGTCATACATGCAAAAAAAAAAAATTCAAATGTTTATTTCTATCTTAAGTCCCTAAGAATTTTGCTGGAAAGCAGGCGGGGGAGCAAGAATTTTACTTTATCCATACGCAAGTTCTTACCTTCCATTTTTAATACCCAGTTCTCTCTCAATAGAAAAACATCAACCACCTACTTCACTTTTCTATAATTGTGCTAAAAAGCAGGTGGAGGAGAAAGCGCTTTACTTGCTTATTACGTAGGTTCTTACCTTCCATTTTCAATACCCTATTCTTCCTCGAGAGAAATTATCAAATATACATCACTCTTTGTAAATGGCTACGCTCTCCCAGCAATGACACCAAAATGTTGGTTGATAAAAGGTGCTCTTTAAAACTCCTAAGTATCCCACATTAATCATCAATCCAGGAAAGTCCTCTTATTTCAAGAGTGTACACAATATGTGGCTACTATTAATTTAGAGAGTAATGTTTCCTAGGTTTTAGTATAGATCTTGACACAAGAATAAATGGATGCATCTAATAAACTCCAATTGTAATTATTAAATGAAATATAAAAGCTCAATCCTCCACTGAAATCAAATCTTACAACAATTCAAGTAACAACATCATTAGCTGAGAGCACAGTAACAATAACTCACCTCTTCTTAGTTGATTCAATATAAACTATACTCAATCTCTATAAAGCAAGAAAGATAGGAATGATATCAATTCTGAGAGTCTAATAGCAATAAGCAAACTCTTACAAATGATTAAATCAATGCAATTCACTATCTAGATAACTCACGCTGTAATAAAAAAACTCAAATCAAATGATAGTGCCGTAAATTATAAACAAAACATACATTATTTCAATACAAGAAAGTAATGAACAAATAATAAAGTAAACTCACAGAAACAAGAAATTATAAAACCAACCAAACTTTAGAAAAACTAGAATATAACACAAGAAAGTAGTTAAATCCACCAGAGGCCAGGCCCTTAGCCACCAACGAACACTGCCAAGCTACTTCAGATAATGCAAGGGAACGACAACTTCTATTATATATTAATCATCGAACTTAAGTAGCATTACAATATAATCACGTTCTCCAAAAGTGCAAGTCTGTAATTAAATTTACACGTGAAAAATAATAGAGATTCCTCCCCTTTCTTCCTACAATCGTTTTCTTTTATAATCAGAAAGGGGTAAAGAATAAATGGTAAATGTGATCCTTCAGGATCTCCCGATCCTGAGGGATTTGCAATTGATTTCTAACTTCAAACAACTTTCCTATTCCACGCTGATCCCTCTAATTTGCTCTCAGCCTTGTCCGCAAACAATGCATTCCTTCCTTTGCTTGTCGGATTCTGCTGTTCCAACATTAGGGAACAACAGTCGTTCCTTTTGTCGCTTTCCTGCACAAAGAAGGGTAAAAGTTAGCTAAATCGTAACTACAAATAATTCCTTCATTTCTTACTATAATTCCTCAATATATTAGCGTATTAAGATATGAAAAAGATAAGAATCAAGGAAAACGATGATGAACTTAATAGTAAATACATACCCATTTCGTAACTCAACAATGACATCATCTTAGGGTTTTGTCAGTATTTTCTAAAGATGAGAAACCTTCTATTATCTTCAATTATAGTGAGTTCTTAGCACATAATATCCATGATCAGTTCATGAAGTTTTCTACAGAAGGGGCCCTCAAACATGCATCAATCCTTGTATATTTGTTTTTTTCTATTAGTCAGATAGGTTTTCAATTCCAATGAAAAAGTTAGATGAATAGGGAAACCCACAATCTTTGATTCGTTAGACCTCACTAGTTAGGGAATATACAAATGAATTCTCTTTCAGTGACTACACAGATAAGTTTTTACACACAATTTCCTGTTTACTTAATAGTGATCTAATCCATAGAATTTCTCTTGAAATTAGAAGGATCCTTCCGTTAGGGTCCTATAATAATAGGATTCATAATTTTGACCTGGCTATGATTAGTCTTGTAATATTGTACATACTTTTTCTTTTTGCAAAATGTTTTCCCATATTAAAAATAAAAAGTGTAAAGAGGGTAAGTCCTAAAAGAAAAATCAAAGGACTAAAAGAAAAGGATCTGAAAGAAAATAAGATATGAACCCCACCAAAAAGAGATAAAAAGTAGATTCTGAAAGTAATGCAAATTCAAATGCCACTACTTTTTACTTTGCCTTGCAAGAATAAGATTATGTGCAGCTTGTCAAAAATGTCACAATCCATGATGGTCAAATAGTTTAATCTTGATTCATTCATGCTTTAAATTTCATGTTGATAGATAGAGAAGAAAGATCTAGTGAAACTGTTTAATCTTGGCAGATCACTAGTTAGGTAGAGAATAATAAGGAGCTCATCAGTTTAATCTGAGCCCTAAAAAGTTATAAGGTTAGAATTAGATAGTTTTCTTATCAAATAAAAAGAAATAAAGGGTCAGCAAGCTCAAATGCACCCAATAAATGAAGAGAAAATGCTAGGGTAAATAAAGGGTAGGTATAAGAGGTTTTGGAGTGCACAAGGTTGCAAGCTCAAATGCACCTTTATCATGCTTGATCATATGTTTCATGTGCAGGAGGAACTATCAAAGGAAAGAGGACATTCACAAAAGTTGTATATTACTTTCGATATTTACCCTAAAAACTTTTATATGATTTTAGGCCTAAGTACTAAAGCTCATTCACTAATGTCCTCTCATTTCACTAAACACCTTACATGTCAAATTTATTAATTTCCATCCATTAACCCTTCATTACTTTTCATTCATTAATTTCCCCTTCCTGATTCCAAAGGACCCTTCCCTTTCACTTCCTCTTATTTTAAGACATTCCTATTGGAAAAACCCTTTCCCTTCATTTTAACCATTTCCCCCCTTGATTTCACACTTTTCCCTAGACATTACCCTTTGAAAAACCATTTTCCCCTTATTAATTTCCCCTTTTCCCTTAAAAACCAATTAAACCCCCTTATCCTCAGTTATTTCCTAACCTATAGTCCTGCTTTATGTATATTAACCCCCCATTGCATAAATCCACGACCCTCACTAAACCTTAGATTATATGTAACTTGCTGCATTATTATTCCCCGGGCCCCGCCAGCCACACCCTGACTCTGCCCTCGCAACTCCATCATGTGATAGCCCTCTGATCGCTCACCTCCAGATCTAATAGCCCATACTCATATCACGTGCCACCATTGTCTGACAATTAAAATCCCAAAAGCAAGTGAGATTCATGGTTTTGCCCGAGCGCCCTTTTGCTACATGGCAGCCCCATGTTTTATCGTGTGCTCTTAAAAAATAATGCCCTCCACTCAAGAGTGATGCAATATGCTATAAAAATGCCTCCCCGCATAGCATGAAACTGCTCACTATTCATACTTTAATCATCTCATGCCAAAAAGCCACTCTTTTACCCTTTAATCATTGTTAGTTAAAAGCCAAAAATCCACCCTTTTACCCTTTGCACTATTATCCTGCTACCAAGCGACCTCTGCAGACAAACTCTAAACCCCAAAGCTCAGCTCAACCATTCTAACCAATTTTACAACCAGAAGACCCTGTAGACTCCAAATTGAAGCAGCACACAAACAATTGAAGCCTCAGAAACCTCTGCTGCTATCACAGAACCCTGTCTGCACACCAAATCACTATTTTTCCAGGTATTCCTGAAGGAACCAGAATGACCCTCTACTTAAGCTTTGCACGATAATTTTAAAAGGTTAATTAATTGAATTAATTAAAAACTTTGCCAATCCGAACAAACCCACTGTGCATCTGAAGAAACCCTTTTCTGCAGAATATATTCACCCTTCCCACTATTCCAGAGCTCCTAACCTACTCCTAAAGCCAGAGAAAGAGTAATTCAATAGAATAAACCAAATTATGGTTTCCCAAACATTCTAAATGAGAAACCTCTGCAAACCTGTCACCTAGATGTTGACCAACTCCCATTGGTTGACAGAGATTTCCAAATCAAAGACATAGTTTCCCCCAGCGATCTATTGAAAATCCATTGCTGGAGTAAAGACAAATTCCTGAACCAAAATGATGACATTCATCTATGGGAATCAAATTTTCCCAAATACTTGTTCCCACAGGTATACCAGTCCCCTAAAATCATCCATCTATGCCAAAACTATTATATCCAAAACCAAAGAGCCATAGTCTCTCCCAATCACTAGATATTGTTTACAATCACTGCATATTCAATAAAGAAAATGTTGTAGATCCAACCAAACCCAAACGAAACCCCATTTTCCATTGAAAACCTACTTGAACTCTATTTGAAGATGGACCTTCCAAATAGGGCTCAAATCTTTTAGACATTCATCCTAGAAGAGTCTCATACCCCTACAGATAGTCCTGCATACTCTGCTACCATTTTCACTCCGAGGGCTAGACAAATTGTGACCATGCTCTCTTGAATTCTAGAATATACCACTGATGAGCATGTGTATGAGCCTATACTTTCTTTCCTCTCCATCGTTTTCCCAGGAAAGCCTCTAGCAACAGTCTTCAATTTTGGCCAGTTCTTGGCAGACAGAATCCATGATCAATGATCAGATTACCAAATGAAAGAGTATTTAAATTATCTTCAGTATTGTTCCACATCTTCTTATATATCTAGTCAGATAAGTTTCCAGTCAATATCCAGAAGTTGGAAACTAAGGGCCATCCCAGTTCAGTCATCTTTTGGAAACCCTTAATCCAAAAGTACTCCACTATTTTCAGTTACAAAGAGTTCATTGATTCCTTTTTTCATCCAGTTATAAATATGCTAAGTAGTAGCAATCAACCCAAGATCGGTGATGAGATAAAGAGAGTTTTGTAGTTGTCAAATAACATTAGAATAGGAGACTGATATCTATACCAGGATCAGACTAAAATTAGAATATATGGATGCCAGCTCACTCCCTATAAGCTTCCCAAATATCTTCCCATGAGGATATTTTCATTAGAATATATCAGGCAAATTATAAACTCAGATGATGTGAATTTCCTATTAGCTAGGAAGAAAACACAATTCAAGATAAAAAACTAGCTTGGTCCTTTTATCTGTAATAATAGGGAGGCTGGAGAAGAAGCAGAGAAGTGTTTACAGGAAATGAAGTTCAGTAGCAGTTTTAAATGGCAGTATGACCCTTTAGGAGTCATAAACAAACTAAGGCTCAAATTCAAATTAAGCCGTTTTATGCATGAGTCCAGGGTGGACATTGACAAAATATGCCAACGAGTCAGAGTGGTTGGAAAATACATTGATATATATGGAGAAACAGATGGATACTAGTTCCATTCTGCATACTCCAACCCTGTAGGACAAAAGTATAAAAAGGACCAGGGAAGAAGGTTGATGCTCAAGCATAGATACAACAAATGACATATTTGAAATCATATACAGGAAAAATCCCAAGCTAAATCCTGTAAACGAACAAAAATAGCAAGAAGAGGTCATTGAGACACTAAATACACTTCAAATAATGGATACATATACAGGAGTTAGAGAAAATACAACTCCATTAGTTTCAGAGGAAACTCATGAACCGTCCACCTCTAATACTCAGAGCATTCAGAAACAACTTAGCATAGAGGTTTCATCATCAAGAAAACCAATAGATAATGAAAAAGACATAAAGGAGAAGTATAAGGAGATCAAATTAATAAATGAGGCATTAAAAGTTGAAACATATGTCCAATACTTCAAATAGACTCCTAGCAATCAGAATTTATTGATGTCAGCTTTTGACATTAAAACTAGTAAAATGAAAATGACCTTTTTGCAACCTACAATCCAACAGCCTAAATCATTAGCAGATTGTAGGAAGACGAAATTTGAATTTTTGGCTATGGATGTTCACCCTATTGATCAAATTGAATTTCATAAGCAGGCAGGTGAAATGATATACTCAACAACGAACAATAAGGCCATGAGTGTTCAGAAACTTCAAAACTCTCTAGACAACATCACAACACAGTTTAAGCTAGAGAAAGCATCATCACAGGGAAAGGATAATAGAATCAAGTCACTAGAAGACTTGGTTATTGAAATTGGATATAATCCAAAGGATATCAAGGCTGCAGAAAAAATAATAAATAAGAAAAATGAAGATATTGTTGCTTTGAAGAAACAACTGAAGTTACTTTCTTCTGAACATCCACAGACCAAGGAGGTCCTAGAGAGCAAAAACCAGAAAGATGAGATGATGGATCTCATTCTCCAACTAAATTCTCAATTAAAAGAAATGGAGAATGAATTGGACAATTTAATATAATTGAAATGGGCCAGCATTGAGACAGCTATTGCTACTACTATTCCTACAGTTACTACAACAGTTCCTTCTACTTTGGCAGCTTCATTAGCCCCAGCAGCTCCACTAGTTACAACACTTCCAACTACATCAACAACTACTTCAGCAACAAGTTTAACAAAAGCAGCAACTCATCCTAGTGACGAAGCAACTAAACTAGTCAAGGCCATGTAGGATATGTCCATCCAAACCACTGAAATAAATAGGTTTAAGGAACAAATGAAAAATCTATAGGATGAGAAGAAACTGGCTCAAATTATGCATAAGAATGAAGTTCAAAAGACAAATAGGTTGAATGAAAGGATACAAAAGTTGGAGAAGGAATTAACACAGAAAGAGCCACTAGCCCAAGTGGTGAGCACCACTATTGCAGCAATAATGATGCAACTCATGGGCTGCCTACTTTACTCTTATCAACCCGGTAATTTGTAACAAACTTAGAAGCGTCAGTGTTGTATGTACAAGTACTAGTTCTCACTGCAGGTTGTCACTTGTTCAGTCGATGCAAGATCACTAGGAGCTCAAGCCAACTTCTATGGATTCGAGAAGAAGCTCTATATGTGATGAGAGGAATGAAATATTACTCTACATATGCTATTCTAATTGTAGAAAGGAGAAAGACTGAAATGTAAAGCAACCTAGTAAACCCTAATTAACCAACTAATTCTACTTTTGTAGAAAGCACTATGAAAACCATGAAAGAAATGCCATTACCTACTCAAGGAAGTAAACAACATCTAACTATGCTATTTCTGGAAGTAATTAAACATAAAAACATATTTTTGGATTTTTATGTATTTTTATGTGAATTTGACATGCATGTAATTTATTATGTGTGAGTGTGGCAGCGAATAAGTGGCATTTAAATGCGGTTTTTGGAATTGAGAGGATGTAGGATGATGTGGATGGGTCCTAGGAGGTCTCAGGTGGCCTTCTGTAGGCTTTTCCCACACTCGACCTTCAAGAGAAAGCCTACAGTAAAATCTACAGGAGGACGTAGGAAATCTACAAGAGGAAAACAGGGAAACTACAAGAGGCCTATAGGAGGAGGCCGAGAGACGTTTTCACTGTTTTGAGGGTGTGAGAGTGGGTGAAAAAGGTGGATTAAGGTTGGAAGGAGGTGTTAGGGTGACTATAGTCTACCATGAACCACCAGCAGAGAGAAATATGATTGACTTTTGTCAAGGAGAGAGGAAGAAGTTCTATGGAAAAATGAAAGAAACTAGGGTAGAATTGAGGTGAGATTTGGGAGATCTATAAGGCATGGATCAGATGGAGGGTGTGACTGTTTATAAGCTGGCCTACTTTTGGAAGAGATCTGCTGCATAGAAACTGACAGTCAACCAAGGAAATTAAGCAACAAGTGAAATGAGTGCATTTAGGGAAAACAGAGTTTTGCATAAAAATGATCTAAACGATGATCTATGAAAGGAAATGTTGAGAAATGTTGTAGGAAAGGAAAGAATGAAAGAAGACTATTGCAAATCAAGAAATGAGCATGATGAAGAAGATCTAAAGCAAAGCAAAGCTGGACTATTAACCCACTAAAAAGCTGCAAACACTAGAAGTCCTATGAAGGAGGAAAATCTGTGGCTTTAGGGCAACAAGAGAGTTTTTCCACAAATAATGGTCCCAGAGGGAGGAAGAGAGGCCAAGTCACTATTGCTAGCCTTTTAAATCTTTTTTGATCATTTCTTAACCTACTACAAAAATCACAAATGGACGCAAACTACTAAATCATGAAAAGCAACCTATTATTAACCATAAGAGAAATACATCTAATAGCAAACTAATCTACAAATTGAAACAAAGCATACAAATGCAAGTAAAGAGGAGCTTGGCTGCTTGGATTGGGCCCTAAACCAAGAGTTTCAACCCTCTAAGGTAACTCAGTGCTGGCTCAAAAAGGATTCCATCTTTATTTTCAAAACAATAGCAAGATTACATGAAACTGTCACAAAATTATAAGCTCAAAATTTGAGCAGAGTTTACATCAGCAAAAATCCGACCCTAGTGAGGCCCTAGGCCTCTCTACTTATACAAATGAATCTACTGACAACTTCCTTAAAATCAGGGAGGCTTGGCTCCCAAAACTCGAGATAATCGTCAGTCATCCTCCACTTGCTTGGTTGCCTTCTAGTGCATGATTCAGCTGCTTGTACTCCGATCTAAATGAAGGGGAATTCGAAGTGAGGAGTAATAAATGAAGGGTATTCCCTCCTATAAGTCCTCTCCTCTACCCACTTCAAGTTATTGCTGCCATTTGTCCACTGGATCCTTGACTTTGACCTCGAAATCCATCAATAATCTGCATTAATTACATGTTAGACCACATGGCACAATAACTAACTCAACTCACTCTATAAGCATAAATATAATAAGAAAATCACGTAATAAGCTAAGAGAATGGTTTATTTTACTAGGTTAGTAGGTAAATGAGCCCATATAATTACCCATTTATGAGGCTCATCATCAACCCCCTACTAAAGGTATTGCTCATCCTTTGAGCAACCTAATCAATCTCCTCATCTTTTATAGCCCCGGTGGCCTCCCTAGCATCCCAAGCTTCTGATGTGGTCAGTGCTTCTTTGCCATAGAATCCTTCCTTCCTGTCTATGTCCTTCCACTACTCCTCCTCCTCTTCTTCTCTTCTGCCTTCTAGCATGCCTAATAGCAGTGGGGGACTTAGTTTGAGGCCAATCCAGTTGACTTTCAGCCTCTGCATGGAGCGCTTGTACATTGGCACTCTTTTCAATGCCTCCTTTAGCCTCATGGAGGAATGAAATTCCCTGATCTGCAAACTGTGTGGTAATGTGTTCCATCTCATCATGCATGCACGCACACAATCATCCACAATTAGCCTTTGCATATCCTCAAAGTGTGTAATGGCTTGGGCCTGATTGGTGAGATATCTAGGGGCAATTTGAGGGTCATTAGCAAGCAGGTTGTGTGTGCTGATGAGTGCCATAGGATCTGATGGCTCAGCTCTTATCATTGATGGCTCATTTTTCTTCGTTATCATCAATCTTTTTATTTATGTTGCCCTCATTTCTTCATGGTTCATCCATGAGGCCATGGCCATTAATTGTAGGTCCCCTAGCTTGGCATTGGGATTCCACACATTCATGTCTATGAGGGCCATGATGTGTAAGTAGAATTCTACCATATTTGCCTTATCCTCTGAGGTGCTTTGGTCACATAGGTCCATGAACTTCCTGTAGTATTTGGAAGGCATTGTGCCTCTTTGTGCCAAAATATTTATTTGGAATTGTTACCATTGGTCCTTCAGATAGAGGCCATAGCATTTGGCTAGTGTTCTGCATTGCAATGCCTCCATGGATAAGCTGGCCATGCATGCCAGATGGGTCTCTTTCTCTTGCAGCTACCTCCTTAGCAATTCATTTTCAGTTTCAAGGTGGCTTCTTGTAATTGCTTCCCTGTCTCTGAGAGCACTCAAATCTCTACCCATTTCCCTGAGTTTGTTTTCCATATGGCCAACATCCTCAACTCCATTGTATTTGGCTATTTGCATCCACCTATGTGTTCTTACTCTTTCTTTCTCCAATTCAAAAAATAGTGGAATTCCAAATTTTTGTGGGATTATCCTTCCTCCCTCACATAGATTGTAATAGGAGGCAAGACTAGGCTGGTGATCAGGTTCTTGTATCTTTGTTGCTTCCTCCTTCACTTGTGGCTGTCCTTCTATCCTTTTCTCAAGCTTTTGGGTCTCCTGTAGTTTTGACAGTGTCTCCTGTAGAACAGTCTGAGCCTCTTGTAGGATTGTTTCTGGGTCCTGTAGTACTTCCTTTTCCTTCCATGTGGAAGATCTAGGAGTCCCCCTTTCATATGTTACATGTGTCTTGGAAGGAGATTATTTCCCCTTAGCAGAGAGTGAATATTCAATGGTAATTGGCACTTTTGAAGAGGGTTGAGGTTTGCCTGGTTTAATTCTTGTGCTCTTCCTAGCACTAAAATACATGGAGGTTTGTCTTTTCCTCTTTGTCTTTGGTTTGATTGGTGTAATGAGGGTAGTGAGGGCAGCTGCTACCTCCCTTTCCAAAGTCTCAGGGGACTCTTCTCCTTGTTCTGCCTTCTCTGCCTCCTTTTCTGTCTCTTTCTGCTCCGTCTCTTCAGCTCTCTCCTCCTCTATTTCAGTTCCTTCTTCCTTCCTTTCTTGTTCTACTATGTCACCCCTGGCTCCACCTTCTCCCCCTTGCTTTTCTTCCTCCTCACTGCCAGTAGGGCTGACATCATAGGTTAAGGCCTTTATGTCATCCTCAACTGTCATGTTTCGAAAAACTTCCCATGCTATAGGTAGTGTAAAGGTATGGAGGGCTTCCTCTACTAGGATTTTGATTAAGCCATGGTGAGCTAGCTGTTTTGAATTTCCTGCTTGTACCTTGGTTCTAGATTCAATGAGGGACTGAAGGAGGAAGTAAGGTATACTGAGCTTCTGAGGTGTTGAAGTGTCCATCCCATACCTTAATTCTTGGAGGATTCTAAAGTGATAACCATAAACAATGTTGTACTCCCCTCACAGGAAATGTATTTGATTATTTGATAGCTAACCTCATCCTAGGGATATGGTATGCTATCCCTTCTAATGCCATTTTTATCTTCAACATGGGTTTCATTAGTTTCGAAAAAGTTCTTCTTGGTAGCCTAGCCAATTGGTTTCTCATCTTTACTCCAAGGTAGCCCAAGAGGAAGGGTAGTGACCCTACTAATAAATTCAGGGGTTATCTCCATGGAAAGAGCTCTAATGGTGACAGTGGCATGAGTTCTTGTGTGAGGGACCAGAGAGAGAGAAAAATCTTGGGCAATTTCCTCATCAAATCCTTGAAATTTCTCAAAGAAATCTATCCAGTTTGCCCTTGTGAAGAGGTCCACCACTTGAGGATGTGCTTGGAGCCTAGTGGAGTTAGTGGGCTCCTTCCTTATAAACCCTCCTATTATATTGTCTATAATCATTTGTAAAACCAACTATGGAGGTGGAGATAAAGAATTTTGAGAAAAACATAGAAACAGAGGAGACTGCGTTTTTTTTAAATAAGTGAGATTTTTTTATGTATTTTCTCCTCTCCTAAAAACTTATTTCCTCCTCAAATTGAGACCACTTCTTTCATATATTGATATTCAACAGGGGGCATGCATGAATCCTACCTCTTCAGGCCAAAAATCGTGCTAAAAATCATGTTTTCTCCCTTCAAAATGACTCACTGCCCTCCTATAGAAGCCTTCTTTCCCTCCTGTAGATTTCCTGTAGGTGCTCCTATAGAAAACTCCGAGAGCAAGAATATGGGAGAGATCGATGGAGGATGGTGGTTGCGAGGCTGTGGGGGCACAAGGAGACTTCTGTAGCTGAGTTACGAGGAGAGAATGAAGGAAAAGGTGGTGAGAACGCTCGGGTAGGAGTACTTATTACCCTTTATGGATATTTTCGGTGATGAGTGCTGAGCTGGCAAGGTATACGTTGGCCATATTCAGACTGTTGGTCCCCACTTGCCTTGTCATCATGGCCCTTCCTCGTAATCATCCCCCATTATTGCATCGGAGTTCACACTTCCTCCACTACCTGTCCTTAGCATCTTGTGCTCGAGTTGACTGTGCGCACGTGTGGGTGACATCTCAGATGAGTGGAGTCAACTAGATGAAGGTGGCCAAATTAACTGGCCATGTTTCCCTCGTTCAACCTCAACCATCTTATTACTTTTGCATGACTTATAATTACATAATCGCAAATATAGGAATGACTTAGTTACTTACCTGTGATCCGAATGTATTTGCTATGAGGTGTTGTGTCTTTCTCTGTTGCATGATTTTATTTCCCTTTTCGCATGTTGTCTCTGCTTGCTAATGTGTGATTGTGTGCTTGTGCAGGTTCTTCTCTTGCTAGATTTGAGCTTCAGGTGCTTGTTCAACCTTCATGTTTGCACTCTTTTACTATTGGTGCTAGATTTCTATGGGATCAGCTGCTACAGGAA
Source organism: Pinus tabuliformis (assembly GCA_031772625.1). Classification (NCBI taxonomy): domain Eukaryota; kingdom Viridiplantae; phylum Streptophyta; class Pinopsida; order Pinales; family Pinaceae; genus Pinus; species Pinus tabuliformis. The sequence continues at coordinate 371,134,483 of CM062807.1, read as the reverse complement.
TTCCTACAAGAGCTCCTATAGCTGCTTCTACCCTTGAAATTTCATCTTCTTTCTGTGCTTGGAGCTCGAGGATGATGCCAGAGGTGTAAATAAAGATGGAGAGGTAGTAGGTACGCTTCAGGTGAGGTGGATAGTGCTTTTTCCTCTCATTTTTGTAGGTTTTAACCCATACAAAAATTACCTACATATGAATTCTAAGACATAGAAAATAAACAATGCGAGAGCATAACACATAAAACACATATACAAAGAGATTTTCCCCTGGATCCCAAAACTAGGACTACCAACTTGATTTTTTATTATGTTCCTTTCAATGTTATAATGCATATTTATACATGCCAAAGCATCCAATACCATGGACCAAAAACCATCACGTCCAATACCATGAACCGAAAACCATTGCGTCCAAAAACATGTGTGAAAATCATGCACAAAACAATAGGTGGGTCTGCCCATCCTAACATAGGGTCCAAAACCAAAATTTTCCGGGGCGCTGCCTCAGAACCCATAAAGTGGGGTTATGGGTACACCTCAACCCCCCGCCGCCCCCCCCCCCCCCTTCCCCGCTACACATTTTGCGCAACAAAGGGGGGCTCCGCCCCCCCTCTAAGCCCCTGGTTAACTACATGGGCTAGTTGTGGAAGGAATATAACACAACCCAACATTCTCCCACTTGTTGTTTTCTTTCCATAGGCGGCCACAAGAGAGCTTAGTCATTTTTCGAGCCCTGAGATGCCCATTGTCTCTCTACACCAAGAGAACTTCTCAGAGATCAAAGATTTTTTCAATGCATCTACAGCATTCTTCAAAGTGTCCACCTTTACCAGCAACACCTTTTTGTCTTCTATCAAATCCCTCACAAAGTGATACTGAACATCAATGTGCTTTGTATTTGAATGATATGCGAGGTTCTTTGCCAAGAAAAATGCACTTTGGCTGTCACAGTCTATCCTTATAGCTCCCTGTACTAACCCCATACTTGAACACAATCTCTGCAACCAAACTGCTTCCTTGTTTGCATGAGTGGTTGCCATGTATTCTGCCTCTATAGTTGATAGTGCCACTATAGATTATTTCTTACTCATCCAACTGATTGCACCTCCAAATAGGTTAAACACATACCCAATTGTAGATCTTCTCTCATCCAGATCTCCAGCCCAGTCTGCATCAAAAAGGCCATGAATATCCAACATTCTATCCAATCCTGATCTTCCTTGATAGCATAAACCATAATCACTAGTGCCACGCAAATACCTGAAAACCCGCTTCACTTCCATCCAGTGCTCCTTCCCTGGTTTTGACATAAACCTGCTCAATACTCCCACTGCATGTGCAATGTCTGGTCTAGTACAAACCATTGCATACATTAGGATACTGACTACACTTGCATATGGAACACGGGACATGTCCTATTCCTCTTCTTATGTCTTGGGATACTATTCAACAGATAACCTCACACCTATAGGAATAGGAACCTTCACCGGTTTACTATCCTCCATATTAAACCTATGCAATATTGTCTTGACATACTTCCTCTCGTTTAACCAGCTTCCTCTTTGCCTGATCTCTTTTAATTTCCATGCCCAACATATAGTTTGCAGCAGCAAGATATTTCATGTTGAATTTGAAAGACAATTGCGTCTTCAAATCCTAGATAATTTCTTTGTCATTTCCAACCAGCAACACATCATCCACATACAAGGCCAGATAAATAACACGATCACCAATTAATTTAAAATACGCACAGTGATCTGCTTTGCTTCTGGTGAAGCCAAGTCCCAGTATAAATGTATCAAATTTTTGATACCACATTCTTGGTGACTGTTTTAACCCATACAAAGACTTCTTTAACTTGCATACTAGTTCTTTCTTACCCTTCGCTGCAAAGCATTCATGTTGCTTCATGTATATTTCCTCTACCAGATCCCCGTGAGGAAATGTTTTCTCCACATCCATCTGTTCTACCTCAAAATCAAAAGTAGTAGGAACAAATAAAAGTAATCTAATAGAAGTTACCGTAGAAACAAGAGAAAAAATATCACTAAAATCAATTCCCAGCACTTGGGAATAACCTTTTGCTACCAACCAAGCTTTGTATTTCTCCACCTTTCCTTGTGCATTTATCTTCTTCTTGAACACCTATTTGCTGCCAATGGGTTTTGTTTCCAGCTGGAAACTCCTGCAGATCCCAAGCCTCATTTTTGTGCAAATATTCCATTTCATCAACCATGGCCTCTTTCCAAAGTTTGTCATCCTCTTAATCTACTGCTTCCTTCACAGTTCTAGGATCATCATTAGTAATAGATAAAGCAAAATTTGAACAGAAAGCAGATGGACTATACCTTTCTAGCTACCTTCTTTCTCGAACTGATCTTCTCACACTCAGAGTTTGTGGCTCTTCATCTTCTGATTCCTCCTCTACTGTAGAGTCTGATTCTTCCTCCTCTCGACTGTACACAACCTTTCCTATGACTGGGTTCCAAAGCTTATAACCCTTTAAACCATCCTTATACCCAATAAAGATGCACTTTTCAGATTTACTATCCAACTTGGTTCATTTCTCCTTTGGAACATGTATATATGCCTCAGTACTTGTTTCATCTCATTTGGTTACACGTTTTGTAAATGGTGCTCATCCGAAGTTTGATACTTTCTACTGCCTAGATTAAAAAATTTACAAAATGCATATTATTTTAATTTTTGTAAATAAATTAATAATTCATTGTAGATATTAATTCCTAGTCAATTTTCACTATTTTTTTTTATTTTTCACTAATAATCCTACAAAATCGCCCAGCCAAATTGTAGAACAGTTAAAAATGTGCTTTTGGGATCTTGGTAATTTACTCCAATTCGTAAATTTAAAAGAAATTATGAGATCTAAAATCTTGAAATTGCAAAGTGGTTGTAGTTCATTTTGTAGAATTTTTAATTCCACTCCAAGTGAACCCCACTCCACCTCACCTCCTTCCTTCCTATAAAAAAGAGAGGCTCCTGATACAAATATTCTGATATTTAAAAGTCCCAATTTAATTCTTTCGAAATTTAAAAGTTGTGATTTAATTCTTCCAAAATTTAAAACTTATGATAACCCGCTATCGTAATATCGATGTTTTTGGTTTTACCCACATTTGAAAAAACTTTCGATATGTATTAGCCTTTGACCTCTAATATAACAATTTTATACGGTGACTATTTTTTTAATATAAAGTTTTCACACCTTTTACTCTCGACCTCCGTCATCCTCCATTTCATTAAGCTACGTCCTTCCTTTACCATTTACACTCCCTCTTATTCTATGGCAATGTGAAAGTTTTTTTTTGGTTTTGATTTTGTTAGTATGGTTTTTATTATAATTTTAATATAATATAATTATATTTTTAATTAACTTTTCAATTCATTTTAATTTTTAAATTAAAATTTATTTTATTACATATAATTAGTTCATAGTAAATCTAGTTTAATATTGAACTTGCAATTAAATTATTACTAATTAAGAAATAATTGTAATTTAATTTAGGATTAGATTCTAATTAAAAAATTCCTATTTTTGTCCTAGGCAACAAATTTTCTAGAATTCTTGCAGTTTTGATTCTTCAACTTTGGAAGCTCATAAGTTGAGTTTTACTTGTCCAAATGAGGCATAGGATGACTCATTAGATAGACAAAATTATGGAGAATATCTCTTAATGACTGCATAGCCAGATTTGATTATTTAATGAGTCTAAAATTTAGCAGAAGGTCAAAGCCCAAATTTTTAAACAAAATTAATTTTCTGCGTTTTCATTTGCTCATAACCTCTATTAAATACAGATACATTCGACTATGTTATCTTTGACCAATTAGACCTTTAAAGGGATCAACGAAAAATTGAATTTCCTCATATTTATTTATTTAATTAAGTTTTGATTGGAAGATGTTTTATTTTCCACATTTGATATTTTTTATTTTAATTTACATTTTAATTAAATTTTGATTGATTTTGACAAGAAAGCAATTGAAGAGATGAGGAAAAGAATATTTCAATCAATGAGATTACTCCAGCAATATAAGAATAGGAATTTGGCCCAATGAAAATTGTTGTAGTAAAAGGATTCTTCAATAACTCTCATATTTTGGAACACATTTTGTAAATTATAAATAGTAGTTTGTACAATGGAGAAAGGGTTTATCCTCTCTACAATTCTAGAATTCTTAAAAGAACTATTATAATGGGGATTTAGAGTTGTAGGTGAGAGGAAATTGAATCTCAGATCTAGGGGATAATTGGGGATTTTTCTTTTGCATTCTAAATTATGTATGGAGAGCAGAGCTTGCACTATTGCAGCTCTTGTTTTAACAACAAAAGTTCAAGCATTGTAAAGGGTTGTTGGAGATCAAAGCCAGAGAAATAGTTTCAATAAATTGGTATTTGAAATACTATTATTTTTATATTGATTTCATTTTATAATGGCAAAAATATGTCATCTTTATTCATATTTATGCATTATTGTCAATGTGATTAATTTGCCTCAATAATCTACTATTATTTATCTTTGCCTTGTGTGATGAGCTCTGAATCGTGAGTAATTATTTACTCAGAAATCAGTCTTTTAATTCTGATTTAACAAACGGTAATATTTTGTGAAATATTTCCATATATTATTGTTTAGTCATTTGAGTTATTGATTTAATAATCATCATCATTTTGTGAACTAATTCCTAAATGTTGTTGATTAATTATTCTCGTTAATAGATCTTTGAACCTGATGTGTTTTGGTATTCATAATATTAGTTAATTGAACTATTTCTTTAGCTTGATAGTCGTCATAAGCCAAACATATTTAAATCCCAATAATTTAAATACTTTTCTCTTGGTTGGGTTAGATCTACATCTTCCTAATCGAGATAGACTTAGGATATTATTCCTTTTTCTTGCATTCTAGGATTAATTCGCATTTAGATTTAATTCTATGTTTCTCGAAGTCCTCTTATCAAAGAGAAAAACTTTAGTTGTGGCTTGGTTTAGCCTGAGATTAGCTTAACGATCAATTTCTTGCATGATTAGCAAGAATAGTAGATCTGATGTGTCTTCTCTATTGTAGTGAAAGTCATACTTTAAGCTAGTGGAGATAGAGAGAAGATAACTAGACCTAGTTTAACGAGTTAAAACAACCATTTCAACAAAAAAGGAGCTACTCTAAGTTCCCGATTGGGTGGTCTCTCTTATAATGATGTAGGCAAAGATTTTCATGCCTTGAACAGGGGATTTTTGTGGACCAACCATAGCCCACCACATGGGCCAATCATAGGGCACCATGTGGCCTTATGAAAGGTTTCCAAGTGGCCTTGGAATATGTGCCAAAAAATTTGTTTGAAGCACTGAATAGGCTCTAACGGAATTCAACATGCAACCTCTGACACTCTAAATCACTTCCCGACCAACGAGCCATAAGACTCGCTTATTAAAACAATGGTGGGAAGTTATGTTTGTTGAGTATCATCTTAGTGGTTGGAAATAATGGGTGAATCAATGAGCTCACATGACTGGCCCGACCTATGGTTTTGTGGCATTGAATGTGACTATAACTTGAGGCATAAGGTTGGAGAACTAATGAGAACCCAAAGCTGATGGTTATATATGTATAACAAGGCTGAGGGCAAGTGCGATGGGAGGCAAAAGGGTTGGAGATAACAAACATGGATGCTTATAGTTGTATTATATCATGAGACTAGGAGTGGAGTAAGCGAAAGGGGCCAATGACCCCATTTAAAATTTTAAATAATATGCACCAAATCTACTGACTCCTCCAAGTCGAACTCATGGCCTCCTCGGCCCAAACAATCCAATGTTCACATGCTAGCCAAGAGGGTGGGCAAGTGGTTTGCTAAAGCACCCCCACACCTTGCCTCTTATCCTTTATGTCAATGGATGACCCAAAAGAGCGGTCCAACCCCACCACTTAACACAACCAACAGGCACCTGTAGCAAATCAAACACCAAACCTCTCGGATAATAACCAACACTCCCAACCAATGGGCCATTTATTTGTTTGTTGCATGGAGTGTAAGGGTGATTTTTTGGTTTTGTAGAGAAATTTGACAGTGCCATTTTGGGGAAGGCATATTTTTGTCAAAATTATGCCTTTTCGAGCTAAAGAAGAGCATAGAGAGGTAATTTTGGTTCTTTTGAACATGATGGCATGGAAGCTTTTACGATTTGAGACTTGTAAAATGACGTTTCGAGTAAGTCATATTCATATACATAATGATTTTTAACCATTTACCTATTTTTATTGTAGTGGAAAATGTGGAGGATTTGTTGTAGAAGAGTGCAAAAGGTTTCCATTTTATGTAGGGTTTTTAACCAGAGGATTTGGTATCCACGCATGTAGAACTAGAAAATTTTCCATTGTACTTTTCTACACATGCATTTTGAGACGAGAATTCCAGAATGAGGTTTTAGAGGCTCTGCATGAAATATAGTCGAGTTTATACTCAAATGAATCAAAATTTTGTAAGGAATTCATCTATGGGTGTATGTTTTATCATTTGAGCAACCGATTTCCAGTTGATATTCAGATGGTGCAAGTTGAGAGAAGGCAGTGTTGAAACTTCATTGGGAAGTGTTCATGTTTATAGTTTATGGTCTCAGATTCATGAGATGATGATGATGATGATATTGAGTATATTTTGAATTCGAGCAGCGAATTCCAGTGGACCTGATGCCACGTTATGTGAGAGTATCCCTTTTATGTTATTTTTCTTGTTGTAAGAGTGACTCCGAGTGAGACTTATTTGTAGGAGAGAGTCTCTTTGTAGGAGAGGCATCACCACTTGATGAGAGAATATTTTCTTGTGTTGACAATGATGTGCATGCACTCATTTTTCAGTTGATGTGCTTAATAAAGTGGCCTCATCATCATTGGAGTAGGGCCCAAAGACGTATTACACGCTGGACAAACTCCTTTATCACTTTGGTGTTGTGATGTTTCTTTGCTTTCCTCTTTTTTTCCATAGTTTAGATTTGAGTAGCACATGATTCATTCATATTTTGTAGTTCGTTTAATTTACTTGTTCGTACTTGGACACATATGAATGAAGACAATTTTTTAAGACCCATTTTTTTAAAACTTGCAAAGTGTCAGTGACGATCCTATCTTTAGATCAGTGAGATAATTAAACTCACCAAGTTAGAGATGATAAATGCAAAGAAATCGCATGATTGAGTGATGTTGTAGGTGTTGAAGCATCTTAAGCTGAATGTGAGAGATGAAATAAATCTCTAAGAGTGTTATACCCCTAACTCCATAGATAGCTCAACTTCCTTAGAAAATAAATTTATACCTAATCTCGAAAAAAATTCGATGAATCACTAAATCTACCTCATAAATGATATGGTAATGGAATGTTAAATGCTGAACTAGAATATCCTTAAAAGGGTTTTTACATCTATTTCCCTAGCTATTTTGGGACATCCCTTAAGGTTTTAAGCTTCAATTTGGAGGTATCAAAGAGGGTTGTGCATTTAAAAATTCCCTGGAATGAAGTAACAAGGTTGGAAGGTTGGAGACAAACTAATAATAAGATATCACTATTAAGGTGATGGAAAATAAAAGTGAAAATGTGGAATAAGATTTAAGAATATAAATTGAGATTTAATTTCAATTTGAGTGTGTACTTGCAAGATAATGAGAGGTTCAAAGAAGATTCCAAGAGATTCTACAAAGAATAATGTATTGGTATAAATAGGAAAAATAATTTCCTTATAAATAGGAAAAATAATTTCCTAAAGGCACAAGTGATTATTAGGTTAGCCATTTGAGAGGGATATTTGCATAGAAAATCCATTTCATGAGTATCAATTGCATACCATCGGTTTGACAACATGTACTTTATCTATTTTCCAAAGTTTTCATATACTTCGTAAGTTATAAATATATATATTGTATGAACCAAGAAATCCTTGGCTCACTTAGAACAATAGATTAAGAAGTGTTAAGGAAAATTCAACTAAATACATTTGATAACTAAGTAGCCCAAATTGATTTCACCCATTAAGAACTCAAAACTAAGCATTCAAATAAATATGGGTCAAATAAGGGGCTCAAAGTTGTATGACTAGTTCTTCAATGTAAGTGTGTGCCCAAATTGGTGCCCTAAGAGATCTATATTAGCAAAACAAAGAAGAAAATACTAAAGGAGGGGGGAGGAAGGTGGCAAGGTACCCTACCTAGGCATTGGATGTCCTAAGGAATTCAGATATTTAAAGTAACGTAAGGGGACTTAAGGAAGGAAATCTAGTAAAGAAAGACAATAGAGAGATATCAATGTCATCATTAGGTAGCTCAATCATGGATACAACACAAACTAAGCTACACCATGTGTTCCATAGTGGAAGCAATATGTTAGAATGAAAGTATAAATTCCATACCCTATGGTGCTTTCTCAGTTTTCTTCTTCTTTATTGGCTTCCTCTTGTTCTTATTTCTTGATTGAACTTGTTGCCTCTTAATTGGGTTCTTATGTATACAGGTTTGTTGGATCTATTTATAATTATTTTCATCCCATTATATCTAGTTATTTCTAATATCTTTATATTTTGTTTGGGCCATACATATGAAGATGGGATATTGAATTCCATTGAACTATCACAAAATATAACATTTATGTGTAACAATGTTTTCCAACATGATGTTGGGCATGTGGTGAATAGTTTTTCACATATTTTGAAGTTAAAATGTATTAATACAAAACATTAAAAAACAATAATAAGTAATTAAATACTAATCTTAATTGTCTACCTATAAGTCAAAAACATCCAACACTAATCCAATGAAAGGTTCATAATTTGATTGTAATTACTGCCTACAACAATCTATAAGAGACACACCCATTTACGCTTATTACTAGATTCAATGCAATCATTGAAGAATATTCAAGTCACAAAGAATATCCATAGTCTCATATATGATTTTGACAAGACAAAATGGCCTTTGGAATCCAATTTTGACACATTTGAGGGTTGTTAAAAATGAAAATTTGCAGGTCTCTCACCCAACATTGAATCTAGCACACATGCATGGAACTTAACTATAGAAATTCAACATTTCAAACAACTCTTCCATATGAAAAATATATTTGTTTCAAGGGCATGCAAGAATGATTTCCTACATACATGAAATTGGATATGTGTCTTTTATTAAAGATATTAAATTAAATGGGGGAGGTAGGAGTGGGATGGGTGATATTTAACCCTGATGGAATAATAGAAACACGGTATGCATGGGGCTTGGGGAATGTAATGAACAATCAATATGGAGCCTTATCATTATGGAAACAACTTAAGATAGCTATATCCAAAGGTATACAACATCTAATTATATTTTGGGATTCAATGGTAATTATCCAAAGATGTTCCAAGATCAGGCATTATTTTGACTTTGAAATATCCCCTACATTTATCGGAATAGGGATTCTCCTAAGCAAACTTGAAGATTATAATATTTTCCATGTCAAACATGAAAATAACGGGGAAGAACATAGTCATGCCAATAGAGGCGCTGCATTTGAACAAGGGATTCTGATATTAAACCAAGTGAATAATCATGTATGTCATGTCCCATGACAAACCAAACAAGAGACATAGTTTTAGATATAAAGTGGAATAATAATCACTCCAACCCAGGTATCGCTACAAGGCTTTGTAGGATCCCCTTAGGAGTCGGAAATGACAAATGTAATTTCTTGAATCCATATGGAGGAATAACTACATAAACACCATGAAGATAGCCAATTGGAAGAAAAGTGGGTTAGTATTAAAAGCTATGTATAAAAAATGTAGTCCTAGTACTACTCCTCTAATGTGTAGAGTGATAACATCTCAATCAGTTTGCAAATTGCCAGTTGTAGGCATGGCGATTTGTGTCGATTCTAACTAGCATTTAGGGAAGATCATTCAATTAAAAAGGATGGATGCACCATTCTATAAGGAGCAGAGCATTATAATAAGGTGTTGGATGCAACAATTAAAAATCAGAGTCATTCACATCCAGGGGAAGATTGCACTTAAAATGTCTTCTTCTAGAATCAATGGCAGAAGATACAATGCATAGGAGCAAGGAATTCGACTCATAAGAGATTTCACGATCATGGTTGAATAATTGGGAAGACATATAGCAAATGAGGTTCATTAGGAGTTGGTGGTAGTAATGGCCCACCTCTCAAGCATTGAGAAAGACCTGGAGCTGTTGCAGAAGATGGTGGAGCATATGAACACCACAATGAACAATTTTCATTTCAAGGTTGACAACATGGAGGTAAAGGTTGAAATTATGATGGTAGCAAAGTTAAAGGAGGTATCTAGGATCAAGGAAATGCCTCCATCTAGACTTCAGGTAGTTGGGGAGGGAGCGTAGGACCATCTAGAGCATTAGAGGATTTTGGAAGCTGATAACCTCGAAGAAACTACCCAGGAGGATAGTCTTCTGGAAAATATTGAAGGCAACGAATAGATAATCTATGGTTTCCTTTAACATGTATAGCTGTTATGAAATGTAGTTTTGTAAAACTCCATGGGAAATTTTGTAAAAGTCTGTGGGACCTTTTGGTGATATTATAGTATAAATTTTGTATGTTGAATAGTAGAAAATAAACAAGGTAGCAATAGATTTTATGTTGATAAATCTCTAGAAATATCTAAATCAAAGCAAATTTTGAATGTAAGGTACCTGACCCATTCCCAGTTTTGATATATAAAAATGCTACCTGTTTCTTTAAAAAGAAAAAATGAAATTAAATATTTATATTTATATATTAAATTATAGTTGATTATTGTATTGAGAGGTTTATTTATAGTCTAGTATAAGGGTGATCAGTATTTTCTTTCGTATCTAATTTGAATTTCATTTACATCTCTTTCAAAAAAATTATTACAAAAAAATGTTTATTATAATCAAATAAAAAAATAAATATACATATTTGATTAATTTTAATTAAAAATATTATAAAACATTAATAATTTCACCCTCGCAACTTTTTCTTTTGTATGGATATTATAATTTATTGGCATATTTTATACTCATGTGATTTTCTTTTTTAGATAGAGAGTTCAAATTTTCCATAGTGATATTCGAGAGTTATCAATGTTTTGAATCTATAGGTGGATCCATCTTCAAGACACATATTGAAGAAAGATGAGGTGGGCGGAGGAATAATAAAAAAGGAAGAAATCAATTGCATGACGTTCGTGAACTCAAACTCATCTAGACTTCCCATGATAGCATGTACAACCTTTTCATTGGTCTCATACTTGTTCTTCCTTGCATTATTTGTGGGAATGAAGCTTGGATATTGATATCCACCTTCAACAATTTCCCACACATCAACACCTAGTTCCTACAAATATCCTTTCATTATGAATTTCTAAAATACAAATTTAGTTCCATTAAACAAAGGTGGTATGATAGAAAATACTCCTTCTTGACTACTCATCTTGATGGATCTTCCTTTAAGCGATCAAGCTTCTTCTGAGGGACCTGCATTGATACCAATTGTTGGAAAAAATATTGAGGTGGGGGGAGTAAATCAATGTTTTAAAACTAATTTTAACTTTTCATTCAATATTATGAATTTTGTATGCTATTACTATTTATGCAACTAGCGTATGTACATGACTTCAGTGAGTGCAAACAATGTATATCTAGTTAACTAACTTTTCATAGATTCCATCAACTATTTATCATCTACCCAATGCATCATTATTTGATTGTTCATTTATTAAGTAGAAACCATGAGAAATAAAGATCAGATAAATCATCAACACAAAAACATATCAGCAGACATGAACACCAAAATTTTAGGTGGAAACCCAATGTGGGAGAAAACCACCGATGTCATCGTCTTTGTCTTCTTATTTTGTTATTAATAAAACTTGATTACATATTGTACTAGCATAGACTCTTACCTTCACTTAGGCACCCACCTGTAAGAGGCTACAACCCCCACTCACTCTCCAACAACCACTGAAAGGGAGCTCTAACCCCCTAATCTAATTTACCAACTCCTACTGGAAAGGAGCAATTACTCCTGAACAAATTTACCAGCTACCAATGGAAGGAAGTTCTAACTCCCTCGTTGAAAGCTCCAACCTTGAGCACCTCTTGTGGACAATGTTTCCTAACATTTCATGCTATATCCACTTGACTTAAAACATCAAAACTTGTAGGCCACCTTTCATCATATTTCCAAAATGGACCCACACCCTTCATTATGCTCAATACCTAACTAAATATACTAAATTTGAGATTCAGTCATAGAACCAAGTGAATCATTATATTAATAGGAAACAAATCACTAAACTGAATCTCAATCAACCATTACAACTAGATAAAACCAAACATATATAAACCATCATTACTAGATCATACCAATCACTCATAAATTAGACATACATTGCTAACCATCATAGAAACAAAGTGTTGCTACTACAAACCCTATTCAAATACACTTTAGAATGTATACAATATTGCTCTGAAGTAGACCTAGATATGTACGTGCTTCCTTTTTATTACACCTACGTACAGATCTCAAATCACTGACTACTACATCATGAATCACCGCAACACTAAATTAATCGCTGAACCATACATAGATAATTAAACCAATCATAGATCATTGAACCAATCACAGATCGCCATAATGTGGCATCATTACCTGTCAATATTCCATTCCACATTTAACCGAATCAACACTATCAGACATAGATAATTAAGATAGAGACATCATTGACAGATAGCAACAAATAGAGAAAAACTCATTAAATGTGGTCATCAAGTCACATTGAAAAATGTTAGAACATATACTTGATATCCATGAAACATATCAATGTATATACGTGACTAGCATGCATAACACCCATGTACATATCTCAACATATTGAAGACCATATCTCAAAATATATACGCAACCCTACAGGGACAGATCCATGTATCTACACAAACTTGCAAAGAGAAACCAACATATAGATCTGAAAACTTTCACTGCAAACATATCTTCACTCTCTGCAACCTTTACGGTCAAAACTATAGAATTTTGAATAATTCATTTAGATCACTACATCATTATAACCATAGATATATCATTGTTGGTTACTTAGACATTTGCAATAAGTAAATCAAGCAATCATATATGTCAACATACTTCAAATATTTCAAATATGAGTCTTCTCCTTACTCCCTAATGCACACCTATTTTAGTTCAGATCACACATGAATAACTAACTACTTTCACACATAACACCTTGATCTCCATATCCTTATATAGTTTTATCCTTAGCCAATACCTTAGGTAAATCCCTTGGTAAATTCATTAGTATTCTTTGACTGGATCAATTTAATGTTTCCGCAACCATTACTATGGGACAATACCATGATAAAGGCCCTTGGTATCCAAATTACCATGGTTTGGATTATGTACGCAACATTTTTTTACAAGTATTGTGTATGGATGTGACCCTTATTCACAAGAACTGCATATAGCTTCTCAAACATTTACTTTTGTTATCCAATTATCACTAAGTTGTCATTCCTCTATCCATGTCCTTTGTATTATTTGTACCAAACTACATGAGATCATATTATCACATTGTTGGCATCAAGTACATATTTATCAATCAGGTTGCCATCAAGGACAACACATTATCCATAATGCCAACAATATCCCCCTTTGGACTTGTTTGCAACCACTTTTTCATTTGGACACCACCTTCAAACACCAAGTCTTATCTCAAACACACCAAGCTTCTGTCCAAGCATTCTTCTCCAAACACCAAGCTTCTCTCCCCCTTTGTAATCAAGGGAAAAGGGTTGAACCAGGATGAATGAAGTACTTCCCTTGTAGTGCTCATTGATGTAAGTCTGATCTACTGATATGAATCCTGAAATCTGCATACTGACCATGCTCCCCCTGAGCATATGTTGAACATTTTAAAGACAATTAATAGAGTACAATACTTTATGACTCAACCAAAAAATGACCTTTCTTATCACCAATGACTCGTGATTACATTAGACACCCAACATATTTGGTTTACATATTTTACCCGACTTTATATCATTTTCCCAAAATAATGGGATTACATACAAAGAGTGACTCGATCCCAATAGCCCATATATGACTAAATTTTACAATGATTAAAACATAGGTCTTTTTCTTCACCAAAGAAAGGAACCTCCACTATAATAAAACATATGATAGTAGCAACATACATAGCAACATGAACATCCTCATCATAAATCATGTAAGATAAGTTTTAATCTCTCTAGTATCATCATCATGTGACCAAATGTACATTTCTTCCCAGCATCACCAAGAAAATATAACAAAAGCATAAGATAATGCAATAAATATTTGTCAGCAATGCATCCTCTTGACCTCATATCATCAAGTTCAACATTCTCTTTCCATTTGTAGGAAGAGGCACAATCCTAAAGTACCGAAGACATATCAATCTCTTGTATCACAACACCATAAGTAGTGTATACAACATATGTAAAAGAGTACCTCCAACATCGCAAGACATATAATAGAACTAATCGGAAACATCATCAACCAACATCTTCAATGAACATAACGTATGTGTCTTCCTTATCAACGTTTGACAACAAAAACTATCCAAATGTAGCTCAAGAAACGTATAGCCATCATCCATAACTTCACCACATGAAACCCATGCATCATTGATGACATAATGACAACAACACATCAATGTCAAAAAACAGTGAGTGAATCATAAAGTCATCATCGTTAACCATTGTCAACAATGACCAAAGCATACACATCATCTTCATCAAGTGTATCAAATGATATATAGGCATCATTCATGACTTCATCATCACTAATGAGAGAATGACAAATTACGTATTTTCAACAATAAAAATAGCAACAACTATACATTAGAAATGATATGTACTCATCATAAACCAACATGCAACAAGAAATGCTCAAGAAACCATAATGCAAAAAATGGACCATTTAGAAGCATAGCAAATGCTCCCCTTGAACATGTGCTAACTATTCACTGTCAAATATGATCATATCCTTCTCATTGATCACAAAATCCATCAAATAACCACATCAACAATAACATTTTGCAACAACTCATGAACTGTCATGAACCAACAACATTCCTAAGAATCATATGGGAGTTATTAACAGTTTGCAGTAAACCAATTTCAATGCTAGAATGCTAATAACCTACTAATAAAAACATATGAGAGGCTCGCCATAAATTTGTGCCAATGTTTATTCATCACTAAAAAATATATGATAGTGCGATTGTCTAGATCAAACATTTCATATACACATGATTGTCTTTCATAAGATCCATGTATAGATTATAAAATGTTGATTTTTCATAACTACAACTCCCCCTGAATGTGATATGTTTATTCCTATTTACTGTTACTTCATTAGATACACTGTCAGTAATATAAACATCATCAAAATATCAAAACATCATAGGGAATCATCATCTAAATACACATGCATAACTCCCCATGAGATCATACATAACTGGTCCTGTGGACCTAATAATCATCACTTTCTCTCATGAGGCTATGTACCTCACCTTTAATTTTGTAGTCACTGTTAGATGTATGCTTTAAGAGAAATGGACTACATTAGGAACAATCTTCCCTACATATCTGACTGATTTTCCTTCTTCCTCCAAATCTGCTTGCAAATTATAATCATGTGCTTGAACTTATGGAACTTATCCCATATTTTTCTTCCATTCCAAATGCTCTACCTACAATCAATGAACTTATACCCAAATGAGTTACAAGAAATACATTATCCATAAACCATCCTCCATGCCTCGGGACTGATATTGACTTTCAACTAGGATATTTCATTTCATATGTGTGACTTGATTCAATTTTATTTTGAACAACATTATGTTGGTTTTTTTCATCACATTCTGTATCTGAAGCCATGTGATTGTATCCAATGCATGTATTGATTAGAGGAAAGTGTTTCTCATTAATAATCTTCTCTAATGATTCAGATGCCTTTACCAAATTGTTGATTTTCTCATAATCTTGCCTTAGAGTCACAACTTTAGATTCTAATTTTTCATAATGAATTTCCTTTTCTCGAAGTTTTTTTGTGAAGATTTATGTTATTTTATTGGTTTCTTCCAATTGCATTTTTAACATATTTATTTTGTTAAGCATTCTACTTTCTTTTGTTTCCATATCTTTTCTTTTATTCCCAGGTCTAGAATTTTCTTTCAATCCTTTCATTAAGTCATCTTCTTCAAAGCTATCTGATTCACTAATTAATTGACCTTCAAGATCCATAAGTACTTGATAACAACTATTAGAATCTGAATCTGGATTTTCTTGATCATCATACCTGCTTTGACTATCTTCAGTAGAATAAAATATTTTCTTCGTAGAAAACTTCTTTTTGGTATTTTTCTTGTCAACATCCTTTCCATTCTATTTCTTATCATTATTTTCCTTATATGGAAATTTGGATGCATAGTGACATACACTTCCACAAGCTAAACATTTAAAGGGAAGCTTAGCTTTGAATTTACCAATTTCCACTTGCAACTTTCTCATGAAATTCACTTCTTCCTCATCTAAAATGTAGCTTATATGTTTAGGCTTTTCCTTTTCCTTCCCTTTATATGTGGCTTTGAAGGTTTCTTCTCTCAAACTTGATGAACCCCCTTTTCTCATGTAAAAAGTTGTGAGGATCCCATAGAGTTTTTCAAGATTAAGGTTCTTCAAATCCTACATTTATTCAATGCCAGAGACTTTAGAATCAAACTTTGGAGTTAGTGATCTCAAAATATTTTCAAAAATAGTAGCATCCTTAATTCTATTACCAATATTTTTCATACAGTTAAAAATATTGTCTACTCTAAGGAAAGAGCCTGTAATGCTTTCATCATCATGCATTCTAAGAGTTTCATACTAAATTCTAAACGTTTGAATTTTAGCGTTTTTTACCTTAGTGTCACCTTCATAGCTTTGAACAAGCTTATCCCATATTTCCTTTGTGGTGTTCAGAAGCATGCATTTCACAAACTCAGACTCATCTAGACTTCCCAAGATAACATTTAGAACATTTCAATTGATCTCTTACTATTTCTTCCATGTATTATCTATGGGAATGGATATTGGATATTGATATCCACCTTCAAAAGTTTCCCATACGTCAGATCCTAGTGCCTGCAAATATGCTCTCATTTTGACTTTCCAAAGTACAAAGTTAGTTCCATTAAACAAAGGTGGTATGATAGAAAATACTCCTTCTTGACTACTCATCTTGATGGATCTCCCTTTAAGTGATCAAGCTTCTTCGGAAGGACCTACTCTGATACCAATTGTTGGGAAAAATACTGAGAGGGGGGTAAATCAATATTTTTAAAATCATTTTAACTTTTCGTTTCATATTCTGAATTATATTTGCTATTTTTCTTTATGAAACCAATGTATGTACGTGATTTTAGTGAATGCAAACAACGTATATCAAGTTAACTAACTTTTTATATATTGTATCAATTGTTTATCATTTATCTAGTGAATTATTCTTTGATGATTAATTTATTAAGGAAAAATCATGAGCAGTAAAGATTAGATAAATCATAAACACATAAGAAACATATCAACACACATGAACACCGAGATTTTAGGTGGAAACCCAATCTGGGAGAAAAATACCACTGTCGTCATCTTTGTATTCTTATGTTATCATTAAGAAAAATCCATTACATCTTGTACTGGCATAGACTCTTACCAGCGTGCAAGCAACCACCTGCAAGAGCCTACAACCTGCACTCATTCTCTAGCACCCACTAGAAGGTAACTCCAACCCCCTGATCTCATTTACTAGCTCCTACCCTGTCAGGTCCCTATAATACTAGTGTATTCCCTTATTATTATTGTTGTGCCCTTACATTATTATTGTTATGTTAGCTTTGACTATATTGGGACCCCTTAGACTTCTATATATAGAAAGGAGGTCTTGTCATTTGTATCATCCAAGAATTTTTAATTTGTGTAATGTAAAGGAGGTTTCCCTCTTGAAGAGGCTACTTTTGAAGTGGTTTATATATCTCATTCTTCTATTTTGTGAGCTGGTTGCATAACAATTGGTATCAGAGCTTTGGATTCTAGGGTTTCGCTGCTTCAAACATGCCATCGTGGAATTTTCGCTATAACATGTTTTCTATGAATCTTCAGAAGTTGAAATTAAAATGTAGTTGAGCTGAAATCATGATGAATCTTGGGACCGAATCTCGATGTTGTCGCGGCATATTTACAGAGATATGAACTAAGGAAGTTAGGGTTTTGGGAGGCTTCTGATTTCGATCTCAAATGGACCACCTTGGTAAATTCATTATAACGTTTTCTATGAGCATCAGATTGAAATTTCATAAATAGTTACAAAAAGAGGATAGACTTTAGTTTTTTGTGTAGCAGTTTTACATCCAAATGTGGAAACAGTGAAATGTGGCACTTCGTATAAGTTTTCTCTATTGAACTAATCTATAATCAGGACATTGTGGAATATTTGACATAACTCTTTCTTGGAGAATCCAATCTAGACCAGACTGGTGGGGTTGGAAAGAGGACGTAAAGGGCTATCACAAGATGAAATTTCAGACCTTAGGTATTCGAAATTATAGATATAAAGCAAATCAAATGTCGACCTCCTACAAAGAGAAGCAAAGTGTGTAGTCTTTTTAAAAAAATTGCATAAGATTGATTTGAAAATTTTGTTTGAAGTGATTCAAAGGGCGCAGTGAAGCATATTTATCATTAATTGATGGCCTGAAGAAATAAAATGGAAACACCTAATAAGAAACATGAAACATCTAGCATTACTCATGAAGAAGAGGAATAAATTCAACATGATATATAAAAATTATGAGACCAAGTGCAACAAATTTCACTCTCACAAAAAGTAACAGAAGCTAAGATGGATGGTTTAAAGAAAGGCATGGAAGCTAATATGAATGGAGTGGAAGATAAGATGAATGGTGTTGAAGCTAATATGGATTGTGTGGAAGCTAAGATGGATTATTTGGAAGTAAACATTGAATATTTGAAGAAAGACATGGAAGGCTTAAAAAGAGGTTTGGAAAAGTTGCTACAAGAAATGCTTCCTAATGGCGAAAAGGTAGTAGAGGAAACTCATAATGAGAACAATAGAAATGTTAGTCATGATTTCATAGACTTTAACATTGGATTGAAGACCCACCATTTTACAAAGATCGATATCAGGAAGCTTGATGGACAGGATCTCATAATATGGATACTACAAATGGAGTAATATTTAGATCTCCATAATGTGCAAAACACAAAAAAGGTACGCATTGTGACTTTATATTTGGAACCTAATATGTTTGTATGGTATCGATGGCTTTTCTCCCATAAAAAAATTGTCACTTGGGATATTTTTATGGAAGAAATTATAACACATTATGAGGATACAAAAAGAAACACCTTTTTTAACCAATTGATAAATCTCAAACAAAAGGGTTCAATGGTGGAGCACATTGAGGACTTCCAAAAATTTAATATAAGGGTAAAAGATATTCGAGAGGACCATAGGATTGATGTGTTCATATGTACTTTAAAGGATAGCATCCAACATGAAGCCTACCAACAAGGAAGCCTACCAATCACAGCTATAAATATGGAAGTGTTGTTGCCCCTAGCCTTCCACAACCTACAAGGTTGACACCACAACAATTGGAAGAAAAAATAGAAAAATGGATTTGTTCTAGTTGTGATAGAAAATACAGTATAGGTCATAAGTGTGCTGAGAAGAAATCATTTTACATAGATTGTGAAGAGGAAGAAGAAAAGGAACAAGAAACATCAAAATAAGAGGATACACACCAAGAAGAAACCCTAGATAAAGAAGAAATGAATCAAACCATATCTTGTAATGCATTGGCCAGAATTACCACTCCTCAAACTATCAAGATAGAAGGACATATCAAGAAGAAAAATGTAATAGTGTTGATAGATTTAGGTAGTACCCATAATTTTATTCATTGTAAGATAGCAAAGGAATTGAATTTCTTCCTATATCCAGCACTAGATTGTCAAGTGATGGTTGCAAATGGAGGAACCATAAATTTCTTTAGAAAGTGCCATAATATCAAGCTATCCATAGGAGAATATGTGTTGAGTAGTCCAATACTTTCAATTCCAATGGGTGGTGTTGATGTTGTACTGGGATTCCAATGCCTACAATCTTTGGGTACAATAACTTTTAATTTTAAAGAACTTTTCTTGAATCTTTTTTCAAAAGGAAAATAATTTCAATTAAGGGGTATCATAGGGAAACTGAGAAAGGTAATCAGCTTTAACAGCATGATAAATCTTCGAAAGAAAGAAAAACGTGGCGTAATTTCAAAATTATGTTCACTAGAGGTTCCCACATCAAAATCATCTATTTCTCTAGATCTCCAAAAATTCTTGGACAATCATTCCAAGGTATTTGAGACTCCCAAAGGTCACCCACCTATTTGTGATCGTGATCATGCTATTCATTTTGATTCCAGGAAGTGTTCCTCCAAGCATCAGGCCTTATAGATATCCCTATGCTCAAAAGAGTGAAATTGAACATATAGTTGTACAAATTCTAGAGGATGGTATAATTCTACCTAATCAAAGTTCTTTCTCTTCTCCAGTAGTATTGGTGCACAAGAAGGATGGATCATGGCACATGGGTCTAGATTGTAGGGAGCTCAACAAGCTCACTATTAAAAGTAAATTTCCCATTCCTCTCATTGATGAATTATTGGGTGAATTTCATGGAGAAATTTACTTCACCAAGTTGGACCTTCATTCAAGATATCATCAAATCAAAATGAAGACTGAATACATCTCGAAAACAACATTTATAACACATGAGGGTCATTATGAATATTTGGTCATGCCTTTTGGCATTACCAATGCACCTTCTACATTACAAGGTTTGATGAATTCCATTTTCAAACCCTTCCTTAGAAAATTTGTGTTAGTATTGTTTGACAATATACTAATCTACAACAAGTCTTGGAAGGATCATGTTCAACATGTTGATATAGTTCTCAAAATATTGGAGGAGAAACAATTAAATGCAAAGACCTACAAATTTTTCTTTGGAGTACAAGAGGTGGAATATTTGGGTCATATTGCATCTCATGAAGGTGGTA
Source organism: Pinus tabuliformis (assembly GCA_031772625.1). Lineage (NCBI taxonomy): Eukaryota > Viridiplantae > Streptophyta > Pinopsida > Pinales > Pinaceae > Pinus > Pinus tabuliformis. The sequence goes on along the minus strand of CM062807.1, from coordinate 371,113,275 downwards.
AGGTAGACCCTAGCAAAATTAAAGCCATTAAGGAATGGAAAATTGCCACATTGATAAAGCATATGCGAGGATTTCTCGGGTTGGCAGGGTATTATCGCAAGTTTGTTAAGAATTATGGGAGAATAGCAACACCTCTAACAACATTACTAAAGAAAGATACATTTTCTTGGACTCCAAAAGCAACAAAAGCCTTTGAACATCTTAAAGAGGCAATGTTCTAGGCATCACTCTTACCTATGCCAAACTTCACAAAAACCTTTATTGTGGAATTTGATGCCTTAGAAAATGGAATTGGTGCTGCTTTAATGTAAGAAGAGAGACCCATTTCTTTTAAAGTCGTCCAATCAAAGGAAATTATTTACACAAAGCTATTGATGAGAAGAAAACGTTGGCAATACTAGATGCACTTAAGAAATGATGACCTTACCTAATGGGAAGACACTTCAAGGTAAAAACAGATCATGATAGTCTTAAATACTTCTTAGAACAAATATTGTCTTTAAAAGAGAAGCAAAAATGGGTCACAAAGATATCAAGTTATGACTTTGAAATCATGTACAAAGAAGGGAAGAAAAATGTTGTTGCAGATGCACTCTCAAGAAAGGATGTGGATGTGGAAGCATTTCTTTGTGCCATTTCTATTATTCAATTGGATTGGATAAATGAAGCAAAGGATGAATGGAAGAATGACGAAGAAGTGTGGGAACTCATTCAAAAGTTGTAGCAATATCCTAGTACATCTGATTGATTTAGCTGGAAAAATGATTCATTATGGGACAAAGATCGCTTATACCTTTGTAAGGATTTCCAACTAAAGCAAAATATTCTTTTTGAATTGTACACTTGTCCCTTAGGAGGGCATTCAGGATTTTTAAAAACTTACGAGAGGGTTAAGAAGGAAATTTTTGGGGATGGCCTTAAATTTGATATTCAAAATTTTGTGGCGGATTTTTTGGTTTTCCAACAAGATAAAGTTGATACAATTAAGACCCTAGGTCTATTACAACCTTTATCCATTCCAACTCAACATTGGGAGGAGGTTTCAATTGATATTATCATAGGTTTAACCAAGTCCGAAGGAAAGAGTGTCATCATGGTGGTAATTGATAGACTTACTAAGTATGCACACTTTTGTGCATTACCTCATCCATTTAAAGCCTGTAAAGTTGCTACTACATTTATGGTGGAAATAATTCAAAATCTACATGGAAACCCAAAGATTATCATAAGTGACAGAGATCCTACTTTCACTAGAAATGTTTGGAAAAAATTATTTTCTTGTATGCGTACTCAGTTAGCTCATAGCTCATCTTATCATCGTCAATCTAATGGGAAAACTGAGATAGTGAACAAATCTTTGGAAGGATATCTTCGTTTCTTTGTATATGATAAACAAAGGCAGTGGGTCAAATGGTTCCTCTGGCTAAATGGTGGTATAACATTTCCTTCCATACTGCAACACAAATGACCCAATCTATGGTATTTTATGGATATCATCCACCATGCCATCACATCATATTTAAGACAAAATTCTAAGGTTCAAGCAATGGAAGATCACATCGAGCATCAACAAAAAGTTCTCCAACTCTTAAAGGATAACCTGACTTTGGTACAAAATAAAATGAAATAGCAAGAATATCAACATCGCAGTGAAAGAAATTTTGATGTAGCTGACTGGGTATTAATACGACTTACAACCATACAAACAAATGTCCCTCAAGCAAGCTATGAAGGATAATAAATTATCACCAAATTATTATGGTCCGTACAAGGTGTTGCAAAAGATTGGTACCATGGCATACAAATTGGAATTTCCTGCATCTTCCTGACTGCACCCAGTTTTCCATGTTTCATGCTTAATGAAGGTTATAGGTGACAAGATCCCAGTTCAAACTGTTGGAAATAATAGTAAGAGGGGGGGTGAATCAATATTATCAAGTCAATAATTTTTCATTTCCATAATCAGATTCATATATGTTACTTCAGTTAATGAAACTTGCGTGTATACACAACTGTGTTTAAGGAAACTAGCGTATATCCTACAGACTCAAGGTTCAGTTAATTCTTCATATGTTTATCTTTAATCAGTGCATCAGAACCATATAAATAGTAACCAGGTGCAGTAAAAACAGGACAGACAATCACACACACAAACACAAGATATAAGGTGGAAACCCAATGTGGGTGAAAACCACCCGATGCAATCGTCTCTATCTTCTTTTTAAATTAGAAACTTATTTTTACAATTTTTGTACTAGTGTAGTCTTATACCAGTATGTAGGCTTCTACCTACAGAAGGCTACAACCTTCTCTCATTCTCCAGCTTCTCCTGGAAGGGAGCGACCACCCCCTAGCTCTTGTACTAGGTGAAATGTTTACTAGTACATAGGTGCCAGTCTACAAAAGGCTCCAACCCTCTCTTTTCTTCCAGGGACCACATTTCATAAATTTCAAGACTGGATCCATCAATAACATCATTCAATCATCAACCAATCTCCTTTTTCACCAACCAAAACTGTGTGTATATGCACTTTTCTCAAGGCGAACCTGCGTACAAATCTGCAAATCAAAATTAAGATGTATACGCTGTTTTGATATTCCAAACCAGTGTGTATACGTGTCCTTTCTAAAGTGAACTTCAAGCCTTAAAATATTGACCCATCATTAGATATTATCCCTCATCAAGTTCTAATGTTCATCCTTGGTTCAGATCTAGCTATGCACCATAACCCAATAGCATGTATATTAGATCTTGCTCTTCATCAAATATTCCATTCATGAGTGTCTTTGCCTAATGGTCTTCTCCTCCTTTTATTGTCTTAGGCCTTACTCAATACCATGGACCAAAGCCACTTAGAACCAATACCTTGGACCAAATACTTAAAGTCAACACTTCGGACAAGATACCTTGGACCACTACCATGGATGAAAATACCATGGACCAAATAACACGGACCAAAACTAGGTTTTCCAACATGTACGTGCCTTTCCTTCCATGAAAGTGCGTGTGTATGCCATACGCTCCTTTTGGTCTACAAACCCACGTGTACACGTGGCTTGGTCGATGGGGAACCTGTGTATACCTCTATTTCTTCATTCTGTGAGTCTGAACTATGATCTATCATCTGAGTGAGTTTCCATCAAGGACAACACCTGTGTCATAATGCCAACAATCTCCCCCTTTGGACTTGATGGCAAACCCAAGTCACTCTCGCTCGTTGTCATTAAGGGAAAAGGGTTATGCTCCCCCTGAGTACATGTTGAATTCTCTGATATGCTAAAGTGTGCTGATTGAGCTCCATGCTCGAGTCCATGCTCCCCCTGAATATAAGCAAGGTCTACAAAAAGATGTTCTAAAAGAAGAACATGACTCTATACATACATCATAAATGACCTTCCTATCACCAATGACTCATACATACATCCATCTCCCAACCAAGTGGGGATATACCAAGTGTTTATACATGTCAAAAAAAGAACATTACATCATCCATCCCATGCATATTGGGGAAAAAAATAGGTCATTTCATGACCTTGACATTAAAGGATATACATGACATAGAGACAAAATATCTCAAACAAGACCATGATAGTTATCAGCAACTATCATTAGCAAATATATCAATAACCATGATCTCCCCCTGAACATGTTCCACCTGAACCAAAAACAACTGTGAATTTGTACCAAGATCTTCTAAGATAATGCCAACAATGCATTATCAGAAGTATATGCTCCCCCTATGCCAGATGATCATTGTCAGACCCATTTCAGACTCCTTTCATCCTGAGTCTGGCCCACTGTTTTTCTTCAATGAAACATATACGCAATTGTATCCATAGCAACTGGCGTATGTACATGGATATGCTTCCTGGAACTCGCGTATAACCACTTTTGTTTGAAATAGATAATTTTTAACAGCAAGAAGATGCTTCAAGTACTCCCAGCTTATGTCTGAGATATTCAAATGTCTCTTTGGGCAGTGTTTTGGTGAATATATCAGAAACCTGTTCTTTGGAGGGAACATACTCCGATTTTACCTTTTGTTCAAGCACTTGTTCACGTAAAAAATGATATTTGATGGGTATGTGCTTGGTCTTGGAATGCATGACTAGATTCTTTGAAATATTGATTGTACTTGTATTATCATGTAGAATGGAGATGGGTGGAGTACATGTGATCTAAATGTCTTGCAATGTTTGCATCATCCAAAGGAGTTGTGTGCAGCAAGATGCAGCAGCCACATATTCTTCTTCAGCTGTAGATAATGCAATTGAACTTTGTTTCTTGTTGAACCAAGACACTAATCTGGAACCAATATAGAATGCACCACCACTAGTTCTTTTTCTGTCATCAATGCTTCCTGCACAATCTACATATGTATGTGCATGAAGTGTAAGATCTGTATCTCTAAGATACCATAAACTAAAATTCTATGTACCTTGAAGATATTTGAAGATCATTTTGACTATTGAAGGTGTGATTCCTTTGGATTTGCTTGGAATCTTCCAACTATTCCTACTGCATGAATGATGTCCAGTCAGGTACCCATTAGGTAAAGCAGATTGCCAATCATGGATCTGTAAGTTGGTTGATGTACTGTTGTTGATACATCATTTGAGCTGAGACTGCATCTTGTTACCATTGGGGTACATACTAGTTTAGAATCTTCCATGCCATACTTTTTCAAGATCTGTTTGAGATATTTGGTTTGTGACAGAAAAATACCATCTTTATGTTGTTGAACTTGTAGACCAAGAAAATATGTAAGCTCACCAAGTAGGGACATTTCAAATTCTTCCTGCATTATCAAAGCAAAATTCCAACTCATGGCTTCTTCATTGCTATAAAAAATGATGTCATCAACATACACAACAAGTATTAGCAATTTATTATTGTCAATCTTTGTATATAGATTGCTATCAGCTGACCCTTTTAAAAAACCTTGTTGATGGAGATATTTGTCAAGACAGTAATACCAGGCCCTTGGAGCTTGTTTTAGACCATAGAGAGATTTTCTGAGTCTGCATACAAGTTTTGCATCATTTCCAAGAATGAACCCGTCTGGTTGCTCAATATAAACTTCTTCTTCTAAGTCTCCATTAAGAAAGGCAGATTTTACATCCATTTGGTATACTTTGAATTTCTGAAAGCTAGAAAGAGCAAGGAACATTCTTATAGCTTCAAGTCTAGCAACAGGTGCAAAAGTTTCTTCAAAATCTATATCTTCTTGTTGAGCATATCCTTTACAAACAAGTATGGTCTTGTTTCTAATAACTTCTCCATTTTCATTCAGCTTGTTTTTGAATATCCATTTAGTTCCTATGATATTCTTATCATGAGGTCTAGGAACTAATTCCCAAGTATTATTCTTTTCAATTTACTCAAGTTCTTCATCCATGGATTTGACCCAACATTCATCTTTCCATGCTTCACTTACATTTTGAGGTTTGGTGGAGGATAGTAATGCTAGATAGCTTGAAGCTTCTAAAATAGCTCTTCTTGTCTGCACACCTTCCTCTCTCTGTCCCAAAATTTGAGTCTCTGGATGATTTTTCTGAACATACTTGGACGGAGTCTTTTCTTCTACCATTATCTCTTCTTCTGGTGCTTCATTGGTTTCTTCTTCAGAATTAGTCTGATTTTATGCAGAAGGATAATCCTCATCTTCTTCATGCTCTTTGGTTTTTATTTTCCTTGGATTTTTGCATGTTTCATCAACCACAACATCAATACTTTCAATAATTTTCCCAAGTATTGTATTATAACATTTATATCCTTTACTTCGGGAAGAGAAACCAAGGAGAATACCTTCATCTACTATAGGTTCAAACTTACCAAGTTTTTCATGAGTCCTTTTGATGTAAGATTTTCTTCCAAAAACTTTGAAGTATTTTATAGTAGGAGTCTTACCATACCAAAGTTCATGAGGAGTTTTAGTGTTGTTTACCCGAATGTCTGTTTTGTTGAGAATAGTGACGTCAACGAATGCAGCTTCACCCTAGAAGGTTGTAGGAGTTCCAGACTCATCTAGCATGGCACGAGCCATTTGTTGAACAGTTTTGTTCATCCTCTCGACCACTCCATTTTGCTGAGGAGTCCTTGTAGTGGATAATTCCCTTTTTATTCCACGTTCTTCACAAAAGTCAAATAATTCATCTGAGGTAAATTCCCCTCCTCGATCAGATTTGAGGCATTTGATTTTATGATTTGATTCATTCTCAACCAAATCTTTGAAGGCTTTGATTTTTCAAATGCTTCATCTTTATTCTTTAGAAGTCCTATCCAACACATTCTAAAAATATCTTCAATGAACAATATAAAGTATTCTTCTCCACGAGGTGACTTTTTCCTTGATGGACCACATAAATCAGTATGAACAAGTTCATGAGGCTTACTAGCTAATCCTTCCTTTTCAAGGAAATGCGACCTGGTTTTCTTACTAAATTGACATGATTTGCATATTGTATTTTCTGGAATGCTGATATCTGGAAGATCACGAACAACCTGGAATTTGCATGCTTTCCTTATTTGAGATAAGCTTAGATGCCCCAATCTTCTGTGCCATAGCTAGTGTTCATCATTTTTGCTTAGATAGCACTATTTTTGTCCTCCCTTGAGTATGTAAAAGTTATTTGGAGTTCTTATACCTTTGATCACGGTTTCACCCGTATCAAGCTCACGAACAACACATCCATTTGATTGAAATACTACTTCATTTCCTTGATCACACATTTGATTGACACTCAACAGGTTATGCTTTAGACCATCAAGATACATAACATTTCTAGCTTTAACCTTTTCTTGAAGAGAAGAGAGCCTTTACCTTTTATGACAGCAGGAGTGTCATTTCCAAATGAGACTTCCTTTTCCTTTTCTGAGGCATTGTATGACTGAAGTTTTTCTTTGTCACCTGTCAAGTGTTTGGAGCATCCACTGTCGATATACCACTGATTTTCTTGTCCTTGTACATACAAGGCTATACCACATCTTTCTGGTTGCGGCTCTTTCTTTTTCCATATTTTGGGACTTAATGAAGTTTTCTCCTTCTGAGATGTTTGCCGAAATTTACTCCTACATTTAGATTCTTCATGACTGAAGCTGTTGTAGATAAAGCATTCTATTTCATTTTCAAGAAGAGAAAAGTTATTGTAAGTCCGTTTCATGATCCCTGTCACATTCCTTTGATTTCGTGATTCTCTAGTCATGATGGTCTTGTAAGAAATACATTGAGCAGGTTTATGTCCAAAGTTATGACATGAAAAACATTGGCCATTAAAGAAGTTCCTACGATTATCGAATCTATTGACCTGGTGATTGTAGTTTCTATTGATATTCATTATTGAAGCAGATTGAGTATGATTTATCTGAGGTTTGTAGCTTATGTTCATCCTTGAAGTAAATTGAGCCTGATTTACCTGGTGATCTTCTTTATGCTTTTGCAGACGATTGTCACACTATTCACTGCTCTTTGCTACATCAAGATAGCTTTTAGTGGAGGTTGACAGCTTGTGTGATTGAGATGCTTCTTCAGTATATCCAAGGCCTGTCTTTATCAGAGGAGAAAATTGCACTTTGATAATTTCATTTAATGTTTCTAATCCTTTAGCAAATCTAAGATTGAGAGCTTTTGTTTTCTCAATATCCTTTCTTAGACCCACAATTTCACATTCCAGTTTTTTATTCTTTTTTTCTCTTATAGCAAGTTGGAATGTCAAAGTATCTATAATCATATTCTTTTCTTCTAAACAAATTTTGAGTTTAGAGATTTCTTCATAAAGATCATCTTCATCTAAAGCATCCAAGAAATTATTATCTTCAAAATCCATCAAAAGTCTATAGTCATTACTATTTTCATCTTCATCACTATTAGATATACCATCGCTATCTTCATGCATATAACAACTTTTCTTACTTACACTTTGTTTTTATTCCATTTTGCTGATTCTTTACCTTTATCAAGATTATCTTTATGAGGACATTTGGCAGCATAATGACTGATTCTTCCATAAGCAAAACATTTGAAAGGTAGTTTACCTCTGAATCTTCCAGAACCCCGTTGAAGGTTTTTGACAAAATTTGGTTCTTCCTCTCCTTATGAAATATGTCCTGATTCATTGATTTCTTATCTTCTTGAAGCTTTGAATGAAGCTTCTCTCGTATCTGATGGACCTCCTTTTCTCATTTCGAAAGCAGTTAAGATTCCGTGTAGCTGTGTCATAGTAATAGTCTGAAGATCCTGCTTTTCTTCTATGGCAGATACTTTTGATTCAAACTTAGTAGACAAGGATCTTAAAACCTTTTCAACTAAAGTGACTTCTTTTATCTCTTCACCCAAATTCTTCATGCAATTAACAATCTCATCTATATGTAAGAAGTGACTGGCTATACATTCATCATTGTGCATTTTGAGAGTTTCATATTGAATTCTGAGAGTTTACAATTTTGCACGTTTTACCTGAGTGTCTCCTTCATAGCTTAGAATGATCTTGTCCCATATTTTTTTGGCAGATTTGAGATGCATAGCTTTGACAAATTCTAATTGTGACAAACTCGCCAATAATGTATTGATAGCCTTGGCATTGTTTTCATATTCCTTTTTACCTACCGCATCTGTAGGAATTGCGATGGAAATGTATATCCTCCTTCCACAATTTCCCAAACATCTGTTCCAAGAGATTGAAGATAGGTTGTGTTTCTCACCTTCCAATAAACGAAGTTGCTCCCATCAAATATTGGTGGTCTGATGGATCCCTCTTTTTCATGGTTACTCATGATGATGGATCTTCCTTCAAGCGATCAAGCTTCTTCTAAAGGACCCGCTCTAAAACCAATTGTTGGAAATAATACTGAGAGGGGGGGTAAATCAGTATTAGCAAGTCAATAATTTTTCATTTCCATAATCAGATTCATATACGCTACTTCAGTTAATGAAACTTGCATGTATATGCAACTGTGTTTAAGGCAACTAATGTATATCCTGCAGACTTAAGATTCAGTTAATTCTTCATATGTTGATCTTTAATCAGTGCATCAGAACCATATAAATAGTAACCAGGTGTAGTAAAAATAGAACAAACAATCACACACATGAACACAAGATATAAGGTGGAAACCTAATGTGGGTGAAAACCACCTGCTGCAATCGTATCTATCTTCTTTTTAAATTAGAAACTTCTTTTTACAATTTTTGTACTGTTGCAGTCTTATAGCAGTACGCAAGCTTCTACCTGCAAAAGGCTACAACCTTCTCTCGTTCTCCAGCTTCTCCTGGAAGGGAGCTACAACCCCCTAGCTCTTGTAGTAGCTGAAATGTTTACTAGTACGTAGGTGCCGGCCTACATAAGGCTCCAACCTTCTCTTTTATTCCAGGGACCACGTTTCATAAGTTTTCAGACTGGATCCATCAATAGCATCATTCAATCATCAACCAATCTCCTTTTGCACCAACAAAAAATGCATGTATACGCACTTTTCTCAAGGCAAACCTGCGTACAGATCTGCAAATCAAAATTAAGATGTATATCTTGTTTTGATATGCCGAACTAGCATGTATACGCGTCCTTTCTAAAGTGAACTTCAAGCCTTAATATCTTGACCCATCATTAGATCTTATCCTTCATCAAGCACTAAGGTTCATCCTTGGTTCAGATCCAGCTATGCACCATAACCCAATAGCCTGTATATCAGATCTTGCTCTTCTTCAGATATTCAATTCATGAGTGCCTTTGCCTAATGATATTCTCCTCCTTTTATAGTCTTAGGCCTTACTCAATACCATGTACCAAAACCACTTAGAACCAATACCTTGGACCAAATACCTGGGGTCAACACTTCGGACAAGATATCTTAGACCAATACCATGGATCAAAATACCATGGACCAAATACCACGAACCAAAACTATGTTTTCCAAAATGTACGCACCTTTCCTTCCGTGAAAGTGCGTGTGTACGCCATATGCTCCTTTTTGTCTACGAACCCGCGTGTACATGCAGCTTGGTCAATGGGGAACCTGTGTATACCTCTATTTCTTCATTCTGTGAGTCTGAACTGTGATCTGTCATCTGAGTGAGTTGCCATCAAGGACAACACCTGTGTCATAGTGCTAAATCTATGTCATAATGTCAGCACAAACAATATTTGCAGAACTTGACGAGGAAGGAAAAATCATATTGGAACCTGAAGCAGTCACTGAAGCAAGAACTTGACAACTACAAAATCGATGAATTTCAGAGTATCTCGTCAAGTGGAAAAACTTACTCACTCGAGATTCGACATGGGAGGATGAGAATTTTATACAGAAGCATGTGAAACTACTCAAGTGTTGAGGACAAAACTTTTTTGAAGGAGAGGGGCATGTTAGGTCCCTATAATACTAGTGTATTTCCCTATTATTATTATCCTTGTAGCCCCTGATTGTTAGTTTTGTGGCCATGTTGTCCCCATGTTGTTATTGTTGTTCCTCATAGAAGCCCAATATTGTTATTTTTGTGCCCTTACATTATTATTGTTATGCTGGCTCTGTTTATATTGTGACCCCTTACACTCCTATATATAGAAAGGAGGTCTTGTCATTTGTATAATCCATGAATTATTCATTTGTATAATGTAAAGGAGGTTGCCCCCTTGAAGAGGCTACTTTTGAAGTCGTTGATCTATCTCATTCTTCTATTTTGTGAGCTGGTTGCATAACATATCCAAAGGGAGAACATACCCGCTAAAAAAATTTACCAGCTACCACTAGAAGAAAGCTCTCACTTCCTCACTGAAAGCTCCAACTCTCAACACCTCTTGTGGACCATGTTTCACAATATTTCATATTGGATCCACCTAACTCAAAATGTCAAAACTTGTAGGCCACCTTTCATCATATTTTCAAACTGGACCCATACCGTTCATTATGCTCAATACCAAACTGAATACTGAATTTGTACTTCAATCACAGAACCAACTAAATCATTGTATTATTAGCAAACCAATCACTTAACTAAATCTCAATGTTAGTCTCCAACCCTAACTCCCTTATTCATGTAATAATCCTTGTTGGAGTCATATTTAATTAGTTGAGTCAATAAATCCTGTAACTGGTTATCTGCATTAATAATAATTGTAAGTGGTTGACCCGAATTATAGAAAAGGGACCACATTAGTTATAAATGGGCCATAGTTAATAAATATAGTGGTTAACCTGTGGTATGCAAGGGACCACTAGTAGTTAGGGTTTTGGACGTCATATTGTTATAAATAGTTTTATATAGAAAGGAAATACATATAGAGCCTTATTGTAATTGATCTCTTCTTTGTTGGAGTTTCCCCCTCGAAGAGGCATGTGAACATTGTATTCTACTTATGAATAATAAAATATGTTTGCAACTTGTCTCATTTCATGTGATGTTTCTGTTTTTTCGGCCATATTGTTTCATATTTCTAGTATTCTGGTTTTCTCACAGGTCAAGTGCATAACAAGTGGTATCAGAGCACTTTCCCGGGCCATCTGTACCTCCAATTTTAGCATAATTGCTTTTATGCTAGAGTCATGTTCCAATGTCTTTAAACCATGGGATCTATCATTGAGTGCATAAACCTGCAGATTTGGGGAGGCATGCACGTAGGAAATACAAGATGTGGTCATGCCCTTTGGACTCCCTTTTAACCCCTATGGGTACCCCTTCAAGTAGTAGCACATTAGATAGAACCATGCACCGTCTACATTTCCACGTACTCTTGGGTATATCAAAAGTCCCCTAGGGTAACCACAAACTTAAACTTAGATAATCTGTCAGTCGTCTTGCTAGTACAACACACGAAGAACAACACTTGGGGAGATTACTCACATGTACAATAGGGTAGTCGGGAAGTACGGCTAAGGGTACGGTCTATCCTCCTTAGTTAGTGATGGGCCTCTAAATTAGATATAAATTAAGGCTCATGCCTATAAATTAAACAAAAAGTAAGTTCCATCTAACCATCCTTCAGCATATTAAACCTATCTTCTTGCATTATATAATTTATTTTTAACTTTAATATATTCATTAGAAAGGTTTATGAATAATTGGATATTTGTGCCTAATATTATTTATTTTTGTGGAATATTATGATAATATTGGGTAGATTATGAATATTTGGAGGAGATAATTTAGGGACTTGTTCCTTACTACAGGAGGATCAATAATAAATAATAAATCAACAAGATATTATGGAATTATGGCACAGATTGTGGAACTCCAATGATTGAGAAAATCTAGAAATGTGTTCCACTAATCAATGGACCAGATCCACTAATCAAGAGATTTTGGTGGGGAAATCTTCCTCCGTTCATGGGAAATGATTCCTAATCATTTTTTATAAGTACCAAGTTGAATTTTCCTGTAGGGAATGATTGAGAAAATATAGGAATGTGTTCTCTTCCATTTAATGCAGATTCCTAGTATTGGGGACCAAATCCATTAATGAAGGGATTTTGGTGGGGAAACTTCCTCCATCATGGGGAATGATTTCTAATCATTTTGTATAAGTACCAAGTCGAATTTGCCTCTAGGGATAGATTTTCATTAGTGCTCTTGTGAAGAGAACTCATATTTTTGTAGCTCCATTGTATTTTCTTGTAGGGATGTAATTGTATTGATCAAATAATGAAGATTGGTGTCATGTTCAGATTCTAATTCTTTTTCTCCTCCATAGGTCTCTGAGTTTCCTTGGGCTTGTCCTTCCCAGGAGCCTCAGAGCCCTTTTGTATCATCTTCTTTCCTTCTTTTCATTGCTTATTCACATGCATCTCTAGTTTTTATTTCTTTCTATTTTTGCATTTAGTATTAATGATTTCTTGTTGTAGGACTGAGTTAAATGGTTGATTTAAGTTCTTTTGCAGGATCACAAGAATTATTTAATCGTTAGAAAATCTTTTGAATTTCATAGTAATCATTGAGCTGCTTGGATTAGTGTTCCTATTCCCAAATCTAGATTGTTGGACATCCTTTTTAGCAAAGAACAATAAATTTTTGTTATATTTTAGAGCATCCTAAAAATATTCAATCGAGTTGGTTCCACTTGCATTAGATCATAAAAGCATTCTAATTCATAAGAAAAATTTCCCCATTGCATTTGCACTTGATTTGGTTAGACATTTTTTAGATTTACTAGCTCACTAGTTCTCGAATTACTAGATTTTCGACTAGTAATGTTCTTTTTTTTGCATGGGTTAGGAGAGGTCTTTTTGAGTGATTCCACTTGTAATAGGGACCTAAGACATCCTAGTTAATAACAAAAGTTGTCCCATACAAATTGGATTTGACTTTCTTGGTCATTAAAAGCTCACCAATTTCATCATTTCACAACGAAACTTCTCCAAGCTTTTTGAGCAAATCCATCCATCTCCCAACTTTGGTTTTGAGTTTTGAAGTAGTCCTAGGCACTTCCTTGACTCATTCTATCTACTAACCACCTTACCTAATCTTTACATCACCTTCACATCCATCTGTATGCTCTCGACTGTATCCTGTAGGTTTTCGTGCAGTGGCCTGTTTTGAGGTTGAATTGAGGGAAAACCTCTAGGAGGACACAAAACATCACCTAATGGTCTCCCAAGCCTTAAAAACATCCACCATAACCTCCAAGCCACCTACCACATCACTAAAAGGGATTAGCATTCACACTCTCACATGAAAAAAGACAAAAAGAAAAATAAATTTATTTTTTTCATTTACATGCACAACAATAGAAGGTCTGATGGTTTGAATCTACATGCTTAGGATAGTAGGATTGTATACATGTTAAATTAAAATTCTTTTGAAGCAAAGCTTCTTAGCAATTAGTTAGAAAATGGTGTGTTTTATCATTTGATTTCAGTCTCTTTCATTGTAATTTCTTTCTTGCAATAGGTTAAGGTTCCATTTCGAACATTTCATTTTCTGCAATTAGTTTATGATTTGACTTCAGTACGTGCACTCCATTACATCATGATAGCAAAGGTAGGACACATTGTATGCTGCACATATAGTGCCAATAACTCTTAAGTTTGTACGAACCCTGGGTTGATAATTAAAGTAAGTAGCCTTGGGAGTTGTAGCATTCTTGTTGTAATATCAAGGCTCATCAATGTTTGGCACCGTTGTCGGGGAGGTGTCATAGTATGCATTGTTTTCTTCCCTAGTTGGTTCATTTCTTTTTACTTTCTGAAAAAAGAAAAAAAATATTTGCAATAGGAATATTTCATTTCAAAAGTAGAAAGTGGATTGCATTAGTGTTTTCATTCAATCATAAAAACAAAAAAGAAATCTCCAACACCAAACACACTCCCCCATTTGATCACGTGGTGCAGTAAGAACCACATCACCATTCACTTTTGCAGGTAGAAGAAGAAGATGGCAAAGAATGTAGAAGAAATGGATGGAGATGATGAAAATGAGGAAGATCCTCTTGGATTTCCCATTCAAGATACTGATATCAATGTGCACATGAAGAACATCCCTCCATCTTTTCTTCCAAAATTTCATGGTCTAAGGTCAGAGGATCTAGAAACCTTTCTCTTTGAATTTGAAATTGTTTGTAGATCTTATGGTTACTTATTGAAAACTCAAAACCTGAGATTGTTTCTGGAAACTTTAAAGGATAGATCTCTTAAATGGTTCATGAATTTAGAGACTAATTCAATAATATCATGGAGTGAGATGCAAAAGATATTTCTAGAAAAATATAAAGATCATGATCCTAAGGAAGAAATCTTTAGAATGAATCAAAAAGAAGATGAGAGCCTTGAGGATCTAATAGAGAGGTTCATGTATAATGATAAGAGGGAAAAGCTACACCATTTAAGATCCAACACACTAAAAACCCTCTTACTTAGAACAACTAGGGATGAATGGATTGATCTCCTTAATATCATGAGTAGAGGTGATGTATAACAATTCTCATTTGATGAAATTTGTGAAACATGCAAACACATATCAAGAGGAAAAGAAAGTTAGGTAAATCAACATCAAGATTGGTAAGTGAAGCTAAACTTGGGAATTTCTTTGATAATTTTAAAATAGAAATTCTTAGCAATCAAACAAAAAAAGTAGAAATGTTAAGAATGCAAGATGAAGGAAAAGAAAACGCTGATATTTGTGTTGTAGAATCACAGGATGTTAAACATTGTCCATCATTACCAAGGTTGAAGGAAGTTCACCAAGAGAACAATGGAGCAAGTCAATTGCCAATGCAACAATGTTATGTAGCTCCAAGAGGACCATGGCAGCCTATTCAGCCTTACATGATGCAAGAGCCTAATTCCCAATTTCAAGGTTATGTATATCCACCTAAAAGTAATCATAGAACACCTTTTCTTTGGCAACATTGGCCATCTCAACCCCAAAACCAATCTTGGCAACAAGGTTGGCAAGGAACTTATGGGATCCATCCAGAATATCCTCAATATTTTCCTCAATATCCTCCATACCCAACTTCATGTTATCCCTACCATTCACCTCCACCACAACCACAACCCCATCCACATCCATCTCAAATATACACTCCCACTCAACTACCTGCACCGCCATTTCCAAACCCACACATTGAAGTCGCTCAGCCCACCTAGAATGCTGAGGTACAACACTTCCAAACATCTCCTCTTGAGTTCAATGGTATTAACCATAGCTCAGGAAGATTATTATAAAAAATTGATTCTCTTGATGCCATTGAGGGACAACATGCATAGAAAGAAGATTTAAAAGAGAAGATCAAATAATCATGGGCTGCACTTGATGAAGAGTAGACAACAAAATCAGAGATCGAGAAAGCTCCCTCATGGTTATCATCAAGTCCTCCATGTGTTCAAGAGAAAAATCAACAAAAAGAGGAAGATTTGAAGGTCATGGAAGAAGAAGACATCCAAGATGATCACAACTATATTTAAATATGGTTCCAAATAGTCATTAAGTTGCAACAATACCCTCTTCTCCAAATGTGCTTGATATCACCAAAGTCAAATCATTTGATATTTCAAATCTAGGTACATGTCAAATCATACATTTCAAGCCTCCACATCATTTTATCTGTCATCTTCATGTGCACATGGTTCCATTTTAAGTATTCTTATACTTGAAAGTGATTTTGTTTTTCAAGTAGAGTAAAGTAGAATTTTTTTTTTGAAAAATAAGAGAAAAAAATCTCAGGTGAAAACCTCCTTTGAGGTGCCTCAGATTGGCACATTTATTGAAAGCCTCTATGAGGTGGTCAATGGGTTGGAAAAAAAAAAAAAAGAGGAAAAAAAAAAAATCCTAGGTGAAAACCTCCTTTGAGGTACCTAGGCAGATCTACTAGTTGAAAACCTCCTTGAGGCAGCTAGTAGGCCTAGAAGAAAAAAGAGAAAAAATAAAAGAAATCCTTGCTCCATGCATCTCTTTGATGAATGCATGTACTCTCCAACATCTGCAAACAACAAGAACAAGTTGGTACCAAAGGGAAAATTGGTCAATCCTAGTCAAAAGAAGTCAAATTTTGACTTCTTCCTCCTTTGCTCAAATGCTTTAACAAGGCCAAGGCCATGCAAATCCATCACCCTCATCTATTTCCACCATCAACCCATCATTCTCAAGCTTCTACCATTCAATTTGCTTAATGTCCTAAAAAACTACAGGATGCTCTGTTTTACTACACAATACAAAAATACATACAACAAAAATTTGTTTTTGCCATAACTTGAAAATGATGCATCCATTTGTCAAGATGTTTTAGGGGGAGATGCGTATGGATGATAGTAACATGCTCAAGCAATTTAGGAAAATTCCAGTGCACAGTTTTCGAGAAATTGGCCTCCATCACCTACAACCATTTTTTCATTTTCCCAATATCTGTGCATTCATTTAAAAAGTTGTTTCATGGGGAGATGAATATCGATGATGGTAACATGACCAAGCAATTTCATAAACTTCCACTGCATGTTCTCCTAGAAATTGGCCTCCATAACCTTCAGCCATTTTAATTTTTCTCAAGATCTGTGCATCCATTGGCCAATTTTTTTTTTTTATGGGGAGATGCATAATGATGATGGCAACATGCTGAAAAAGTTTTAGTTCGATCCACTCTACCGTTTGGGAGATATGGACAAAACAAAAGGCTATCTTATAAACCTACAAGATTCCCTAAAAACCTACACGATTGGCAGTGAGCAATTTTAAAAGGGAAAAAAAGAGGTTGGATTCATAAAACAGTGATAAGGAGGGGGAACCCATCAACATAGGGAGGAGTCATCAGAACCCTCCTATACTAGAGATATTCAAAGGCACAATTGGGTGGGTTTCCTTAAAAAATTGAGGGGATATGATGATGAGGTAGCCAGAAATTTGCAGTCAGCTTCAGCATGGAGATCCAAAGGTCAGAGAAGCTCCTCCAGAGCTTAGAAATAGCATCAAGATCATCAACATCACCATCCAACACCTGCACATCAACATGAACTCAGTAGCAACATGTAGGTCTCTCCAACAGCCATCAGGTAGGTACAAGTATGCAATATTCTTGACCTATTCTCTTGAGCATATTATAGTTAGAAATTTGTTGTCAATGCATGAGAGATGAGGTTTTATAAACTAAGGATGGGTTAGTAGCCTCAATTGCCTTCAAATAATTAATTGCAACTCACTCCTTCACTCATGCAATGTTGAAAAGTCAAATTATGAAGGGTGATGATTTCAAGGAATGAGGACAACAATTAAAAGAAGAAATTTTTGCAAAGGCCAAGTTACCATAGCACTCCAAGCCCTCCATCCACCTCATATTCACTATCTATTCATCATTCATCCATCCCATTTCATTCTTGAAAAAAAAAACAAACAGAGCATCATCTCTATTTTCCCAAACCTACACTACTCCCTTTAAGCCCTAGCATCACCATCCAATCCATCTTCATCATTTCTCATCACTCCCATGTAGTTAGAAGACCCTAAAAGAGGAGGAACGACTACTACAGGAAGGAAGAATGTTGCTACAAGAATGAAAAAATGAAAAAAGATGGAAAAAATTAAGAAAGATCTAATCAAAACAGAGAACGCCAAGGCCATTAGGAAGCCATCTAGGCCACAAGAGAGAAGGAGAAGGCAACAAAAGGAAATGAGGCATTCACCATCAAAATGAAACTAAAACTGCAGTGATGAAAAGATGTTTTCCAGGAGGACTCCAATCTATTTTTAGCTTTTGTCCAAGGCCTAAAAATGGGAAAAAGGGATGGGAGTCAAGTTGAGGGTTTGCCCTAACCTCAGACGATCATTTATGCTCAAAACTAGTATCCTGTAGTTTTAACATGTTTTCATGTAGGTTTCCTATAGTTTTGATAGGAATTACTACATGATGTCCTAGTTCTCATCTAAATTCATGTTGAAGGTGTTAGAGGTGTCCAAATGGTGGAAGAAGGTAGCAGTAGGTTGATAAGTGTGTGGAAGACCTTTCCAAACTGAAAAATATTCAGAAATCATCATGAATAAGGGCAAGAAAGCAAGCTAATGCTCTCAAGAAACAATGATTTTTCTTTGCACAAATATGGTTTTTGGATTCTCCTTGGAGAACTTGTAGCCAAGATTCTTAATTCATAATAGAGAGGCCACCAGGGCCATGGATGAGACACAATGAGGTCACCAAGTTTCTCAGAGGATGAGTAACACTTTCACCAGGGGCGTATGATGAGCCTGTAAATTAGACATAAATTAAGGCCCATGCCTATAAATTAAACATAAATTATGGTCCATCTAACCATCCTTCAACATATTAATCCTCTCTTATTGCATTAGATAATTTACTTTTAACTTTAATATATTCATTAGGAAGGTTTATGAATAATTGGATATTTGTGCCTAATATTATTTATTTTAGTGGAATATTATGAGAATATTGGGCAGATTATGAAGATTTGGAGGAGAAGATAATTTAGGGACTTGTTCCCTACTACAAGAGGATAAATAATAAATAATAAATCAACAAGATATTATGGAATTATGGATAGGTTGTGGAACTCCAATGATTGAGAAAATCTAGGAATGTGTTCCACTAATCAAGGGACCAGATCCACTAATCAAGGGATTTTGGTGGGAGAGGCTTCCTCCATTCATGGGGAATGATTCATAATCATTTTGTATAAGTACCAAGTCCAATTTGCATCTAGGGAATGATTGAGAAAATATAGGAATGTGTTCCCTACCATTTAATGCAGATTCCTAATATTGGGGACCAAATCCACTAATCAAGGGATTTTGGTGGGGAAAGCTTCCTCCATTCATTGGGAATGATTCCTAATCATTTTGTATAAGTACCAAGTCGAATTTTCCTCTAGGGATATATTTTCATTAGTATTCTTGGGGAGAGAAATCATATTTTTGCAGCCATTGTATTTTCTTGCAGGGATGTAATTGTATTGATGAAATAATGAAGATTGGTGTCATGTTCAACTTCTAAATCTTCTCCTCCTCCATAGGTCTCTGAGTTTCCTTGGGCTTGGCCATCCCAAGAGCATCAAATCCCTTTTATATCATCTTATTTCCTTCTTTTCACTGCTTATTCACATGCATCTCTAGTTTTTATTTCTTTCTATTTCTGCATTTAGTATTAATTATTTCTTGTTTTAAGATTGAGTTAAATGGTTGATGTAAGTTCTTTTGCAGGATCACAAGCATTATTTCATCCTTTGAAAATCTTTGGAAGTTCATAGTAATCATTGATCTACTTGGATTAGTCTTCTTATTCCCAAATCTATATTCTTGGACCTCCTTTTTAGCCAAGAACAATAAATTTCTGCTATTTTTTAGAGCATGCTAACAAGATTCAATCAAGTTTGTTCAATTTGAATTAGATCAAAAAAAAATTCTAGTTCATAACAAAAATTTCCTCATTGCATTTTCACTTGATTTGGTTAGGCATTTTTTATATTTACTAGCTCACTAGCTCTCAAATATTTAGATTTTCGACTAGTAATGTTTTTTTTAATGAGATTTTTTTTCGACGTAAATCAATGAAATTTCATGTGATTGATGCTGAAAAATTTATCATTAAATTTATATGGATCACAGAAGCCTCAATTAAACAATGTTTTTTTTGTTGCATGGGTTAACATAGGTATTTTTTAGTGATTCCAATTGGAATAGGGACCTAAGACATCCTAGTTAATAACAAAATTTGTCCCATACAATTTGGATTTGATTTGCTTGGCCATTAAACCCTCACCAATTTCATCATTTCACATGGAAACTTCTCCAAGCTTTTTGAGAAAATCCATCCATCTCCCAACTTTGGTTTTGAGTTCTTAAGTGGTCCTAGGCACTCCCTTGACTCATTCCATCCACCAACCACCTTCCCTAAGCTTTCCATCACCTTCATCATCCATCCTTTTTCTCTCGGCTGTATGTTGTAGGTTCTCATGGGATCCTATAGGCTTTTAGTACATCCTGTAGGTTTTCCTATAATGGCCTGTTTTGAGGCTGCATTGAGGGAAAACCTCCAGGAAGCCACACAAGATCACCTAAGGGTCTCCCAAGGCTTCAAACCATCCACCAACATCTCCAAGCCACCTTCCACATAACCAAAAGAGATTAATTTTCACACTCTCACATGAAAAAAGATAGAAAGGAAAACAAATTTATTTTATTCATTTACATGCACATCAGTGGAATGTTTGATGGTTTGAATCTGCATGTTTAGGATAGTACGATTGCAGACATGTTAACTTAGCATTATTTTGAAGAAAAGCTTCTTAGCAGTTAGTTAGAAAATGGCGTGTTTTATCATTTGATTTCAGTCTCTTTCCTTGTACTTTATTTCTTGCAATAGGTTAAGGTTCCATCACGAGCATTTCATTTTCTGCAATTAGTTTATGGTTTGACTTTAGTACATGCACTCCATTACATCATGAAAGCAAAGGAAGGACACATTTTATGCTACAAATATAGTTCCGATACCTCTTAAGTTTGTACGAACCCCAGGTTGATAATTAAATTTGGTAGCCTCAGGAGTTGCAACATTCTTATTGCAATACTGAGGCTCATCAATGAGCGCCCTGAAAGATTGGTTCAAGTACTATTTTTGGACCCTTGTGTATATGGTGATCTGTAGAACCTAATGCTACTTTGAGACCATATTCCCCTCAGCTATATGAATATTTCCCCCTACCTTTGCATCCATATCAGATCCAGTTGTCGGGGTTTGGCTGCTACTGTCCAGATCGGATCCAACAATTGGGGTTATGCCATTGATGTATAGACCAAATTTTGCTACTAGGGTTTTCATAACGTAGATCAGACTCTTTGTGAAGTGATGGTTTTGGCTTCCATAATCCAAATCATATCGTCATAGAACATTTTGGAGTACCACAATCTTAGGGTTTCTGTTACTACAGTCGAGGCTCAATTTTCGTAGGATATTTGGCAGTATCAAGCTTCCTGGAATTCAGCCACTATAGTATTGATCAAATGGGAATGAAAAACCTTTCGGAGTAAAAAAAAAAAAAAAAAAAGATAAAAAAAGTGGGATTATTGTAAGAGAACTATCACATAATATTCAGGATGATGATTTGGTCGCAGTGGTACCATTCACTTGTAAGCCCCAAATTTTCAGGCAGTCCCAATTTTTTCTCGACACGGCTTCAAGTGACCCACATCACTAGAATCCTGGGTTTTCCCTCTTTCCAATAATATTACTCTTAAGTAAGCTCCAAATTTGACCGGGAATAGTGTATTCTAAGTACCAGGTCTCAAGTTATGGTTGCGGAAAGGTTATTGAAAAGGTCAACAACCTCGAGAAAAAATTTAGTGGCCTCAAAGTGTCCATTACCACCTGTCTCACATAATTAGTGGAAGCTATAAAGATTCCTAATGAACCCATGAGTGAAGAACATAGTGTTGATGCACACATAGAAGGAGAATCCAACCATCACATTCATTTCCATGAAAATCACCAATCTTTGAGCCACCAAACACCCAAGCTGGACATGTACAAATTTGACGGCTTTAAGCCCACAGTATGGGTTGCACAAATGGAACAATATTTCCTCAATAATATATCAGAGGATGGATTTAAAGTACATGTGGGAACCCTTTAATTAGGCCAAGAGAGATGGCATTGGTGGTAGTGGCATCATAAATGTTATCCAAGGAGGCCAACTTGGAACATGTTGTCAGAAGCCATTTGTGATCACTTTGATCGAGAATCTCACTTTTTGGGTCATCTCACTAAGCTTAGGGAAACAGGTATAGTAAAGGACTACATCGTAACTTTTGAAAAATTTTCCATTAGAAGTGAAGGACTAGGAGATGACTTTTACTTGGAATGTTTCATCAGTGGCTTAAACGGAGCCATCCAAGCCCATGTTTGAATGCACCACCCAACTACTTGTTTTGGCGCATGTTACAAGGCCCTAGATGTAGAATTTTCTTTATATGCCTAGTCCAATCATCCAAATTTCATAGCAAAGGCACATCCCACACAAGCTACGGGCCCCACCCAAAAACTTAAGGTCCAAAAGGTGTCACTGACGGAAATGGCTGAAAGAAGTAAACAAGGACTCTACTACTAATTTGATGACAAGTACTCCCTAGGAGATAAATGCAAGGAGCCAAAATTATTTCAAATTGATGCTACTGAAAACAACTTATTCGATGAAGCTCCATCCATTGAAGTTCCTGAGGAAGAAGTGGGTGAACCCAAAAGCGACTGGGACAATGATCTCACAACTACGCCAGATGAGCCAGTTATATCATTGCATGCCTTAGCTAGAATTTCTTCACTCTAGAATCTCAAAATTTGAGGTTTTGTTAAACATCAACTAGTAGTGGTGTTGATTGATAGTGGAAACACACATAACTTTATCTATAAGATAGTAGCAGAAGTTGTTCATTATTTTATACAAGTGGTATCTAATTTCCAATTCCTTATCGTTGATGGGGGGATCATGAAATGTGAATGATGTTGTGGAAATATTAAGCTTCAGATGGGGGATTATCAACTAAAAAACCACATGTTTTCCATCGAAATGGGTGGTTGCGACATTTTCCTTGGTGTTGAATGGCTCGACACATTGCGCCCTATCACAATGAATTTCCAAGTTATATATGAACTTTAAGTAGAACGACCACCCTCATGTATTGAGGGGACTCCAGGTAGGTGCTTCTACTATCATCGGCTCGCATCAAATGGAGAAGATTTTAAAAAAGGACCATCATGGGATAGTAGCCCAATTTATTGCCATTCATGCCATTAAATACACTCCTCCTCATATTCATCCTGATATGCAATAGCTATTATACTTCCACCAACAGGTCTTTGACAAACTTAAGGAGCTGCCACCCTCTAGGGGTGAACATGATCACAACATCCCTTTCCTCCTAGGTGCCCAACACAAAATGTCCACCCATATCGATCTCTTTTTGAATGAAAGAATGTAATTGAAAAAATCATCAAGGAACTCCTTGAAGCCAGTGTTACTCATCCCAACACCATCCCTTATTCATCTCCAGTGGTCATGGTTCTAATGAAAGATGGAAAATGGAACATGTGATCCAAATTTAGGGCCCTTAACTAGCTCACTATCAAGGAACAAATTCCTATTCTGGTAGTAGATCATCTGCTTGATGAACTGCATGGTGCTAAAAATTTTACCAAGCTAAACCTCTGCCCGGGCTATCACCAAATATGCATGAAGGAAGTTGACATTCCCAAGACAACCTTTCAAACTCATGAAGACCATTATTAATTCTTGGTAGTGCCATTTGGTCTCTATAATAATCCATCCACTTTCAAAGCCTCATGAACCACCTCTTGAAACCATATCTCAGAAAATTCATCTTGGTCTTTTTCGATGACACTCTCATAGACAAAATAACATGGGACAAACACCTTCACCATGTTGACCAGATATTACAATTTCTCCAAGATCAGAAATTATTTTTCAAATTATCTAAGTGCTCCTTTGGCTTGGAATAAGTACAGTATTTGAGACACATTGTGGGCCATGATGGAGTAAGGTTGATCCGAAAAAGATTCAGGCAATGCAATATTGGCCCAACCAAAAATCTTGAAGAGTTTATGGGGATTCTTGTGTCTGATGGACTACTTTCACAAATTTGTCTGCAAGTATGGGCACATTGCCCAAACCTCCACTAATATTCTCATCAAAAATTCTTTTCTCTGGACTGACGCAACTCAACATGCATTCTTGGCTATCAAAAATTCCATGTGCTCCACTCTAGTATTGGCCTTACTAGACTTCACCAAATCGTTTGTGATTGAATGTGATGCTTTAGGCATGAGAATTGGTGCAATATTAATGTCAGAAGGTAGACCATTGGATTTCACCAGTCAACAACTCAATGGAAAACATCTGGGTCAATCTACATATGAGAAAGAAATTATGGCCATCTTACATGTAGTAGACACTTGGTGACCATACTTATTGGGGTGTCATTTCCAAAACCGTATTGACCATCATAGCCTAAAATATTTTCTAGAGAAGAATCTATCATTACCCCAACAAAATAAATGGCTTGCAAAGATGTTGGGACATGATTATGAGATAATTTATAATAAAGGGTGTGATAATGTGGTGGTCGATGCCTTGTAATGCCAGTTTGAGGATGAGGGTACCATATTATCCCTCTCTACCCATACTCGATTGGATTGGAGAAGCCTATCACAAATGGTTCTCCTTCCCTTATCTATCCTAGCTCACTAAAAATTATGATCAGATCCTAATTCATCAAAGGATTACTCTTGGAAGGATGAGGTTCTCTACTATAAGGATAGGGTGGTGTTGGCCTCGACCTACACCCTCAAGCCCTACATCTTGGAAAAGTTTCACTTCTCTCTCATTGATGGACATTCAAGATTTCATAAGACTTATGCATGTGCACATCACTCTTTCTTTTGGATTGGCATGAAGCATGACATTCTCACTTTTGTAGCTAAATGCAAAGTACACCAGAACAACAAAGGGGAAATGATCAAGCTACCGGGCACCTTGCAACCATTTCCACCCCATGGTTTCATCTGGAAAGATGTTTCCATTGATTTCATGACAGGTCTCCCAAAACCAGGTAGCAAATCCATCATCATGGTGGTTGTTGACATACTTTCCAAATATGTTCATTTTTGCACTCTTCCACACCCATTTAACCCAACATTGGTGGCTCAGGTTTTCATGGACCAAATATTAAAACTCCATGGCATGGTGACATTCATAGTTTCTGATCGATACCCCACTTTCACCTACAATTTCTGGTAGGAAATTTTCAAGCTACATGGCAAACACCTCCAAATGAGTTCAACCTA
Source organism: Pinus tabuliformis (assembly GCA_031772625.1). Taxonomy (NCBI): domain Eukaryota; kingdom Viridiplantae; phylum Streptophyta; class Pinopsida; order Pinales; family Pinaceae; genus Pinus; species Pinus tabuliformis. Next base: position 371,087,997 of record CM062807.1, on the reverse strand, counting down.
TTGTCCCCAAAACGATCGTAAAAAAGAAGTTGTCAACAAATTTTTGGAGACCTATTTACAATGATTCACCTCAGATAAGAAACATCAATGAGTACAGTGGCTTCCTTTAGCTAAATTGTGGTATAATACTAACTATCATGAAGGAACCAATATGATTACCTAGGAGGCAATGTATGGCCCACTACCACCTTCACCTGCTTTGTATATCCCCATATTGTGCAAATTACAATCAATTGATCTGCTCTTGCAAAATGATGATGCCATGATTGCTCATCTCAAAGGTAATCTACATCAAGCTCATAATCGAATGAAGCAACAGGCTGACCAACACTATTCGGAGAGGTCATTTCAAGTAGGTGACCAGGTTTTCCTATGACTGCAACCTTATAAGTAGGCCTGTCTCAAAGAAAAGGGTTTTCAGAAACTAGCACCAAAATTCTATGGGCCTTATCAGGTACTTCATCATATAGGAGAAGTCACTTATAAAATTTCCTTACCAACTACTTCAAAAATCCACCCAGTCTTCCATGTATCCTGCCTTAAGAAAGTTGTGGGGAATAGTTGCAAGCTTCAAACCAATCTGCTAAAATTGGATGAGGAAGGTTCACAGTGGCTCCGACCTTAATAGGTCCTTGATACTCATGAAATAAATTTTTGCAGCCACATGATCAAGGAAATCCTCGTCAAGTGGAAAGACACCTCTCCAGAAGATGCAACATGGGAACTAGCCAACATTCTTTAAACCAGCAATCAACCATTGAAATTAGATCAAACCAAACATATATAAACCATCATAACTAGATCATACCAACCACTCATAAATGTTCAATACATTGTTAACCATCATAGAAAAAAAGTGTTTTTATTTCAAACCCTATTCATATATACTTCAAAATGTATACACTACTATTTTGAAGAAAACCTATGTATGTACATGATTGCTTTGTATTACACCTGTGTACAAATATCAAATCACTAACTACCACATCATGAATCACTACAACATTGAATTAACCAATGAACCATACATATATCATTGAACCAATCACAGATGACCATACTGTAGCATCATTACCAATCAATATTCCATTCCACATTTAACCCAACCAACACTATTGGACACAAATCATCAAAATGGAGACATCACCGACAGACAACAACAAACAAAGCATAACTCATCAAATGTGATCATCAAGTCACACTGCAAAACCCTAGAACATATACACGACATCCATGAAACATATCAGTGTATGTACGTAACTACCATGCATAACACCCATGTATAGATCTCAACATACTGAATACCATATCTCAAAATATATATGAGACCCTATAAAGACAAATTCGCATATGTACGTGACCATCTAAAGACAAACCAGCATATAGATCTGAAAGCTTTTGCTACAAACATAACTTCACTCCTCACAACCTTTATTGTTAAAACTATAGTCTTCTAAATAATTCATTTAGATCACAACATCATTATAGAAAAAAAAATCTATCATTGTTAGTTACTTAGACATTTGCAATAAGTAAATCAATCAAGCATATTTGTCAACATACTTCAGATTTTTAAGATTTGAGTCTTCTCCCTACTCGCTAGTGCATACTTGTTTCAGATCATATCACACATGAATAACTCATTACCTGCACACATAACACTTTGATCTCTATCTCCCTATGTAGTTTTAGTCCTAGCCAATACCTTAGGTAAATCCTTTGGTAAATTCGTTAGTATTCTTTGACGGGATCAAATAACCATTGACACAACCATTATTATGCGCCAATACCATGATAAATACCCTTGGTATCCAAATTATCATGGTTTGAATTATGTATGTGAATTTTCCTTACAATTCCTATGTATGTACATGACCCTTCTTCACATGAATCACTTATACTTTCTCAAACTTTTACTTTTATCATCAAACTGTCACTGAGTTGGCATTCCTCTGTCCATGTCTTTTGTAGTATATGTATCAAATTGCATGAGATCATATTATCACAATGTTGACATCAAGTACATCTTTACTAATCAGGTATTGCCATTAAGGACAATACATTAGCCATAATGCCAACATTTTTAATATCAATATATGAATGCATAAATACATCATTAATTGTGCCATTAAAATCACTATTGACTATATCAGTGGTTTGATTAGATATTGTAATATTGACAGACTGATTATTCAAAAAATAGGATTCTTCCAATTTCTAGGATGGAGGTGATTCAATCGGATAAATGACATGAATAATCTGACCTAGGGCATTTTTTCCATCCCATGCTAGGTGATCAAACTTCACAGGACCAATCAAATAAACAAGAGTATGTGGACATTCTTGTTTCGATGTATCAATAATGTCATTGTTAATGAGATTATTATTGACAAATTCATTGGCTAGATGAAATTCTTGGGTAATATTAGATTATTCTTCATTCCTCAAGCATGAATATGAACCAACTAGAGAGATTTCATGGATAATTTGGATTGTAAAATCCTCTTCACCTATAAATGGTGAGAAATTATCATAAATATGAGTTGAGAAATCATTGGTTTCATATTCCAAAAATAACAGGTCATTACCCTGCATCTGATTACAAGTTAGGCCAACAAAATAGGAGTATAGGGACATTAAAACAAGTGTTGATATAGAAAATTTGGGAAAAAAAAGGTTAGGATACAAGGCATAGTGAGAGTAAGCTAAAATAAGAATTAAAAATTCTTGAAGAAACCTACATCAAATCATATTCAATATCCATGTTTTTCACACTCACATCAGCATGAGGAATCAATGCATCAACATGCAAGTTATGCTTCACCATATGGTTTAACCATGCATTGTCACCCGAGAATGTCTTCTGCAAAAACAAGAATTCTTACCTTCATAACAAGGACAAGAGGAAGAAGGTATTTTCTACTGATAAGAGAGATTTTCAAAAAATAATGGTAAAGCCAGGTCACAATAGGAACATGAAAACCCTAGAAACCTCCCAAGAGTGTGAATCCCTTCAAATTATTCCTCATATCGAACACATGAAAGGAATCTTCCAACCAATGAAAAATTTTATCTTGATAATCAAAATGATAGGCCTTGAAACCTTGTACATATCTCAAAGATATGCATTCAAACCCTAAATTCAGTACAAGAGACATGAAAGGTTGTTTTCTTGTAGAAGAGGTAGCCAAATAAGGTTATCCCATTCAATCAATGAATCTATCTTGACGTTTAAGAAGAATAACTTGAAAATGTTGAAATTATTTTGTAAATGAGCTTACATCTAGTGAGATAGTGTTGAGAAGAGAACCTTATGATAAAACCCTAATATGAATTAGTTCAAGTATATTATTGGGATTGTGAAAACTTGACATAACCATCAGCGGGAGCTAAAGTTCCTCAAACTCTTGACAATTTCTTAAACCTTCAAATTCAAGATGATTTAATTTCAAAATCTTGGTTAGATCAACAATTATATGTAGAAAAACATCAACAAGATCCCTATTAATTGGATGGATATTGTTGGAATCATCGATTTGATCAAATGTTTTAACATCAATCATTAAATTATTCAAGACATAAAATTATTCTTGCCTCATAAATAGAAATGAATCGATTGGAGTGATTTCATGAATGACCTAAGAAAAATAATTAACTCTTTCAAATGCTCGAGATTGCAAACAACAAGAAAGATGTGCAGTTTTTCCTTCATTTTTCTCTCTAAGAGATGAACCTTTACTGACTTGTGTCTACTCAAAATCTAAATTGCTAGAATGAGGATTTGAAGGATTTAGGTGTTTTGAATGGTAGCAGATTAATCAAAAGAGTTAGGACAGTAGTAGTAGTGAGTTGAGGAAGAAGAAGTGTCAATTCCCATAAGAAATTCTTCTATAATCAAATCATATTCCAAATCTAAATTTTGGACACTTACATCTTATTGAGGAGTTGAAAAATCAATAGATGAATGTGGACATCCATCGTTCCATACATTAGTGAGGTAATTGTTTTCAAAGTGACTGATTTAATTAATCATTTTGATTTCACTGGACTGATCACTCAAAACATGATATTCTTTATTGACTATGAGTGAAGATCCATTAATAGAAGGGTTTTGGTGAATGAATTGAGATGGGAAATCATCATCTTGGCCTACTAGGATTTGGGAATCAAAAGAGATATGAGATTTATTTGCATTCTTTCCTTCTTCTAGATGTAACACATTAATACCTTGTACCTGATCAATACTTGGCCCATCATAATGAGAATCATGAGCATTTGAAACAGTTGTTGGTGTAGAAGAATCATTAAGTGAATCAGGATACAAGGAGTTCTGTGTCATGGATGAAGGAATATGAAAATAGTTCCTTGAAGAAAGATCACTTTCAACCAAATATGATTCAATATTTTGATTTTGAATCAATTGATCAACATCCATGTTATGCTTAATGGATTTGATTGCACATTGAGTATTATCTGAACCAAATATGATTCAATATTTTGATTTTGAATCAATTGATCAACATCCATGTTATGCTTAGTGGATTTGATTGCACATTGAGTATTATCTGAACCAAATATGATTCAATATTTTGATTTTGAATCAATTGATCAACATCCATGTTATGCTTAGTGGATTTGATTGCACATTGAGTATTATCTGAGACAAGGCCTTGTTCAATGTAAGACAACGAAGGTGGGAGCACATTATGAGGAGATTCATGAATCACCTTTGGAATATGTTCAATGGGATCAAGTTGGATACCTTCAATAGGAAGCGGTAGTTTATAAATTTGATTTTTAGGTTTTCCTACTTTTGAGAAATCTATGATAGCTTGTACCACATGAAAAATCTACTTCTTCTCATACATCTCTTCATTACCTAAATTATTGATAATAGAAATTTTATGGTCATCAAAAGAAACCATTTCATTAGGTAATGAATATGAAGGAAGGTGCGAAATCTCACAGGTAGTAACTTCCTCCCCTAAGGTTTGATTTTTTTTCCTCAACTGACAAAAGTGATATGTTGATTTGTGGCTTGTGGATTAGCAGGATCAGTGGATGATTGGTCATCAACATTTACTTCATATTCAAATTGTTGCAGAGATAGATAAACTAATCATCGAAATGTTCCATTCAAATAAATCTAGTCCACATCTCTCTCAGGGAATTGGTAACAATGGTGAATAGATCTACTAGCAAAATATGCCAATGCTTCATTTGGTTTCACTCTAAGTTCATTGGTTCTTTTAAAAAAACTTTGATAATTGTACCTATCAAAATCATCATGAAGCTCCTTAACAGACTGCTCAAAACAATGGATAGGCGCAACTTGTAAAGTTTTACACCATTCTTTAACACGACCTTCATGCTTGAGGGTGAAAAAACTACAAGTGACATCTTCATAGTATACTTCATTCAAATGGAAAAATTAAAGAAAATGAGGAGTATGTTACAATCTATATATATATCTATATCTTTAAATATATATATATATATATATATATATATATATATATAGAGAGAGAGAGAGAGAGAGAGAGAGAGAGAGAGAGAGAGATAGATATAGATATATATTTTACCCTCCCCATCATTTTGCAACAAGAGATGAACTATTGCCGCGGGAATTGAAATATTTAGACTCTTAGAAAAAAAATCAAAATAAATATTTTGGAACGAGCCATTTCAAGATAGAATGTTTAGATATGGGCTCCATAGGATTATCTTGTCATATGGCCCTCCTTCTAGAGCTAAATATTTTGATGGGGAACAATGTCCCTAGGGGGTCTCCCCAATGTTAGGTCCCAATCAGATCACACATCATTTGGGATAGGAGCTCCATTTTGTATGTGGGCCCAACTACCACCATGTTTGTGTGACTCTTGGCTTTCAAATGCGTATATGTTAGGATGAGGAAAATAATGAAATGCCCAAAGAATGAGAATGAAACCAACCCACCATTGATAAACTCACAAAGAAATTTACAAGAAAAAGCACCAAAATAATAAGAATAAGTACATCTCAAAGAGAAGTGGGTTAGCCAAAACCATGAGACATACAATTAAGAGAGTGTTAGAGGTTAATTTCAAATTAGTTTCGAGAAGTTACTAGCATTAACATGGAATAAAAGAGCAAAGATTCAAAAGAAAACACATGCAACAACTATGAATTAGTTCATAAACATATCACCCACACTAAAGCACACATACAAACACCATTGAAATAATAGATAGCCAATACAACCAGTATGGAGATGCACGAGAATCAATGCTAAAACTTAATAACTTCTCATTATTGATGCTACAAATTTAAGTACATGTTGAATAGGTCCATAAAAGCCTATTCATGGAACATTGGATTCTCATACCATCTTCAAAGCACAACCCCAGCGTCACCACAACCCACCTCACTATCTTCCAAGAGCATAATGCTTCTAGATCCCTACACACAAAACAACTCTCTAATGCTAGCCTAGCTTAAGTTCTAAATGTCCCATAAAAATTAGGCATGAGGGTATATTTATAGAAATGAGTTCACCTTCACCTACCCTCATGACTCTTGATCTTCCTCATGAATCTCTAATGTCTAATGATTTTTACAATTTACTAATTTTACAAAATTGAAAATGAACATTGAGGATACATCTTATAAACTCATACCCCTAATGTAACCATCTAAGAAAATTCAATACACTTCAAATTGAAATTCTCCATCTCTTCATTTTGTCTGGTGTGATTCCAATCATCCAGCCAATCCAAGCTTAAATGTGATTTTGCAATTTCAAAATTTGGTTTCCTGAAGGCAGAGCTCTTAGACGTACATTCATCATTGTCTAATCTACTCAGAGATTGATATTCTTCAGAGAATTTAATCCTCCAATCAGTTTTAGTCAATCCCCATTTCTTTGGAAATTTATCTTCCTTTTAGGTATAAGCAACTATACTACACCTTGGATGCTGAGAAAGGTACAACACCCGAGGCATTTCCATAACGAAATGCTTGGCTCCTTGAGATTTGTTTTTTTGATTCAGTAGTAAAATTCACCATGTCACTCCACCTTTAGCACAAAAACTGAATGTTCAACAAAGAATTCATTGGGGATTTTATCTTCTGTAAATGGCAAAATTATAATCATTGTTCCCTTACTTGCTTATTCAGGAAATTAACCCTAGTTTTGAAGCATCTAAAGGTTCCCTTTTATGTTAATTTGATATCAAATCATCATTTACCAGAAGAATGTTTTTTTCCCATATCACTATTTACCAATCATGTGCATACTTCTAATTACTATGCTTAGAGATGTTGTGCCCTATGCTTTAGCCCTTTTACTTCTTCTAGCATAAATTCAAAGGTTTTGGAGCTCCTAATTGCCATTTTTTGCTGGTGCAATGACATTGCCTAATTTTATATGCTCTTCCTTTTTTTCTTTGAGAGGCTTTGGCATGATCATTGACTTCTACTTTATCTGTGCTACCATTGTTTGAGTTTCCTAGCCTATGAGGAGGAGTTTTCATACATTTCATATTTCAAGGAACTGATCACTGCTAAAAATAGGCATATCTTGGTAGCTTGTGCCAAGATTCTCATTTTAATGGCAAGCTAATAGTTGTTGATTATACTAACAAGTGCCTCCTCCACCACTTTTGTAACTTCATTCGGAAAATGCAACATATGGGATAATTGTGCCATCCCTAGCTTTATTCTGATACAAATATTTTTTATATAGGTTTTAATGTTTCATTATCCTTGCCTTCTATATTTTCCTCAATTTTATGGGAAAAACCTTCAACACTTGGTATACAAGAGGATTTGGATTCTCCTTATGTAAGAGAACAAAATTTTTTCCCTGATATTAATCACTTACTGAATTTTCTGCAACAACAAATGGGCTATTCAGGCACTATTGGACGTTTTCCTTTGTATTTTTCCATTAATGGATTTATCATCAAAATTGGAAATCCCCACTATTCCATTACACAAAACACTAGGTAGATCAATATGTTTTCTGTTTGCACAACTGGGGAAATTTACATCCTTGTAATTGGAATTTCGAGAACCATCCTATGAAAATGCATAAGATGCTTGATTATTAACATATCTTTGTATATCCATTGTTTTTCAGTAAGTTCCTAGAACTATTTTCCCATAACTAAATTTATGATATGCCTAGATTTATCTATTAAAGGCGCCTTGAAAGAACCTTGAGGATTCCCTTGAGGTAATTCAATATTTTTCAAATATTCAAAAGGCTAATATTATCGCATCAACAAAATACAATTATGGGACCTATTCCTTAACGTTAATATCATCAATATTTGATATTGGAAGAATTCCATCTGCTTGTGATACACCACTAGTCATATTTGGAACATAATTTTGGCACCTTAGAGCAGCTAGGATTGTAAATCTTCAAATTCTATGTCTCAATATGAACTCCATCAATCTCCATTGTTTGATTTATTCATATCCACTTATGGAAGGATATTACATCCCAGTTTTTATGGTCTGAGATTTCTTAACAATATTTACTGCCCAGACGTTTAAAAAACAATCATTTTACCTCTTTCTGTTGTATGTTGTATCTATCATAGACTCATCTTAAAATATTTGGATAAAACCTAAATTATTCTTTTGAGTGTGTGAAAATGATTTTCATCCATTTTACAATGAGTATATCCAATGTTGTCATGGTCGCCATTAAGGATTGCAATGTCTACATATATTTGATGTGAAGAACCATCATTAGAATTGCAATCATTTACTTGAATTTGGATATTGTCCATTAGGGTAAATACCTTTGTAGAGAAAAAAGAGCCTTTAGTACAAACCGTATGTTGAGAAAGTTTCATTTATAGAGAAAGTCACATTTTTAGAATTTACAGTGCTACTGCTGACCGGAAGTGTGACTTGCAATGGGATTTAAGACCAAGGCTAGTCACAATTTTAAGTTGCAACCTTACTACAAGTTAAAAGTTTGATCTATGACCCAGTCTTAGTCGCACTATAAGGCTCTAGCATAAGCCACATTTTTTAGTTCTAGCTTCACTTGAAACTACAAATTCCATTTGCGATTACAAGGTGGACATTTCCCATATCAGTCACAAATCGGATCTCTAATATCAATAGGCTCTAAGGGTGCCATTTGCAACTTGCAAATTATGTTTCCTAGCCTATAGGCTAATTGCATATCCCAATATTAGTGGCCCTACATCTCAATTTGTGAGGAGTAGCAAAGGGAAAATCTCAAGAAGGACTAGGGCTTGGAATGCATTGTCAAAATGGAGTGGTATAACTTCACCATGCTTCTATTGATGCATCTTACGATTTAAGCCAAATCAAACAAATACATTTTCGTTCAAATGAACTCATATAGTTGTGAAAAACAAGCCATAAAATTCCACCCATCAATGAATGTGCACAATTAAATTATGTAATTTTCACCAATGAATATGTTCCTGTGTCATAGAAATCAAAGGTTATCCAAATGAAAGTCAGCCGATGAAATATGGTTAAGTTTAAGGTAGAATCCCTTGTAAAAAGAAATGGTAGAAAAGGGTTAGGTCATATAAAGTCAAAAACAGAAAGATGAAAATAAATTAGGTTATTTGTACAAGAATTCAATTTAGATGGAAAATGGAGAGGTCGGATAGGGATCTTTGATGGCTGGGCGTAGAGGTGATAGGAAGGAATTCCTGTGGGAGGTATAAGTACTCACGATGAGAGTAGATGAATATATTAAATGCCCAACCATAAGACAAAAAATAATGATAGTGTCTGAGGGGAGGTCAGAGTAAAAAAGTGTGAATTATATTTGTCACATGCGATGAGGAAGAGCTTGGTCTCAAATTACATTTACAGAAGGTAGTCATAAGCCACTCGGTTCTAGAAGTGTGACTTGTGATTTAACGAAATGATAACTTAGTCATTCTCGCAAATCACATTTCTAGAGGCCAGAGGTCAAGATATTAGGAGCTAGGCTTGCAACTTGTGACTTAGGAGATGAGCTTCATGGTGTAGTCACAAATCACACTTCTAGAGGCCAGACAGACTAGCACTGCAAGTTGCGATTATGACTTGTTATAAAGGAAATAATTACAAGTTTTCCAAGGCTTAAGGAAAATCCCATTATCGACTATAAACTCAAGTGTGGATTAAGCCAGGTTTACTCTTGTAACAATATGTCAACATTAACCATAGATGAATCCTAATGCATCTTATGAATCTACTGACTTAATAGTATATGCTTTGCATTAAGAGTTTCTCCTAGTGATATTAATCCTCCTGGTCTAATTGCAGCATTTTCCAAACCCTGAACATAAGAAAAGCACACATAAGTACAGAAACAAAATACCTTTTGCCTAAATAGACAGAAATAGAGGAATAATGTTGCGAGACCATTTGTAAAACGAATGAATGAAAATTCCATAAACCCTAATGACGGTGATGAAGCAAGATAGGAAGGCTTAGGAAATTTGCTTCATGAACATACACTCAATTGTAGTTTTGATGATAGCTTAATTACTTAAGGATTTTGACTAATTAAAGCTACTGGAAAACTCGTTAAGACCTTGAAAAGCGCAGGGAGACATAAAATTTAGTTATATATATATATATATATATATATATATATATATATATATTAGGTGGTGCTATAAAGGCTACAACAATACCTTAGTAGGAAAAAAATATTTTTCTTTTCTTGATGGTTTTAGTGGATAACCAAATTACATGTACATGGGGAACATATTCTTATAGATTATTACTCTTTGGATTCTGTAATGTTCCTGCTATCTTTCAATGAGTCATTCTAGTTATTTTCTTTAACTTCATCCATGATTGTGTATAAGAATACATGGATGACTTCAAAATTTATGCTAATACTTTGAAGAATCCTTGGAAAGTATCAAATAACCTCTTTGTAGATCTTAGGAAACTAATATTTCTTTGAGTCATGAAGAAACTATTGAATGAAGGAATTGTCTTGGAGAATTGTGTTTCAAGTGTTGGGATTCAAGTTGGTTCAGTAAACATTGTGGTTATTTCTAAACTCTCATTTCCAAAATCTCAAAATATGTAATAATTTTCCTTATACATGCAAGATATTATAGCAGATTTATAGAAATATTTACAATGATAACCTCAACACTATTCAAATTTCTCATTAAAGATAGTGAATTTTTTGGACTCCCTCTTATTAATTTTCTTTTGACATGATGAAAAGAAGCTTTTTGAAGAACCTATTTTGAGGGGACCAAATTGGTCTCTTCCATTTCATATTTATAATAATACTTCAAATACTACTTTAGGAGCTATCTTAGGACAAGAAAAACATCAAACTCCTTATGTTATTTATTATTTCATTAAAAATTTGACATCTACTGAGTTAAATTATATTGTAACAAAAAATGGGTTTCTTGTGGTTGTTCATGCCATTAATAAGTTCAAACATTATACTACTAGGTATGAAACCTTTATTCACACTGATCATTTTTCTATTAGGTATCTGATGAATAAATCAATAACTAATAGTAGAATCACTCGGTGGATTTTTTTATTATAGGAATACAACATTACTACATTAGACAAGTTGGAAAAGGAGATTATAGTAGCCAATTTTTTTTCTAGGATTCAAAGTGAAAATCAATCAATTCCTATAGATGATTTTTTACCTAATGATAACTTGTTTGTAATTGCTACTAAAACTCCTTGGTATGCAGATATTTCTAACTACTTGGTTATAGGGAAGCTACCTCAAAAGTTGTCACCAAAATAAAAGCAAAGGGTCATCAAAATCAATTCTCCATATTCTTGGATAGATGGAGAACTATTCTTTATTGGACCTTATTTAATCATTCAGAGGTGTGTAATGAAATACAAAGTGTTGGATATATTAAAATCATGCCTTGATGAACCATGTGGAGGTCATTTTACTCATATAAGAACTATGTACAAAGTCCTTATTTCTAGATATTATTAGCCATCTCATTTCAAATATGTCAAGGAACATGTCAGAAGATGTGATAATTTTCATATGATAGGTCGACCAGTACAAATAGACAAAATGCCTCTATAACCTTAGGTATTGATAGATCCAGTTGAGAAATGGAATTTATACTCTATAGAGCCAATCTCTCCAATGTCAAAGAAAAAGAGGTATATTCTAGTCTATACTAATTATGTTACTAAATGGTGTTGTGGGGAAAAATGCCTATGCAGGACGATCCTATCCACCTAAGGTGTGACAGTGCCTTAGCAACAAACAGAGACAACTATTCTAGTATTCTTCCTTTATGAATTAAGAATGAAGAGAGAGATGGATGGACTAACCGGTGTCTTCCGTTTGTCCCTCGATCCGGCTTCTCTTCTCTTGGAGAGTTCCCAGCTACTTGCCTTCTCGCTCGCCCAGCTTCAAGAGGTTTCTGCAAGATCACAAGAAGAGAAAACTACACAAGACATGGATTCATATTCATAACTAGTTAAGGATTAGAAATAAACTAAACATACTAATGCAATCATACATCAAAGATACATCAGTACATAGGAGAAACCAAGATAGCTTTATTGATGAATAACAAGGTTCAGGAAGAGATACAACCCAGAGGGCTCTAATCTAGCATCTCCTTCCCAGCAAATGGAATTCCTATCTTCACCCCCTTCAAAGCATTAAGCACCCAATGATTCCAATCTCAAACCAACAGCAATTATTTGCAATAACAAAATTCCAGCCTCCAGATCTCATGGAGGAGAGATCCATATATAGATGTTTGGAGAGAGGATGAGTCAGCTTGAGATCTGACTAGTGTCCTCTCCCTCTGTCAGTTCTTGATTCCACTTGGAGGTTCTTGCTTCCACTTGGAGATTTGGAACCTCTTACTCATCACCAGTCGAATTCCCTGAGGCAAGTGTCATTTTGGAAGCTTCCTGGGTTCTGACACCTTGAGAAATGAACTTGCCACATGTCCAATCTCGCTCAGCGCAGGTAGCCAGTGTTTCCTTTGACATTCAGGGTAGGTAGCTAGTGTTGGCTTTGACATTCAGCGCAAACAGCTAGTGGAGCCACTGAAATGATCCTGAATTGACTTGTTTTTGAGCAGTTTCTGGTGGAGAACTTCTGTGAATTGTTGTGGTTTGTTAGCCTTGTTCCTCTAGGGGTAGGAACAACATGTTTAGGGACTTTGGATCCCTTAGATTATGGACATTTCATGCTCAATGTTGTAAGGCACAAAAATGTCTATAACAGTTGCCCCCTAAAGTATGAGGCTGTTTATCAGGTGAAATGCTTTATCAGGGGGATCCGAAGTTCATCCAATGTTGGGAGGAGACCTGTAATAAGATACAATATAATACATTATTTTTCGTACTGCTTTCATGATCTAGTTGAGGCGGCCATTCCCATGCTCAGCTTTATAAATTCATTTTTCTGTACATAGAACAGACAATCGTCTGATGGTAGACTGATAATTTTGATGAAATTATCATCCTTTGAGTAGGATGATTATCTGCTGCAACGATGTACATGTCAATGTATTTATCTTTCCTGAATATATATCGCAGCCCGGATGGATGAAACTAGATCCGGGGTCTTCAAAATCGTTCGATCTTCACTCTAAGTATAAGTCGATCCATGTGAGAAATGTTCTGAAGTTGAACATGGAAAGACATCGCTTGATTACCGGTCAATGATGTGAACCATTAACAAGCGCGAGAGGAATCACCGATAATGATAATGACCCTCAAGGTACTGTAGTACAATTCATGTGGTGTGAATAAAGGACTTGGCGTCGAACACCACGCAAAATCTTTCGGTCGAAGGTCATTGATGTATACCTTGTCGCCAGAAGTGAGAAACTTGCCATTGAGGCATGCAAGCTTCAAAGTACTGAAGGGGGTGTTCCTAGATTAACTTCTTGGATAATGAGTTGATGTCAACAAGAAGCGATCCGTCAAAGGAGGGCCTTAATGAATCCCACATCAGTGACACGGAACGGAGCTAATGATTTTAATGGAGGTGAAAACGATCTGTGACATAGGATTCAGGGTGGCGGTCATGAAAGGATGAAGGATAATGTACGGCAGTGGATGGGACACGGTTGACTTTTCTGAACGACTTCTCTTAAACGTGTGGCGACACTGATGCGATGGATCGGTAGCATTACCCCAAATATGGATGGTATGGCGAGACCATGGATGTGACCGGTGAATGAAACAACCCAACCCGATTGTGGTACGGAGGAAAAGTGTCATGTTCAAGAGCGACTTGCTACCATCAAAGTTTTCTTGAGTTTCTCCCAATTTTCCCCAGTCATTGCTGACCAGTACCTCTTTATTTTTGTCAAGCTTGAGGAGCATAACATATGCTTGTTCTATAACCTGCCCTTCGGGCGAGCCCATCGCTATGTTTTAACGAGCCTAGCGATAGTGAAACTCGTTCTCGTCTAAAGACAAGTTTGTCGCTATTTAGTGATTTTAACGAGTCTAACGACAAGGATAACTCGGCCCTTTTCATTTTTAGAGAGTCTGAAAAGGTACATAAAGTTAACTCCAAAAGTCCTTTTTCATCATCTAATCCCTTAAGTCCGAAAAAGTATAAAACAATACAGAAGGGATGAGTTTTCGATAGTTTTAACGAGCCGAATGAAACAAGCGCTCGATCTTTTTGTGCAATAATCCCTCAGGTCCAAAAAGATTAAAATCTAGAGGAGGGATAGCTCTTCCTGTCCCTTTAACGAGCTAGAAGGCCAAGGACTCGACAATCTTTTCATATTTTACGAGTCAGTTGAAAAGAGCTTAAAGAAGACTCGTCTTTTGAGGAACGAGTGATAAACAGGGTTAGCAGCTGATTCTAGGTACAGGTTGGAATTTTCCAATCACGACAGCGTCACAAGGATGGCTAGGTGAAATCACTCTTCGGAGCTGTTCCTCAAAATGGGTAAACAATCATATGGAGGTGAACGATCGGCCAATGGAAAAGTGGAGGTGACGGTGCAAACATGACCAAGGCTTTAATGGCTGATGATATTACATTCACAGTGGTTATTTATCGGGATAGTTCATTTTTTAATGAGCTTAAACACGGGTGGAAATATTTGCTCGATCTTATGTTTATTTTTTAACGAGCATGAACTATGTGCTAAAACTGCTCGGATCTTGCGTTTATTTTTTAACGAGCATGAACTGTGTGCTAAAACTGCTCGATTTACCCAGTCATATGATAAGAATGTCTCATTAAGATTCTATTTTTTATGGAGCTTCATCTTACAAAGCTATGCCCCGCATCCTTTCGTTATGCAAGTTCGGAAACGACTAATCCTACGATTTTAAAGGGTTAGACCTACAGGTTTAAAGGGAAGGACCTAAAAATTTAAAAAATAAATAGCCGCCCCTTGCTTGCACTCCAAAAGGTTTGCATGCCCCCAGGTATAAAGTACAATTTCAAGGTTACCTCTACTTCTTTTCCGTCAAAACAAATGTTTTAACGAGAGAGGCTTACCTCTTTCAGGTTACCCAAAGATTGTCTCGTTAATCTTTCAAACAAAACACTTCCTCGGCAATGTCTACCAAGATAGACAAAGGTGAGCGATGATGCCCGCCAACTCACATAACTTTGACAAAAGAATCTTATTCTAGAATAACCCTCTTCCAGCATGGGCGGGGTACAGACTAGTCATATTCTCCCGCGGAAACCTACCCTATACCCAAAGTTTTCCTGCCGAAGCAGACCAGGACGCATGCCCCCTAGGTTCCAGTCATACCCTCCTGGATTACTCGCGCTCATCAGGAGGACAGACTGTGGGTTGAGACATTTCTTGCGTGAATAGACCATTTAGGGATGGTATATGACTATTTGCGATGCGTGATCCGGGAAATGAAATTTGGTCCACGAGCTTGACCACTCTTCCTTCGTGCGGAAAACACATTACTCTAAAGAGTGAGGAGACGAGGGCCCCCATGCAATATATATAGTCTCGTCCAAGGAGTAGGTTATAATCCAAGGGTCCTTTAACGACCATCACGTTCATTTGAACGGTTTTCCCTTTCAATGTTATGGGCACATTGGGGAGGATCCCTAAAGGTCGACTGGTTCCTTTATCAAAACCTGATAGATTTCTCATTTCAGGCAGAAACGCTGGCGAACCAAGCGCTTTCCAAGCAATAGAGGAAAGGATACTCACAGATGCCCCCTCATCAATGATAGTGCCATCCATTACCATTCTGTATATTTGAACGATAATTCTGAATGGTATGCTTGCTGGCAAACGGGGTCTGCCTAGTTGGTTCCAGTCAAACGAGACAACTAGTTTGCTTGGTGGTGGGACCGAATAGACGGCCGGGTATGACTCTGACGAAGTTCCTTCCTGCGATAAAGGAATGGGAAAATTGCCCCTTTGTTCGTCGGAGTCTGTGTTGATGAAGAGAATTTGGACGGTGTCGTCTTTATTCTCCTTTGTGATGGTATCATTCGAAGATAGAGCCTCTGAAGGCAAAACCGGGTCAACTGCCCTCTCAACCTTTTAACTTTCGTCAGGTATGGATCCAGACAGTTCATCTTCAATGATAGGTGCTTTGGCTAACCACCTGGGTGGGCCAGCCGGGTTCTCAACTAGTGAAGGACTTGGCAGGAGTTTTTGATATCCAGGAGGAAGTTGCGCTCATAAGATCGGGCGATCTTCCAAAACTCTTTTAACCTCATCTAAGAAGGGACGACGGTGGATGGCGTGATCGCCTTCACACAGTTTGCAGGGAAATCTAGCTTTCCCTCTCTGTCCTAGGACTTCACTTTCACTAGTTGACGGTGAGCAGTCAACATGGCTATCAGAGGTTGACGCTACCAAATTGTGTAAACGGGGAAACCAGTCCCTTAGTATCCGAGGGATACAGGGACAATCTCTGTGGAAGTGGTCTCCCTTGCATATGACACATGGCGATTTAGGCCTGGTCAGTGCTGTGTGTAGATTTCTGTCAGACGACACTTGTTTGCCCCCAGTCGCCTTTGGCTCCTTCTTCTTCTTCTCTTTCTTCTTCTTTTCCTTCTTCTCCTTAGGAACTTGGTTTTTTGTTTTACCAGTTCCATCAAGCGAAGAGGAAGGAGGAGAGGAAGAATTAGATGAAGTAGAAGGCTGGTGGGCAACTCTGGTCTGGTCTAACTGTTGACCCGACTGTTCAAGAATAGTGGTGTTCTGAACGACATTGGTTGAAAAGAGCCAGACCGGCAGGCCAATCGTCAGTCCCGGAAGCGACAATGTGGCCATATGGGGCGCACCAACATCTCCCCAGGAGGAGAAGGGACTAGGATTTCCACCAAGGGGAATTCCTTGGTTGGTGTGCTCCATTTTTTCAACCTAAAGATCAACGCAGGAATAGGGGTGATTGTTCCGTTTAAAATAAATTTTTAACGACGCTTAGACACAACTTGATTTTTCAGTTTTAAAGAGTCGAGAAAAAGCTAAAGATGACTCTAGTCTCCTTCGATGTTTTAACGAGCCCGAAGTGACAAATGCTCGGATGGAATTTTTCTGTTATAGAGTCTGAAAAAGGCCAAAAGGAACTGCTCTGGAGTTCTAGGCAGAGGGTGTGCTAAACTTTTCACAAAACCGTAGAATACTTTTTAGGGTACGGGCGGTCGATCTTCCTGAATGCTGTGTTCAGTGCATTGCGATCAGTAGGGCGGCCGACACGGCTTCCTAAGGATAAAGGTTTTATGCCTATAGGGGTCTCCCAATATATACGCGACGGTACGTGGGAGCACAATCCATACTGGCACTATCGTCCCTCAGGAGGAATCACCCACCATCCACGAGATCGACAGTCACCAGGCTTTACGACGCCGGAACACGTCTCTAGCCTAGACCTCTATGTTGTGCGTTATGTTGCAAAGCGTTGTTAAGTTCATTCAATTTATTTTAGGTTGATCTTTTTAGAAGTTTGCCTTTCAAGGTTCACCACGAGATGTATGATACAATTCCTAAATGCAGTCTAAAGATGATAAGCAAGCTTTATATCTTTTCAACTTTGAAAATCCTAGCTACTAAGGGAAAAGAAAGACACCATCTTTTCTCAAAGAGCAATCAGCACACTCTAATGCACTTTTCCTAAATCGAACATGCAAACCATCAAGATGCAAATGCACAATGCAGGTGTTTGTTTTCCGCTTTCTTAGTATTGATGCCTACAAAAGAAAGCTTTTTGTACAACTTTGAATTCACTTTTAAATGACAAGTACAAACAAGTTTACTTTTTCCGAAATCAGAGAGGGTAGAAGAGATTACAACACTTAACGATTTCCGAAATGAACACTTGTTTCGACACTTAAAAGAGACAAACTCAAACCAATAAGCAAAAGCAAATGTATAATCAACTGCAAACAGCCAATGAACTCTCTCCTAAGATCACAATCAACAGATCTGAATCAAGGGCTACAGGATGATTATTTCACTCATGCAAAGGAAAACTGCGAATGACGCCACAAACACATAAAAACACTCACAGTCTTTTTGTACAAAAGGAGGCGGAATTTAAGCAGAGAAAAGGAGTTATCAGACTGGTACCTATGCTGGTTACAGGCTGCAAAAATCAGAGATCAAAACAAGGCAAAACAGAGCAGAGAACCCCAGCTGCACAAGGGCAAACTGGTTCAGCGCAACCTCAACACAGGGGTTTTGACATTCAGCGCAGGTAGCCTTCACAGGACCTGCGTTGAAATGCAGAATCCCTTCACTGGGTCTGCGCTGAAGGAGAAACTCTCGTTTCTCACTGGGTTCTGGGTCACAGATTGCTATTTAATCCACTGTTTCAGGCCAAATAAAAGCAACAAGCAAGGTACAATCAAAGGGATGCTTTGAGGGAGTACTAAGATCTATCACAAAGGATCATCAAATCATTTGTGAATCCATTGTTCAGATCATAGACAAGTCCAGTGATTGGATCAAAGCAGCAACTGTCTACTTTGCATCTGGGAATAGCAGATGCAGTTCGATTGCTGCTGTCAAGTCTATGAAGCAAACAATGATAGAAACACAAATAAAATGACTAAACAGATCTCCCCAGTGGAGTCGCCAATTTGTTGTGGGGAAAAATGCCTATGCAGGACGATCCTATCCACCTAAGGTGTGACAGTGCCTTAGCAACAAACAAAGACAGCTATTCTAGTATTCTTCCTTTATGAATTAAGAATGAAGAGAGAGATGGATGGACTAACCGGTGTCTTCCGTTTGTCCCTCGATCCGGCTTCTCTTCTCTTGGAGAGTTCCCAGCCACTTGCCTTCTCGCTCGCCCAGCTTCAAGAGGTTTCTGCAAGATCACAAGAAGAGAACACTACACAAGACATGGATTCATATTCATAACTAGTTAAGGATTAGAAATAAAACAAACATACTAATGCAATCATACATCAAAGATACATCAGTATATAGGAGAAACCAAGATAGCTTTATTGATGAATAACAAGGTTCAGGAAGCGATACAACCCAGAGGGCTCCAATCCAACATCTCCTTCCCAGCAAATGGAATTCCTATCTTCACCCCCTTCAAAGCATTAAGCACCCAATGATTCCAATCTCAAACCAATAGCAATTCTTTGCAATAACAAAATTCCAGCCTCCAGATCTCATGGAGGAGAGATCCATATATAGATGTTTGGAGAGAGGATGAGTCAGCTTGAGATCTGACTAGTGTCCTCTCCCTCTGTCAGTTCTTGATTCCACTTGGAGGTTCTTGCTTCCACTTGGAGATTTGGAACCTCTTACTCATCACTAGTCGAATTCCCTGAGGCAAGTGTCATTTTGGAAGCTTCCTAGGTTCTGACACCTTGAGAAATGAACTTGCCACATGTCCAATCTCACTCAGCGTAGGTAGCCAGTGTTGCCTTTGACATTCAGTGTAGGTAGCCAGTGTTGGCTTTGACATTCAGCGCAAACAGCTAGTGGAGCCACTGAAATGATCCTGAATTGACTTGTTTTTGAGCAGTTTCTGGTGGAGAACTTCTGTGAATTGTTGTGGTTTGTTGGCCTTGTTCCTCTAGGGGTAGGAACAACATGTTTAGGGACTTTGGATCCCTTAGATTATGGACATTTCATGCTCAATGATGTAAGGCACAAAAATGTCTATAACAAATGGGTAGAAGCTAAATCTTTGGTTTATTCTACTAAAAAAGTTATTGTACATTTTCTATTTGAAGACGTATTTACTTGTTTTGGTGTTCCAAGAGAAATTGGTACAGATCAAGATGCTCAATTTACATCTAAGCTTGTTCAAAAGATTGTAGAACAATATAATATTAAGTACTAAAAGTATTCTCCATGCCATCCACAAGACACTGGGAAAGTAGAATAAAAAAATAAATTTCTTAAAGCTATCTTGAACAAGATAGCACATTTTCACTGCAAAAATTGGGTAAGCAAGCTTCTAGAATCACTTTAGACATATCAAATAATATGGAGAAATATTATTAGGTGTACATATTTAAAGATTGTATATGGAAATCAAGTCTTGATTCCCATTGAATTTCAAGTAAATACTTTCAAAATAGTAGCCAAACTAGGATTAGACTTCTCATAAGCACAATAACAAAGGTTAGTTGAACTCAGTGAACTAGATAAGATTCAACAAGATGGAATTCAGAGAACTAATGCCATCTAGTAGAAAATAATGAAACAACATGATGAGTTCATCAAAAATAAGAAATTCAAATCAAGTGACTAGACTCTCTTATTTGATGCTCGATTTAGAATTTTCAAAGGAAAGCTTCAAGCACACTAGTGAGGGCCATATGTGATTTAGATAGTTTCTGATTATGGATCAATCAAAATCAATACCATTGATGAAAAGGGAATTTATTTTCTAGTTAATTGGCATAGATTAAAATTATATCAAAATCCATTAACAAAATAAGAAATTGTTCAAAATCTGCTACAATAATTAGGGATGGAGTTAGTGAATGAAGAAAATTATTTTCCTAGTTGTAACACCATTTAATTTTTCTTTCTATGAAAAAAAATCATAAAAAAAATTAAAAATAATAATAATAATATTATTATTATTATTATTATTTTTTAAAAGTATGGTTATAAAAACTAGGATGTTGGCACAACTATATAGTAATTATATCTTAAAACTGACATCTAGCAACAAAATTCGCTCTCTTTTCAATTCTTGTCCATGATTTATAGTTCAATTTTTCAGCTTTCATTTCTAGCATATAAAAGGTTCTTTCCAGAAGGAAAATATTCTATTGCAATAGCTAATAAATAGCTCTATTCAAGGTATTTAAGAGTTCAAAATTTCATAATTTTAGTACTACAACCTAGATCATGGCTAGAAAAAATGTACAAAGCAAGAATCTTCAAATGTTTTGTAGCTATGGCAACTTTCAGTAGCCACGGGAAGTTTTTGGACATATTTAAATATGATCTATAAGATAAATTCTATGGTTTAGTAATGAATTTAATGCATTCTATCATGAAATTAATCGTCTTTGGAGTGTTCACAAAATGGTAATTCATCAAGAAACTTCATAATTTCAGACTTATGCATCAAATGTATTAGTGCCAACAAAAATACATCAACACATTTGTTCCAACCTTACAAGTGACAATATTTGTCTATAGGTAATTTAAAGGTAAAATAACTTTAGATTATTTTTATAATAAGAATAATGAGGTATAGGAAGATTATGGAAAATACATTTCGTATAATCCATAGTTCAAAACCATATTTCATAGCACGAAAATTAATGATTTCATATGTCACCCTAATTTTTCAATATCTCCAAAGATATGAGTTGATTATCAAATCACATTTCCATGATTCAAAGGTATGCCTTGAAACCAATAATAATTATTATCATTAATTGGTAAATGGAATCATCATTTGAAGACTCCCAAAACCTTCTACCATTTTAACAACAAAATTTCTAAGTTTGTCTTTCACTACTCCTCATTCGAGTGAATCCCTTCTAATTGTATGCACTCACTCCCATTCCATTTCATCTTCTTACAAATAGTGATTTAAAATTCCAATTCCTTAAATATTGAAGGTTAGAAATGGCAGTAATGGTGAGGCACAAACCCACTAACAAAGAAATTTTTTATGCTTATCCAAAATGTAGGAAGAATCTTGAAAAACCAACGTGGATGACAATTTCACATAAGTTCTAGGGTCATTAATGATGTGACCAAGGAATTTTAAAGGTTATTTAATAAAATTGAGGCATAGATTGGAGATATCCAGTTAAAAGTAACAAATTCCTTCACATAAAGGTATACCACTAACAACATTAAAGATTAAATTGAGGGGTGTTTTGTTTATGCTTCATAACCATGTCACCTCTGAAGGAAGGTATGGACTTTATCACCGTTTTTTACTAATGCATTTTGTAAAGGGATATGAAATCAACTTGCCATATATTTACTCAATAGTCTAAGGAAAATGGCTCTTAGTATACAATGTAATTCAAAAAATCTAAAGAGAAGTATATACCATCATGGGCTAGTCAAGATATTGGTTGAAGATAAGTAGCACCAATAGCATGATAATTGGGAAGCATTCTTGATAAGAAATTATTTCAAGGAGGCACCTCAAAAAAAAAAGTGCAAGGTTGAAAATAGAAAATAACTAGAGAAGTGGTTTTAGAAACAAATATTTTGAACCCTAAACCCATAAATATCAATAAAGAAACATAGCAAAACTCAAAGGTTCAAAATGCAAGAAAACAAAACTAGAGCTTCTAAGGAAAAGAGTCTGCAACCTGTACTTTCAAATTTTTAACGTGAAATAAGAGACTAGGTTAGGGTTTCAAACCTCGAACCAAAAAAACATAAGGTACAACCATGTGAAAATAAAAGAGGTAACTTACAAAGGAATAAAATAGGGGAACTAAGAGTGAAAAAGACAATAAAAAAGTAGGAAAAAATAAAACCCCTATAGATAACCCTAAACATAGTGAAGCTATACCAATCAATAGGAAGGTTGAAATCGAGCCCTGAAGGACTACAAGGAGTATGGAAAATGGTTTGAATATAAATGAAAAGGATAGTGAGGAAGTCCAAGGTCAGTTGGTCATTAAAGTAAAAGATTTCTATTATTAAAGAAGAAGGAAATCTACTAGAAAACAAAGTATCTAAAAAATTCCACAAAAAATGACCTAGGGCTATAACTGTTTCTAAGAAAGAGAACAACTATATCCTCTATATCATCACATTCACTAAATCTAGAGACATAATTGAGAAGCTGAGAAATTGATGTTGCAAAAGAAAGGTCTATGATTACATTGAATCCCTAGAGAAGGATACACAATAATCAGTTTTTGATTAGGTACCATCTCCCTATAATTATAGTCCACCACAATTTTATTCTAAAGAAAAAGAGACAACGAAAAAATTAAAAGAGGAAATCAAAGAATTAGAAGTTTTTTACCATCATATCAAGGATGAAAATCAAAGTTTGAAAGATAAGAATCAAAGAATGTTAAAAATAATGCAAGTTCACTATAAAAGGAATCGATAAAAGACTTCAATTGAAAATTAAGAATTTAAATGCTAGATTATTGATGAAGAAACCAAGATGGTTAATCTCAATGAAAAATAAAGGAATGGAAACCAACAAGTTGGACATTCTAATCCAAACCACGTGAACTTTAGAATGAAAAAGAATGGCTTCAAAATTTTTAAATTTTGACTTTGCATGAGGACATGCAAAATATACAGTTTGGGGAAATATTGGACCCTCAAAATGAACTCTTTTTATCATTGTTTTCATCGTAATCCTTAGAAACTGATCACATTAGCCACCTTGTACTATATTGCTATCATTTTTTTATGAAAATGCATGCTATGAGTGAGAGGAGTTGATATACCAAGTGAATTTAAGGTAAAACATCCATTCTTCTTATACTTTCATGTATTCTTTTGTAAAATAAATGTAAATGTTATAAGCTATGTAATTAGCAATTTTGTAGCTACATATCATTTTTTATCCAATTATTGATCCTATAGTTGACTTACAAGTTCATATAGGTATAAGCATCGAAAAGCGAGATTGAAGGTTAGAGCTTCTCACAAACAAGAACATTACATTAGGGGAGTTTTGAGGTCTAAAATGGGCCTCCTAAGGAAATTATAAAATAATAGTGGAAATAATAAAACAAGATTAGATTACATCATCAAATTTTAGAGGGCAAAAAGAAAAATCTATTTTTTCAACTCGTATTTTCAACTTATCTCCCTATGGCTTACTCAAATTTCGAGCAAAAACACTCATTGGATATAAAATTTGATTCCTCATCCAAGGAGTACCCATGTTGCATAGTTTCGATGGACCCTGCTACATGAAAAATGAGAAATACATGAAATACGTGACTGCAATCACGTTTTTTGATGTATTTCTCATTTTTCGTGTAAGAGGGTCCATCGAAAGTATTCAACATGGGTACTCCTTGGATGAGGAATTAAATTTTTCATTCAATGAGTACTCCTACTCAAAATTTGAGTAAAACTTTAGGGAGATAAGTTGAGAATACATGTGGAAAAAGTAGTTTTATAATTTTTTAATTTTTTAATCCTTTTACTTTTTTACTCCAAAAATCATGAATCATCCCCATGGTTGACATCATCATCTTGAATCCTATTGGTTCTTATAAAGTTTATTTTGGTTGTACATTTTTCTTAGGAGGCCCATTTTAGACCTAAAATTATTTTAATGTTTAATGTTTCTTGTGAATAAATGATTTCTATGGAAACCCTAGTTTCAAGGCTTTGAGCATTTTCATGTATTTATGGATTTATATATATTTCTATGTATTTATGTGACTTCGGTTCATGTACTTATGGGTGTATGATGAAACCCTTATTCCAGGGCTTTGAGCTTAATATTTGTAATTATTGTGTATTATGTTGTGCCATATTTTTATGTTCTGCACTTTACATTTATGTGAAGTTCTATTGTAAACCCTAGTTGGGTTTGTAATTTTATGAATGTTCATAGATTACAAATTATATTGTCATGTATGAGTTTAAAATGTTGCAATTGGTTCTATGTTACTGTTTTTTAAGAGCTAATTATAATTGCCACGTATGACTTTGAATTGTTGGGAAAGAACCCTAAATTATTGCATAAAAGTTAACGACTGTAGTGTTGCATTGATTTCTTGGTGATATTACATGTTTCTAATAGATTCCAATTAGGGTTAATACCCAGGTTGTAGAGTCAAAGGTGAGGCTCTATCCATGAGGTAGGGTTAAATAATGATAATCATAGGTTTCATCACATCCATAGAGAAATCATGTGGTTATTGTAATGTTTCCCACTAGGAATATGAAGACATTACAAAGTGGTGTCAGAGCCCAATTTACAACATTGGTCCTGATTGGACCAAGTTTGAAGAAAATTCCTACAACTTACAAGTTGTCCACCAACTATCTGACAAAAGTCACAGAGGTGAGAATGATTAAAATCCATCCAGAAAATGAGCTACAAGTTCCATGGAAAGGTTCCAAAGGAATTAAATTAGACCAATTACAGGGAAGAATTTAATAAAGATGGTTAATATTCACCACAAAGGGCCAACATTACATACAGGGGAAATATTATGATAATGTTTTCTAATTGTTTGAAAAAATGTTCAAAAGGGAAGATGGAGCATTAGGGAAATTAGTGTTTTTTTTTATATATATATATAAAATTATACAATTGCACATCAACCCATCTTATTTTAGCTTTATTTGCATATCTTTAATATTCATTGCAGGTGGGGAATGTGAATGAAATTGAAATTCTATGACAATTTTTGTGTTTTCATTTTAACCTTACATAGGGTTATAGACAGTTGAATATGTTTTATGACTACCCTTATGCAAGCCTGGACTTTGTGTACTCATGCTTCTGATTTTGGTCTCATGAAAATTGATTATGGAGGTTGTGTGTCTTATTCTAGTGAGAATCCTAATGGGGATGATCTAAAATCTATGAAATTGGACACAACAGTGCTTGGTCTGTCACCCAATGAGGCTAACGATGTGTGTTTCTGTGTGTGTGTGCATGTGAACTTGGATAGTTTATGTCAACACATGAAGGAAACAATGAATGTGTTGAACAAAATTTATGCTAAATGATTTGTAGTAGAAAGGACATGTTCTTTGTGGCCAAAGCAAGAAGATGTTTATTGTATTTAGTTTTATCAAAAATACCTTGAGGTGCCCCATTGGGTATTAAGGAATGGTTTTGTTTTCATGACTGCCATTTTCTCTCAAAGTTTCTCTTTGATTTTTCTGCATGACACATTGTTTTCAGGCATTCCATTGGAATATTCATGTTAAAACATGTGTCATTTCTCTAATCATAAGGATAATGTGAATGGAAATCCTCTAGGTTGAATTTTGGCTTTGTTGCAACACGAATTATTATCGATGTCATCTTTAGTTAAAAACAGGACCATTGTAGTCTATTTCCCTTTATTTTATAACAAACAAGAGTTGAAATAGATAACTTGAAAAAATTTTAAGGGCTTAGAATTTGCTTTAGGAGCAATAACCATTGGTAGATCACCCAAGGAGCTTATTAAATCTTTGTTGGTGCTCAAATGGATCCATTTGAAATTATCACATATGCTTTCAAGGTCGTGGTAGTAGCCATGAGGCTATGATACCTTGGAATTGAGCTCAAGTTTAGGAGATAGCGTTAGGGAGGTGAGGTAGTGAGCTACAAAGCCCAAGTGATGAACCACGCGATGAGGGTGAAGTCGATCTATGAAGGTTGGTGGCCCAAAATCTAGGAACTACAAGCATCAATTAGGAAACCATGTCGAAGGTGGAAGGTTCTGGGATGGGAAGAACTGTGATAGTAGACCCCCCCGCTCTCTCTATATGAAAAATTGGGGATACACCCCCCCCCCCCCCAACCCCGCTTTCCATTGATTTGTCCAAACCCACCTCCATCATTGATAGGAAGGCACAAAACCATGGTTGGAATCATGCTAGCACACCCTCCCCCTTGGAGACGTTAGCAAGGGTGGGGGGTGTTTTGATTAATATCACCCATTTATGGAGCCCTCTTCTACCATTGATCAGATGGATATATGGATAGGTGGGGTCGATCGTATATATATATATATATATATATATATATATATAGATATATATATAATTTATTTTTTGTTGGACTTAGGAGTGTGGTGGACCCTGGGGGCATGTGATGGATGATGAAGTGTATGCCCTAGTGCCATGTGGGTTAGGGTTGCCACCTAGAATTATGTGTGTGTGTGTGTGACTAATCTACTAGCCATGTGGAAGAAAAGAGACCAGTAAACTAGTTTGTCTCCAATGGGAACTGGAGGAAATTTGTGTAGAATAGGAGAATTACCAACATGAAGTAGAAGGAGTATGTATACTAAAAGTAAAGTTAGTTACCATCTAGGAGAAGGGAGTTATAGGTTAGTGGTGAGCAACTAGAGATTACATTTTGAGACATAAAAGAAATTAAGAAAAACAAGTTGAACTTCGTAGGGCCATAACTTTTAGCCCGAAAGTCAAAATTTGATATGTGACCAATTGAAGAAAAAAGATAATTTCAAATAGAATACAACCACCAACCTCAAATTTTAATTGGAGTACAATAATTATATGAAGGATTAAAATAAATTTATAGGGATTTTTGAAGAGGTAAAAATGGCCTAACAGGCTATAGGATTCCAGAGGGCATAACGTTTTGCCCTGATATTGGAATTGCAAAAATGAATAGTTGATATAAAGTTATTGATAGGGAAAATAATTTGGAAAACCCAGTATTTGAAATTAGCTGAGATTTGTAAATAAATTTGACAAGAAATCTACAGGTGTTTGGAAAAGAATTATTTGAGTAATTAAAAATTTCTAAAGTGCATAACTTTTAGTCTAGTTATCTGAATTGGAAAAATGAATATTCAATAGAAATCTATTGATCATCAGAACACATTGGTAAACTTGGAATTTGAATCTGTGAAGTAATTTTAAAGAAAACTCTCTTGGAAAGGTACAATATTACAACAGGGATATGAGGAATTTTAATAGAACTATGATCATTCAAGCATGGACTTGAGTTGAATATAGTAAATAATGGTGGTTTGGTAGTAATTAATATAAAACTCCTTGATTGGGGTTGTAATAAGGAAATGAAAATTTGTGATTTCTCTCTTTTTCATGATGGTTATGTATGACCAAGTAATAATGACCGGTTTCGAATAGTAAAGAATTGAATACAATGATAGCCACGATACATGGAAATAATGGCAATAACCATGGAAATAACAATGCAAGATATAGATGGTTGGTAAGACAATATGAATAGAACAAGGCATGATAGCTATACTAATGGAGTTCTCTGATATACATGTAAATGAGAAGGAAATTTCAGAAAATTCTCTAAACCTTCTCTTGTTCATGAATTATAAAATATTATGTTTGATGTGCATACGTATGTGAATATGAATATGAATAGTACTTGGTGATTGTATGATAATTGATAGCATTATGTCATGGTATTCATGCAGTAGATGATATGAGAAGCTAATCATGGTTGTTGTGATGCAGCTACTCAGGAAAACAATTGTATATATTATCTCACGGTTTGCATACCTTACTCTTTTGTGTTGAGTATACATGAATTATGAATTATAATTCTTAGGAATAGAATATGTATGGATAAAATATTGATTTCATGGGAATGTTTAATTTATAATTAGTTGTCATAAACTAAGGATATAATTTGGCAAATGCGGGATTGATAATGTTTTCTGATGCTCCTAAGTTGAACGTAAGGAGTATGGAAAATTAATCCAGATGTATAATAATACAAGGTAGACCTTGGAGGAGAAACATGCTTGGTTGTAAAAGAGGTTCAAGCACAAGACAATGATAATATGTGACAATTATCTTACAGGAATGGTATATAAAAAATAAAAATAAAAACCAGCAAGGCTGTAATGGATTGAATGTAGGAACTTTATGCAGAGATTGTATACATGTTTTTTGTTGTAGTGAATAAAGTAATATCGGACATGTGTATCTATTTTGAAGAAGACAGACCTACCATATTGTGTTTACAACAAGTTCAAAACAAAAATATATTTTTCTTTTTAAGTAAAAACTTATTTGAATGGACTAGATGCATTAATTAGAGTAATATTGTATCAAATTTTCAATCCATAATTAGCATATAAGGATTTCATACCATTTTCTTGCAAATGGTAGTAATAGACATCATACTGGAATGTTAAAAGGAACCCAGAAAGGTAGCACATCTGGCTACATAATAGGTCTAAACATGATATAAAAGGTTTAGATGAGGTATCTAACAATTTATGACAAACCTAGCACGAAAAGGTTACAAGTTAATGATAGGTTAAATACAAGTTGTCTCAAGTTGGTGGCAAGTTAAGATGGGTATTGTAATAGGATCATATACATGTTTTGTTACATGAATAAATGTGATAAAACAAATTTCCTACAAGTTATAAGATGTTGGTAATAGTTGTACAAAAGTGGTCATAGGTAGGTGACAGGTTCCTTATCAATTGTAACAGACTTGTCAAAGGTAGGTGACAATAGCATTACAGGTTACAAAAGGAGGATTGGTCATAGGTGGTAATAGGTTTAATAACAGGTTTTGTGATTAGTTTATCATAAGATGATAATTTGTTGCAATAGGTCTACAAAATTCCTATGACAATGTTGATGGTTCAAAATGTACCTCCAACGACTAAGGGGTCTCCCTTATGTGAAGTCCCAATTAGACCTCACACTGTTTGGGATAGGAGACTCATACGGTGATCTGAATTGGATCCATAAAAAGACTGTCGAGAACCATGATTGAGTCAGGTTGGACAAATCTCTAAAGAAATCCAAAACAGTATCAAAAACACCCTGAACCAGTGGCCATGGCAGCCGACGTGGAACAACGAGGACCTTGGTCAAAGCGTGCTCATCGAGACCCATGGAGACCACACAAGCGGCCAAAGTAGCCCTTGGAAGCCCTAGAATGGGAAAAGGAAGAGGTTTTTGATGCGCGATTAGTGCTCATTGCTAGGTAAACAGGGCCTTGAAGGGGAAGCCCGAGCACTTGATCACCTCGGGAGCCAGGAAACCGCAGGTGGAAAAAGAGAAAAATGCTAATGTACGAAGGCAGGGCCCGCGCGCTGGAAAACCGGTGGTATTGATCAGGGTGCCCTTGAATGGTAAGAGGTTTTGGATAGGAGTGGAGCGATTCCATACAATGATCGAGGCATGGTAGGCGGAGGTGAGAGAAAACCGCCATTGATCATGCACTATCGGTTGAGCAAGTCAACCGCGTGAAATGTGCGTCTGGCATTGGATCTAGAGGGCCGAGATCGGACGACTGAGATTGCACCCGATAGAAATAAGTGGAATTGACAGGGAATTAAGCTACATTCTAAAGGGATTTGGAATCCACTTGACCGCCATGGTGGAGGAAGAATACATCCATGGCGTAACTGAAGAAACGAACCGACGAAGCATGTTGACGCCATTTAGAGGAGGAAAAGTGGCCACTCCCTGAGCATTCATGATGACGCCGAATGTAAGGAACTCCAAGTGCAACTGTAGAAGGTGAATCAACACAGGTGGAAGAGGAACCAAACAGGCATAGGGATCGAATGGCTAAAGCCATGAACGGAGACAGTCGAATCAATTAGATTTTGGAGTTAGAATTGAGAAGAGTCCAAGTGATCAAGAGAGATAGTGAATAGTGAACCCTGAGAGGAGGATTGAACACAGAGAACGGTAAAGCTAAGTAGAAGAGACAGAGGTCCGAGCTGACCAGAGGCAGCATCGAGCACCAGAGAGCTTGAAGATTCAAGCCTTCCCATAGAGGAATCTGTCTGGACTGAGCATCACATTTGGATCTTTCCGCTGAAGACCAAGATGCCACAGAGCTGGTAGGAAGAAGAAGATTCTATGTACTCCAAGTGGCTTGGGGAATCCAAGAACCACCCTGCCAAGCAAAATCTGCTTCAGGAGAACTCATATTGATTCCCTGTATTGTAATTTCTCTGCTAAAAGACACAATAAAACAAGGCCACCATTGAAGCTGGATTGGAGACGTAGCCCTAGAGAATAGGGTGAAATCCTTATTAAAATTGCTTGTGTCTTTATGATTGCTTATTGTATTTCTCTGTTGTCTTTCCGTTTTATTATCTGTGTAATGGAAATCTGATTGATCAATTGTTTCAATAACACAGAACGCACACCAGCACATGAGTCTGTAACACCTTAGTTTAATAAATCTTTAGCTGATGGCACTCATAGGGTGAATATCAGATCATACGGTATGTGGGCCCAACTTCCACCATGAATGTTTCTACTCTTGGTTATCAAATGAGTAGGTGTCAAATCAGGACAAGAATGAAATTCCTAGGCAGTGAAACAAAATGATCCCAAGCTTTACAAATTATAGAAAGAGGTACAAACGAGTCTCAGCAATAATAAGAAGAGATATACCATGAGAGGGATTAGTGAGCTAAAACCCCATCAGACATAATAAAAAGGAACATGCATGAAGTTAATTGCAAAGTAGTTCACAATAGGTCACTGAAATGGAAATCAACAAGTGAACACAGATTCGGAAGTGAAACATACATGCAACCACTATATATCAGCCCATAACATATTGCGTGTATGAAAGTGTGCATATAAATATAGTGAAGTACCAGACGACTTATAAAACCACCATGAGTAAGCATGCAAATCAATGCTAAAGATAAAGAACATCTTATTAATATTGTTGCAAATTGAAATACATATCATGAAATTGGTCAAAACCCAATAGTGGAACATGGGTTGCTCATATTGTTTCCCAATGAAAAAACCTAACCCCACTGCAAATCCATTCTACTAGCTGCCAAGAGCTAAGCGGCTCTAGCTCTCAAGCATAAATCGACTATCTCTGGTCTTAACTGAACTCAAGTGCCAAAGTCGCTTAGTAGTGACACCAGAGGGAACATTTATAGAGATGAGGTGATTGTTCATGACCTTTCGGCTACCCTCATGACTCTTGAGATTACTTGCTTATTTCTCAAGCGAAAATGATTGTTACATGCCCACATCAGTCTTAAAATAGTGGATGATATAATGGTGGGAGATATTTTCATTATGATGAAGGGGAGAGAGGGAAGGTTGTAAAGGGTTATTGAAAACCCTAGAATTTTTGTTGCCCATATGTCATAATGTTGCGGATGCCTGGTCCTTTAACTGACATGTTCTCTTGCCACTATGCTTCATTCGCATTCATCAATCCTTTGGTGATGTGCCTTGGAGTTTATTGAGAATTTCTTGGAGTTTGCAAGTGACCAGCTCGATTGCTATGCAAGCTTTACGATACATCCTAAGTATTACACATAGACTGACGTCTTGCTACCTTCCTTTTGCCTTGGGGCTAGCTTGACTACAACATCTGTTGTTGGCCAGGATCATGCATTCCTACAACATTGATCCCTTCGGTCATTTTAGAAACCAATTAGGCTTAAGTGTCTTTATAAATTAAAGGGGTCTACCTTTGCATCTTTGGTCCTACACATTTACACAATAATTAATTAAGCATCAAGACAAAAGTATTCTGATGAAATATAAGAAATAAATATCATAATTCATAATGAACAAGAATTCTTAGACTTGAAATTCCTTGTGATTTCATGGTCACAAATTTGTGTGTTGCTCTGCTCCATGTTTTGGGACTAAGGTGGCACCAATGGTCACTCTCCCTGAGCGGTCAAATTATTATTGTGTTACTATCTTTCATGCTCCCTTTTCATCCTCACCCACATGTTGAGCAATTTTTGCATTGCATTTTTTTTTAAGCTTGCAATAGTGTCAAGTCAAATTACTTGGCCATTGTCATTGAATAATATGATGTTTTGCAAACATTTGAACCTTGCACTACCTAAAAAGTATTCATGGATGTACAACGTGTCTAAGAAACCTGGGGTTGGCGAGCTTTCTTCTTAAGCATACACCCATCATCAACACCCACATTTATGCTTCATTTTCCACATTTCTCGGGGTGGGTGGATGCTTTTCCTTTTATTGAAGTCATGAACCATATCCAATTCCTCACTGAATTCATATCCTTCACCCTTTCATCTAAATAATAAGACGGGCTTGGCATTGTAGTGGAAACAAGTGTTGGAAATAATACTGAGGGGGCGGGGGTTGAATCAGTATTAGCAAATCAATAATATTTTCATTTCTATTAATAGATTCATATACGCTACTTCAGTTAAGGCAACCCGCGTGTATACGCAACTATGTTTAATGAAACTAGCGTGTCTTATGATTCAGTTGGTTCATCATATGTTGATCTTTAATGAGTGCATCTAAACATTATTAAGCATGTAGACAATAAACAGGTGCAGTAAAAGAGAACAGATCATCACACATAAGAAGCACACATGAACACCATGATATAAGGTGGAAATCCAATGTGGGTGAAAACCACCTGCTGCAATTCGTCTCTATCTTCCTTAATAAGAAACCTCTTTTTACAATGGTTATGTAATGGTGCAGTCTTATACCAGTACGCAGGCTTCTACCTGTAGAAGGCTACAACCTTCTCTCGTTTTCCAGTTTCTACTAGAAGGGAGCTACAACCCCCTTAGCTCTTGTACTAGCCAATCCATTTACTAGTACGTAGGCGCAGGCCTACGATCTTCTTTCTTCCTCCAGGGACCACATTTCATAAATTTTCATACTGGATACTCCTAAAGAACAACACCATAATCTGAAGGCCACGTTTCATCCAATTTTCATACTGGACCCATCAACAACATTAAAGCACAAAATCAATCACCACTGCAAAACACCCATCAACTACACCTGCATCATCAATCTCTGAATCACCCAATACTAAAACACTGAAACCCTGTCAACAACCATATCCAACTGCAACTTCAAATATCATGTCTCATAATGTATACACTACAATGATGAATCAAACTAGCATACATATGCGCTTTCACCAAAGCCAACCTGTGTACATGTCTGCAAATATTTACTAATAACTCTGGAGCTGTTCTAGACATCAGTCATACCTAGATCATAACATTCATACAATAAAACATACGTCAATAATTCAGATCTAGTCTATCCATAATCAAACCATATAATGATAAAACATTCCAAGCCTTGAGATCTCGATCCATCGTTCATCATCATTCACATGGGTGCATCCTTGGTTCAGATCAATCACAGCATCATAAACCCATAACCGGCATACTAGATCTCACACTTCACCAGATATTCATCACTTGCACTCTTGCCCCCGTCTTGGCCTAAGGTCTTCTCCTTATATAGGTTTAGGCTTCTCTCAATACCATGGTCCAAAACCATGTAGAACCAATACCTTGGACCCAATACCTGAGGTCAACCCTTCAGACCAAATACCA
This sequence comes from Pinus tabuliformis, assembly GCA_031772625.1. Taxonomy (NCBI): domain Eukaryota; kingdom Viridiplantae; phylum Streptophyta; class Pinopsida; order Pinales; family Pinaceae; genus Pinus; species Pinus tabuliformis. The sequence continues at coordinate 371,053,580 of CM062807.1, read as the reverse complement.
TGGACTGATACCAAAATACCATGGACCAAAACTTAGTTTTCCAACATGTATGCATCTTTCCTTCTGTAAACCTGCGTGTGTACGTATACACGCCTTTTGTTCTGATACCCGCGTGTATATGCACTTTCATCAAGATTAACCTGCGTATGCCTCTCTCTTGACCTGCTGCACTATGATCTGTCATCTGAGTGAGTTTTCATCAAGAACAACACTTGTATCTTACTTCTGAGTGAGTTGCCATCAAGGACAACACCTGTATCATAATGCCAACAACAAGGACCCTTTAGAGAAATGATTGTCATCAATGATATATGGTAGTCTTGGTGATTTTTCATGGCCACCGATGTTTCCTTTTCGTTTGACAAATTAATTCACGCTCTTGGTGAAACAACACTTAACAAGATGCTTCCAATGTAGATATTTCATGAGACTTGATTAGCATGTCCTTATACCCCTTTCAACTCATATACTTCCATAAAGAAATTATGTGTGCTACGTTAGGGCTTAGTGGATTGCTCAGTGCATTGATTCTTTGTTTCCTTCTTGAAGAGACATTGCCAAGAGGATTTTACGTGGTCGCATAGTCATTGAAGGGGACAGGTCGCACCCATTGTTGGCTCCTTTAGGCACGATTTTGTGACCAAGCAACTTGGCAGAGGTCGCATAATTGCATTGGGGGAAAGTCACATCTCTTGGCTGCATGCTAGAATGCGGCTCAGTGACTTTAGTGGATGTTAAACTCATCGGGGTCACAATGGTCGCAAAGCATAGCTAGTCGCACCCCTTGGTATCTTGCCTCAGGAAATGAGATGTGACTCTGCAACCTATAGTGTTGATTAAGTAAGCCTTATGCCTTTTTCCAATCATAAGAGTTTGTGGATGTTTGTGTCTTAGTTTCTAGATGTGAGCAACAAACCTGCTTTTTTACAGGCGTGCAAAGTGTGGCTTCCATAGGTAGTTTTGGTGTTGTGCGTGGGAAATTTTGGGCTTCTCGGTGGCATACATGGTGTTCGAGATGTCACTCACTCAACCAAGTATTGGATCCAATCCAAAAAATAGCCAATCTCAGACGTTGAGTGAGATATAATATTTATTGGCCATTAAGAATGAAACCATCCAAGCTAACCTATCAGTTCACAACAAATTGTCTCTATTCAGTAGAGTTTCTCATCTTCCAGATCTTTCCTATTTCACAAAGGCCAACTGTTCCAACTACATCCAAGCACTGGGGAGGAAGTATCGCCATTCAAGCTAGTTCAAATGCGAATCATCCCATAAGATGGCTAAGATTTGGGCATCGCTTCGAATAGTAAGGCGTCAGTGCAAAACTTTAGTCAATCTAATCAACCCTCCTATTGATAATTCTCTTGAATTTATCTTGAATTATGACTCCTCTTTGACATGGGATATGTGTAGTAACATTAGCACAATCGATCGATTACAAATATGCCTTGGGATTAGACATCACACTAGTTTTGAGTCTTTACAATCGCACAAAATTCTTACTGGTTTTAATACATGCGTATAGTAGGTTGAGTGTTAGGTCTTGATAGCCTATAATCCTTTTTCATGTGGTGACACCACGCGTCCCACAACTATGCGCATAGTGTTTGTCTTTTAAGAAAGGAAACAAAAATGAAGTTGTGCCCCAGATGCATTACATAAGTGCAATGTCTCTCATATGTGTTCCTTCACCTTCCCACTGTGATTTAAAAAGCACCCTGGTGTGTTGACTTATCCCTCTCCACCCATATCAAACTATTCATAAGAGGGCATGGAGTGAACATAACTTAGCATTGCACCATGATGATTCTAAGGACTTGATAAGTGAGACCTTCATTCCATTTCAAAGAGATCATTCCAATGGTCCTTATGAATAAATAAATCCCTGTGATAATGCGACTTGGTGGAAGTTCAACTTGCTAGACATCACAAAATTGCATTCCAGATAGGTCACTCATCCTGACTACTTATGAAGTGCGACTTCTGTGGCTTTTGCAAATATATGACTTACCAAGGGTCACATGGTCACAAAAAGTAGCTAGTCGTACCCCTCAGTGTCCGACCTAAGGTGATGATGTGTGACTCTGCCTTTGAGTAACATGACAGTAGGTCACAGGTCATGACTTGAGGAGAGTCACAAAAAATGGGACCAATGATTTATGGGGAGGGAAGAATTTGCATGGTCACAGAAAAGAACAGGTCTCTTAACTACAAAATTTCCACATGAGGCCATTCTACGACCTAGCGACATTGGGAGAGCTCGCATAGTCGTCATGCAGTGAAACAATTCCTCACTGAAACTTTAAGCCAATTTATCCAAACCCCAAAATTTGAGTTGAAGGTCTTATGTGTTCCACTCGCACCATGATTTCTTGCAGCATGAATTAGCAACATTGTTGTCACAAGTTTGTTTTTGCCTCTCTATTCCCCTATTTAGCCTTTCTAATGGCTTTGATTTATGAACATATTTACCACCCATGCTGCACTATCTCTACTAACGAAGCAGTTAACTTGATATTGGATAAACACCATATTTGTTATGCATTGGCACTGTAACCTTAGACCGCTCCATCATTGCAGCAACACGTGTTCCCTTCCACATATGTCTTGGCCAACATGGAGTCATTCCAAATTCCCCATGCACTACATAAATGTATTAGCACCAAAAAAGGTTTTAACGTCCAACTTATATACCCTAATTACACTTTGGCATATAACCTCAGCGTACCCAACCAATGTTTTGTTTGGTTGTTAGCTGAATGTGTTTTCCTTTATACAGGTTCTTAATCATCACATATAGTGCCCCATTCTCAAATTCATCAAATTAACTACATATTTACAAGAACAATATGACATTAACGTTAATTATTATCCTAAATCATGGATATATATTATTGAAAGGCCCTTCACAAATTCCGTATGTCTTTAGGATCACAAAATGATACGAAGTCTTGGGGAATAATATCATGAAGTTCAAGTGGTTTGATTTCAAAGAATTGTTTGATGTTGATGCTACAATGATGGGTGGGCATCCATGCCAACTCCATTCAATTTACATTAATTCACAATTACACTTAAAATATCAACCAACCTTTAAATGCATGGCGTATGTGACTTCCATAGTCTTTGTATTTTAGGTTACGCAATAATATGTCGCAATATCCAAAACCCTCTCTTGTCTTGAACTTGGCCTTAAAAATCCTACTTACACCCTTTTAGTAGACACACCTAAGCACGTACCCTAGAAAATCTCGTATTGCTTTGATTCCAATTCCCATCATATCATATCTGTGAAACTTTGACTTGTGCATAGAATTACGTTTTCGTTAAAATGATACCATGCTTTAGAAGAAATGACATAAAGCTCATGGAAGAAATAAGGTTTCATTAACATGATATTTGAGTGGTGTCACTTCAAGCATTATTTAATATAAATGTTGCACCATTTGATGTGTATCAATCCACCTTTCACCTAGCTTCCTACATGAAAATGAGATAAAACATTTCGTTAAGTTAACCCACTCCCACACGGAATGAGTCAATCTTGCGGATAAGATAGACCTTCCTAGAATCTAATGATATCTAGTGACAAGCAAGCCAATCAAAAACTATCTTTCTCTAAATATGCAATATATAAACAAAGGAAAACAAGTGTTTTAGGCCTACCTTAGGTCCAATGCAAGTTTGTGGAAGCCTCGCTCCTTTGATCCAAATGAGCTCCCTTGTAGCGAATCTGCAAACACAAACAAGCAAACAAATTAAATAGCACTTGAAAAGCCAATATCATAAAGCATACTTATCATGATTATCAAGGAATTCATGAAACAAATGACATAAGACAATTTGTTGAGAAAAATGAATCTGATTGTATTAATTCAAATCAAAGAAGAACTTTACAACCTATGCCTTGATGCTGCACAAGCTCCTCCTAGGGTCCAACAAGAAGTCTCCTCTACTTTGACAAGTTTCACTCTCTTCCCAATGAAGCCAAAAGGTATGTGATCTCTCCTCTCAAGCTTAACTAGGAAGTCTCAATTCCACCAGCATTTACCCTCAAAAATGTTCAGCTTCTAACCTCTCTAGCAACCAACCCAATGCCTTAATTTATAGTGTAATGGAGGGAAGTTACTAGGTCCTCCTTCAAAGGGATAAAGCCCTCCTTCAAAGGGATAGCTCCTCTCATCAAGGGATTAGCTCCTTCTCTTTTGGGATGCATGAACCACCTAAGAGCGAACAATCCACGTCAAAATTCCTTCTAGAATCATCTAGAATTAACCCAAAGTGAGTTTTTTAGAATAAACTTGCGCCCTTTTGGCTTTTACAGGGGTCCACACCCACTCCTTTAGGGACAGAACGGGCAGGTCCACAGGTATTGTGAACAGGGGGTGCGGGACCGCAGGCAAGAGTGAAAGAAAGTACGGAACCAGAGCTTTGTTCACTTTCAATGTCTTTCTCTCATTTTCAAAGCTTGACTTGAAGATCTGAGGTCTGAGACTTGCTTACGAGGACAGTACAAGTGATGATAGACCCATACTGACTTCAAATAGTCATGGTGACAATATTTTTGTGTAACACATTGCCCCCTAAAGTGCGAAGTCTATAGTAGATGAGGATTGCATTTATCATTTAGGAAGAGTGAATTACTTTATCATTTCGAGGATCATCTTAGGGAGAGCCTAGTTGGAACCTGTAAAAACATTCAATGCAAAATATATATATGAGATCATATCATCGCTGAGGTAGGCATTCCCATACTCAGATCAAAACTGACTAGAAAACTAACTACTGCTCTGATATAGGAATGATCTTGTAATACATCACAAGTATAGACACGTGTAGACATAGTATGGACGTAGCCATTTGTTTATGAATAGTCCGGAATATAATGAATACAAAATTCCTCGCAGCCTGGATGGTAGAAACTAGATCCAGGGTCTTCATTTCTACTTCCTGAAATAGTACGATTCTAACCATGCGAATGAATGTGTTGAAGTCGAACATGGTAGAAACCACTTGATTACCAGTCAATGATGTAAATTGTTAACAAGTGTGAGAGAAACCACCAGTAATCTCAATGGCTCTCAAAGTACTCAGTACAATCCATGAGATGTGAATAGATGTGTTGATGTCGAACATGTCACAGAATCCTTTGATCGAAGGTCAATGATGCAGCCTGTCGTCAAAGGCGAGAAACCTGCCATTGAGGCATGTATATCCCAAGGTACTGACGATTTCTAGATCATCTTTCTAGATAATGAGCTGGAGTCGATAGATAGTGATCCGTCGTAGGTAAGCCCACAACACGAAATCATAGATTAAGTTTGAAGAAATTTAGTTGCAAGGACTGACTCAGGGATGGTCAAGATGGACGATAGACATTTTTCAGATGAATGGCTTATTGGCATTGACCTCTTGAACACATAACGACACGGTAGATGGTTTGGTGACAATTGACCCAAAGTTAATACCCAGAAACCGGCTGAAGACTTTCAATGTGGTTTGATCAACTGTTAGGCAAAGGATTTCCCAACCCAGGTGAATGAAAGTGTTGTGTTCAAGAGTGGTTACAAATTATGACAAACATGTTCATTTTTCTCTCTTTTCCCCATCATTTCTGGCAAGTACCTCTTTATTTTTGACAAGCTTGAGGAGGATAACATTTGCTTGATTATAAGCTCATCCTTCGAATGAGTCCAACTTAGTTGAAATTCGAACCCTAAGAAGGAGTGGTTCATTCCTGTTTGTAATTGAACAGGTCCTTTACTGTTAAATTTTAACGAGTCCGGTATAGGAGAAACTCGACGTTTTTCAATTTTAGAGAGTCTGAAAAAACTTAAGAAGACTCCAGGGTTGACCTTTTACGTAAATTTGTGTCTCCCAAGCCCGAAAAAATATAAAATAATACTTGAGAGAACCGCTTGATCATTACGACCAAGGAGTACTTTTCGTAACTAGTGCCTCTAATCCGAAAAAAGTAAAAAAGTGATCAATGACATGTCGTTTTATAACCAATATCGAATTTGAAACGACAAAAATCTGGCAATCTTTTCATGTTTTTATGGTCATAAAAAGAGCTGTAAGTGGACCGTATTTTTAGTTCTGTTTTAATGAGTTTAAAAAGAAAAACTTGACAATCTTTTCATGTTTTAGGAGTTAGAAAAGAGCTTAAAGGTGACTCTAATGTTTTTTCATCGAAAACGACCGATTTCGCCAGAAAATTCGTTATCTTGAACAAAAACTCAAACATTACTCGTACCTATTTAAAATGGATAAAAATGCTGCAAAAGTTACCTTTCTAAAGTGAAACATAAACAAATTTACAATTTATTTATTCAAAAAGCTTATAAAAAGGGCTTTCGTCAATTCATTTTTACCGTTTGAGATTTGGGTGAGAAAATAGAGCTTTTGGTTGGAAACTTCCCGTGAAGATTGCGGAAAATCCGTCCGTCGAAATCGAGCGCCGTCTCCTCCAGGTAATCCACATCATCCTACTCTTCAATTTTATCCATTTCAATTTGTTTTTTAGGGTTTCATTTCATTTTTTAGAGGATTTTTAGGCTAGAAACTCGCTCGCAGGGGCCCGCAGGTATAACACAGGCAGCCTGCGGACCTCGACTTTTTCTCAATGGGGAAAAAGTCAGGGGTCCGTACCTGCCGTGAAGGCAAGGTGTGGACCCATGCACTGTCTCTAACAGAGAGGGTGCGGTCCCCACAGCAAGGGTTTTTAACCCTAAATTTCTCAAAATTCACCCAAACAATTCAATTTTTTGCATTCTAATTTGCCTTTTTGTTAGATGTAGAGTATACATCATGCTTGATTCGTGAGAACGGGAGCACGAGGACGTAGATCTTGCCGCGTTAAATCACCAACCTTCGATCGATGCATTGAAGGCATGCGACTTGTACAAATTCTGGGCCATACCTAGTATGAGGGCCCAGGTGGACTTCTTGCAGTGGCTGGTAGACAGGTGGAGCATACAGGACCAGTGCTTCTTCATTGGTGGTCACCAGCTCAAAATGGAGTCGGCAGACATATACTTTTTGACTGGTTTGCCTAAGAGAGGTGAAGACTTGATTCTATTCGGGACTAGGCCAGGTGGCCAGTCTGTCGATAGCCTCCGACTAGAGTTCTGTAACAACCAGACTAGAGACAAAGGGATAGACATCAAAACCATATCTCGTCCTGAACTCATGGTGATTGCGTTTACTGTTACCAGGTTCTGTGGGAGCTCCGCACTACATATAGCCATTGGATCCCAGATGCGGATGGCAGTTGACTGCTTTCGAGGCACCATCTTCAACTGGTGCGATGCTGTGTTGGCTAATGTAAAATGCCAACTGAGCAGAGCCAAGAACGGACAACTGAAGACCTTTGGATATGGTGCTTTAGTTGTGAGATTTGGTCTAGAGAGGGTCCCAATGTTCGTCCCGCAGCACCTCACTGTTGGAGCTGGACTTCCTTGAGAGCCCAAACTGATGTGATGGGTTGCAGTTATGGCCTGTCATCCTGATGAGGGGACAGAGGTTGTTCGATTCAAACCTGAGTATTTCCATTGGTTGGAAAACATGGTTTTTGCTATTCAGGACTTTCCTTACGCTGGGGTAGATTTTCACGGTGACCCAGACATGGCTTTTCCATTAGGAGAGCAATGGGATGACTCAGGTAAAATCATTTTCAACATTTTCCTAATTTAATTTTTTTTTTTGTTTTTATCTCATCCCAAAATTGATAGTAAAAGTTTCAAATGCAGATGTGGGTCCATAGCAACCAGCCACTCTCCGGCCTTACGAGAGGAAACAACCAGCTGCAGCGACACCAGCCCCATAGGATGAATCAGCGGAGACCTTGGCCGAATTAGAGAGCCATCTAGAGCGTTTGACAGGAGACATTCCAGAGACCAGCATAGATGACATTCTTCATCGACTACAGCACTATGTGATTGGGGTCCCAGGACCTTTTAGGAGGTTCCTTTGTAAGGTGGCCCGTACAGTGGTTTCTTATCGAGATCATCACCAGTGATAGGATGATCGCCTATTGTAGATACATATGACATTTTTGCTTTTTGTATATCATTTTTGCCAATCATAAGGTGTTTTTCAACCTATGATTGAGGACGATGTATATTTTGACACACTCCTATATTATACTATATCACTATAACCGGCTTATCTTGTAAAACATGTTATAGAATGTTTTTAAATTTATTTGTATGATTATTGCAAATGTCTACTTAAAATTCGAGAAGCAATTGCATCTGCTAATGTATTTAAAGATCTTGGAATATGCTGATATTCAATATAATCAAATTCAAGTTCCAAGAGACGCACTCTCAAAAATAATCTCAATAACACTGGATTTCTAATGGCATATACTCTATTAAGCTGTAATACAACGAGTTCAGAATCTAACCTCACTATCAAACTCCGAATCCCAAATGAAATAGATTCAGATAATAACTCAATCACTGCACTATACTCGGCAATGTTGTTCGTTGTTTGACTGAGGCTTACCCCATGCATAGATATTAACTCGTCAGAGGGCGAATAGATAAACCAAGCTGTGGAAGAAATGTTCCGTGTATTACAACAAGCACCATCAGCAAAACCAATGTATGTTTGGAGAGGCATCGACATCTGCAATATCAAGAGTAAAACCAAGATAAGCAGGAATAATGATGAAAAACACTCTCTAAGCTAAGCACACTTTTTAAACTAAAACACACCAGCTAGAAAGAAAACTAACCTAACTAAAAATCTCCACACCCATATTTTAAGCATAATACCTCTTTAGGTAAAGACCATTTCTGGGTTTACCTAAAGAGTCCCCGTCAAATTCTACCAATTCATAGGCCCCTTTTGCTAGCTTTCGCTTGACAACATAGGGACCATGCCACATAGGAAAGAATTTTCCAGTGCCTAATTTATCATTAGCTTGATCGTACAATAAGACTAGGTCTCATTCCGAAAAATTTCGAGGGGTCACATTTCGATCATACTGAGCTTTAATATGTTTTGCATGAGTTTCGATCGCTAATGCAGCATCACGTCGATTCTCATCTAGTTGAGCCAAGTATAACAAACGCTTTTCCTCTTCGGAAGTGGCTGGAAGTAAATCGATGGCCATTTGCAATGACGAGATTTCCATTCAATGGGTAACACAGCTTCCAGACCATAAACTAGTTGGAAAGGAGTGAACCCTGTTGGAGTTTTTACTGAGGTTCGATATGCCCAAAGCGCTGAAAATAGCATGTTATGCCAATTCGACCTGTGAATCCCAATGATTCGTCGGATCATGATGACTAGAACTTTGTTGATGGCTTCAACCAGACCATTAGCTTGTGGATAATAAGGAGTTGAACTATCGTGACGCCAGCCAAGCTGGCCTGTAAGTTCAGTCATCATAACGTTTCGAAAATGATGCCCATGATCAGTGTTAATCGCTTGTGGAACACCAAAACTAGCAATTATATGATTGAACATGAAAATCGCAGTTGTTTTGTTGTCTGCCTCAAATGTAGGCATCGCCTTGGCCCACATGGTAAAATAATCTACTGCAAGTATGATATACGCATGCCCCCCGGCCGAGTGAGGGTTACATGTAATAAAATCGATACCCCATTTTGCAAACGGGTCGACGGCAATTATAGGGTGGAGAGGAGCAGGTGGAGTGCGCATCTTTCGATAAAAAATTTGGCAGTTGTTGCATTTTTGGACCGCGTTAATACAGTCTTTAAAAAAAGACGGCTAGAAGTAGCCAGCGCGCAATATCTTTTGGGCTGTGGCATACCCAGACATATGACCGCCACACACTCCAGAGTGACAGTGATTTAGAACCCTTTCAGCTTCCTCATGAGTTAAGCAACGTCGAAAAATAGAGTCCGCCCCACGGTGATAAAGAGTATCTCCAATAATTCTGAATTGTTGGGACTGGAATCATATTTTTCGACGTTCCGACTTTGAAATTTCTGGCCGAAAGGATTGGGTCTGGAGATAAACAATGATATCCCCATACCATGGATCTAAAGTGCTGATTAGAAACAAGGATTCTTCCACAATGGGCTCCTCCGCCACAGTTTCCGTGTCAGCATGCGGGAAGTCACACATTAACTCCGCAAAAACTAAAGATTTCTTCGACTTAGACTTTTCAAATTCCAAGTCGAACTCCTGCAGGATTACAATCCATTTAGACTACTTTCCCCCTAGCAATTGCTTGGTTAAAATATAGATCATAGGGTTGCAATAAAAAATTACTGTAGTTTTACGTAGTAAAATGTAATGATGAAAACGTTGGACAACTTGAACAGCTACCAATGCCAATTTCTCCACATGTGATTATTTTAGCTCAGTTGGATTTAAAGTTTGACTAAGGTAATATATCACATTTTCAGTACCGAATTCATCTTCCTGAACTAACACCATTCTAATGGTGAAATGGGAGGCGGCAAGATACAAGAAGTAGTCCTGGTTGTAGTTGGGAGGATGCAATAACGGTGCATGGGTCAATGCGTGTTTTAGTGCATCAAAAGATTTCTCAGCTATGTCATCCCAAAAGAATGGAGTATTCTGTTTCAACAACTGGGTAAAACCCTTTGTGATCTCAGCATAGAATGCCAAAAGGATGAAACCCACGGCCATCAAAGGCTTTTAGAATCGTCGGGGATTGATTTAGTGAAGGAGAACCAAGCGATCTCCAACACTGTATCGACATAATAAACATTGAGGCTCCCTCATCAATCATAGTCCTGTAAATAGGTTTGTTTTTTACTATCACTGGGATCTGGAAAGTCATTTGATGAGGTAAGCACGGTGTACTATTTTCTAGATCAAAAATTATAAAGTTCGAGTCCTGAACGTCAACAGCTCCTATAGCCGACAATAGTAATTTACGTTGTGCTAGACATGATTGCAACACTTCCAAAGCTGACATTGCTGAAGGTGAAACAGCTAAATCTTCAACAATGTTATAGTTCTGAGCTGCTCTCGCATGTGGATTGAAAGCTAACTTTCGAAGTATACCCTTGGCAGGCGGTTTGCTTACTAAGTCTGGGTTAGGTTTCTCGATCTGTAGTGGATCGAAACCAGGAGCTGAGGTTTATGGGTTAGAATGAGAAGATTCTGCTTCTTTACCATCAACAGGACTTTTACTACAATAATCATGTGATCGAGTCGCAATCCTAACATGGGACATCATCAGTATGGGTTCTTCATTGGAATTTGAGGAAGAACCTATCATCTTATTGTCTTAACTTGGAAAAGGATCCTTCAAAACAGCAGACGTTTGGGAATCTTCGACAATTTTCGCAACCTCTGCACGATGAGGGCAGTCTCTTATAAAATGCTCTTCGTAAAAAATGAGACAAGGATAACGAGGTTTGTGTTTCTCATCATTTGATTCCACTTTTTCTGGTTTCTCTTTCGAATCTTTATTTGTTTTATTTTTCTTCTTACCACTAGATTTTGATTTGATTGTAGATGACTCTACAACATGAATATCAGCGGAAATTTCCGCAGAAGAATCTCTTGTCGGGGAATCTGGCAAGGTTATGATAGGAGAAGAATTCTTGGAAGACTTCTTCTTACTTTTAGTATTAACCGTACCAATCATACCATCAGTGGCATGAGACCCTAAAGGAGCTGCAGCGATTTGATTTTGATTAGGAAGATCGGGGATTTTCTCATGTAACATACCTGACTGTGTATAAACTAAGTCAAGGCACTGTGCTTGAGAAATTACTTGCTCCTCAGTAATGACTCCGGCCTTAGCTACATCCTCAGTGATCTTTGGCAATAAAGATTTTACAAACCATTCGGCTAAGATCTGATCCGGAATAAAAACCCTCACTAAACGCCATCGACATCTCCATTCATGAATGTGATCTGAAATGTAAGTGGACATTGACTGCTTTAATGATGTTAGTAATTCCGTGCCATTGTCATATCTGAAAGGCAACTGAAAATGAGTTAAAAACGAAGTAGCTAACTGACTAAAGTTATAAAAAGTGGCTCCCGGTAACTCAATGTACCACTTGGCCGCAAGACTAATTAGAGTGCACTGGAAAAGCCTTAAACAGATTGAATCATCCGAAATGGAATTAGACGCACACCAGAGGTGATAAGTCATCTCATGGTTTGACGGGTCCTCTCCTGATTTGCCTTCAAACTTAAGAATATCACTGGGCAACTTATTCGGCATTGGCGACCAAAACGGAAGATAGTTAATTGGATCGTTCGTTAGGCGCGACGAGTTAGGCAAGTCCAAAGCTGCGATAAACGATAACTGACGATTAGGGTCCCTAAAACTCTGGGTCATGAGACCAGCCCCAGGAGGAGGATATCCATGATAACTAGGAATTGGGATTGCATTTGGGATATTGTATCCTCCCGGAAAACCAGGATTAACCGGACCGTACAGGGGTTGTTGAGGTTGTTGATATGTATTCCCAGGGTACAGTTGATACTGATAGACTGGCTGCTGCACAGTGGGACCGAATTGGTACTGTCCCTGGTATAGTTGATAAGTAAATTGAGGTTGACTTGTGACAACCGTACTTGAACCAGGTTTTCCTACAGGCATCTGAACTGAAGTTTGAAATGTGGATCCAGACTGAGGTAAAGATGTCTGAGGAGTTGATACAGGAGCAGTAGAAACTGGAGCTGTCGATACTCCAGAAGTAGGTGGGGTAGATTGAACAGATGTTGCAGCAGCTGTTTGAGGCAGAGTACGAGGCGTACTAGGCCCGGGCTGAGAAACTACAGAAGGTACAGAAGTTTGAATAGTTGACTAGACAGGTTGTTGGGGTGAACCAAAAACTAAGGGTTGTCCAGTTTGAGATGACAATTGTACATTCGGTTGCAAGACCTATTGAGTTTGCAATGGATCCCACACTAAGTTCATTCTGGGGTATGGACCCATAACAGGTTGAGAATATTGAGGACCATAACCAGGTTGAGGGTAGGGTTGATAATTCAGAGGTACATTTCTAGTTCGTTGAACATATGATTGACCGAAAGGTGGTTAGAAACCTTGGTTCGAGTACTGACCTTGGGGTTGATAACCCTGAGGTACGTATTGATACTGGGGTTGACCTTGAGGTACATATTGATACTAGGGTTGACCTTGAGGTACATATTGAGTCTGGGGTTGACCTTGAGGAACGTACTGCCCCGTAGGTATGTACTATCCTTGATGTTGCCCCCCAGGTGATAATATAGGATTTTGAGGCTGCCCCCCAGGCAATAACTGGCCACCTTGAGGTTGAAGATTAGGAATAGTACCTGACATCATGAGAATATCTTCTACACTCAACAGCTTAGTACCATTATTTCCAGTTAATAACCCTTATTCAATGGGTTGAGGAGATGCTCCCGAGAAAGTACCAGTAAGTGACTGATACCCAGAGGGAATAGAAGGACCGCCATACAAAAAGGATTCTTGAGATTGAGAAAACATGGACGACTATCTTGACATATTTAACGGAGGATAATAACCTCTAGGTGTTGGGTGATAAGGAATACAAGGTGGTGAAAAACTTAGTCCTGGGTTTTCCAAAAAGTTAGTCAATGAAAGATACCAAGCACTACTCCTAGGTGGACTGTAAAAGATCAATTCACACTCCCTAAGTTCTATAACAGGATGATTTTCTGGGATAGGGATGCCTACTTCTTCCTCCGGAGTAGCAAGTTCTTCAACAGCTATAAGTCCAGAAGGAATATTTTGGGTAATTATTATTTCTACCCTGGGTGAACCAGGACCACTAGAAGTTGGAGCGGTAAACCCCGATGTTGGAGTAGCAGCAAATTCACTTTTAGGTTCGGATATTTCAGGTTCCTCACCTATATCACTAGTAGATGAAAAGCTACCAGTAATTTCGAAAACAGACACAGATTGTGGATTATAATCTGCTACTAGAGCTTGAAAATTAGGATGTACCACTAAAGAAGACTCTCCTTCTTCAGGTGACCCAACTCTACTGTCTCTTGGAGTTATGAGGGCTCTTAACCCTTTAGGCTGGCTTGGTGAAAACTTAGGAGGTTGGCCCCGAAGTCTACGGGACTTCCTCTAATTCAGCCACGATTAAAAATTTTAACTACTTCACACGCAAACAAAGTAAAATCTCAATGAAAACCACCTAAAGCCTCTAAAGAACCAAAAAAATTTGAATCACACGCCTAAAGAATCTAGGAGATCAAACCACACACAAACAGTAACTTTCTGTACTGAAAACACTAATTGGTGATGAAATCCAACGTCACAGAGTTCAATACAGAAATGGCGGTTGGAACAGTTACCCCGGCAACCTGCTTAATGAATAGACTGGCACAAGTTCCTTCACTAAACCGTCTCGAGTGAAGAGAACCCCCCAGAAAATCCAAGTGAGTCTAGCCAACGTCTGCTCCAGGTACAGTGGGATATTCCCACCACTGTCACCTTAGGAAGAATCCTATAGAATATGGTCACTATGGTTACCAACGGAAACAAATATACCTGGGGGAATAGTCTACGATCCGATACGCACGCAAGGGCAGAGTAACAAGCTCAATCCCCTTGAAGGCTCCTTGACATAATCCAAGGTTTACCAACAAGTGACCCCAGGCTCCTCAACAATGGTTAATCCGAGGTTTACCATTTTTAATACGTGAATATCTGGCGTCATTCCCAATGAGGAAGGGTTGATTCCCACACTGGTTCAGACACAATCTCGTGCTTCTCCTTTAAGAGGAGCTTTCCCAAAGCATAGATGCAACAATTGGATTTTTCTCCTACCGTAAGATACATCTACTTGTTTGTTTTACTATCTTGGAGAGTTAATTACTCCCTACTCCAAGACACTAGCCTAAGCTATGTTGGTGTATTAGAGCCCTAGAAATAAAAATATTACTAGATAGATTTTACTTTAAGCGTTATTTTTAATGGTTTTTGTTTAAGTCAAGAGGCACGGAGATGAAACTTGTGGTGTGAAGACTCGACTCGAAATCAGCAAAAAATGCACTTAAGATGATTAAGCAATCTTTTCCCTTCAATGAACTTCTAGCTAGGAAAGAGTTTGAGAATGCAAATGCTTGTAAACACAAATCTTTCTTAACAAACAAATTAAATGAAGAGCTTTTTGTCTTTTCCAATGCACTCAAAACGAGACAACTAGTTATTTTCACAAAAATTTCCCCTTTCTTTCAAACATTCAAACAATACAAAAACAAACTTTTTCCAAAAGAGATTTTTTTATTTTTATAAAACACTGAAAACTATGGAAATAACTAATCTTGAGATCTATAAACTATAAAAAACTATTTGAAGTCAAAGCTTACAAGATGTCTTTTTCAAGGATGTTTTACTTAGCTATAAACAAACTAAGGACTAATTTGTCCAGAATCACAAATCAGTCAAAAAACAACCAATTTTTGTTTTCTTTTCTAAAAATGAAATCCAAACTTTCAACACAAGCATTTTCGAAGTTTTGCAAAGAGAAAACACAAGATGGGTTCCTCAACAAAGGCAAATTTTGCAAATGGTCAGACTCATAAGAAGGCCAGTAAAAACCAAGGTGATCTGAGGCTTCTACAACTTCTAAGCTGTGAGCTACTACAAGACCAAAATGAAAATCAAGCCCGGCAACCAAAACTTCTAGGAATTTCACCTAAAACCCTAACAACAATGGAATTAACCTAAAAAAAGCTTCTGACAAGTTACATGTAGGTCTGGGCAGGGGATAATAACATCTAAACAAAAAATAAACTGACTGAAAGAGAAAATCTTAAGTTTTTCAAAATTTTAGCAGGGTCTGCAGGCCCACAGTCCACACAGGTGTGGTACCACTCTGTGCTAAAAGAAAAAGTGCGGATAGGTCCGCACTGTGTTGCAAGCCGAGGGTGCGGTCCTCTCCCAAAGTTATGAAAAGCAAAAAATAATCCTAGATCTACTAAATCTACCCATTTCGACACACAACAAGCCAAAAACAAAAACAAAAACACAGTTTCTTAGGTCAAAGTAAAAACAAGGAAAAAATCAAGTCCCCAGTGAACTCGCCATTTTGTCACACAGAATGAGTCGATCTTGCGGACAAGATAGACCTTCCTAGAATCTAATGATATCTAGTGACAAGCAAGCCAATCAAAAACTATATTTCTCTAAATATGCAATATATAAACAAAAGAAAACAAGTGTTTTAGGCCTACCTTGGGTCCAATGCAAGTTTGTGGAAGCCTTTCTCCTTTGATCCAAATGAGCTCCCTTGTAGTGAATCTGCAAACACAAATAAGCAAACAAATTAAATAGCACCTAAAAAGCCAATATCATAAAGAATACTTATCATGATGATTAAGGAATTCATGAAACAAATGACATAAAACAATTTGTTGAGAAAAATGAATCTGATTGTATTAATTCAAATCAAAGAAGAACTTTACAACCTGTGCCTTGATGTTGTACAAGCTCCTCCTAGGGTCCAACAAGAAGTCTCCTCTACTTTGACAAGTTTCACTCTCTTCCCAATGAAGCCAAAAGGTATGTGATCTCTCCTCTCAAGCTTAACTAGGAAGTCTCAATTCCACCAACATTTACCCTAAAAAATGTTCAGCTTCTAACCTCTCTAGCAACCAGCCCAATGCCTTAATTTATAGTGCAATGGAGGGAAGTTACTAGGTCCTCCTTCAAAGGGATAGCTCCTCTCATCAAGGGATTAGCTCCTTCTCTTTTGGGATGCATGAACCACCTAAGAGCGAACAATCCACGTCAAAATTCCTTCTAGAATCATCTAGAATTAACCCAAAGTGAGTTTTTTAGAATAAACTTGCACCTTTTTGACTTTCACAGGGGTTCGCACCCACTCCTTTAGGGACAGAGCGGGCAGGTCCACAGGTATTGTGAACAGGGGGTGCGGGACTGTAGGCAACACTGAGAGAAAGTGCGGAACCAGAGCTTTGTTGATTTTCAATGTCTTTCTCTCATTTTCAAAGCTTGACTTGAAGATCTGAGGTCTGAGACTTTCTTAGGAGGATAGTACAAGTGATGATAAACCCATACTGACTGCAAATAGTCATGGTGACAATATTTTTGTGTAACACCCACGCTAATGAGAGGATGGAAGATGAATAGTAATAAGATATTCTTCATGTATGGAAAATAAACAATGATAAAATCATCGATTGAAGGGTCACATATGTAATAATCAAAATTAAGGTGTCGGGAATTGTGTGAGTTTGGCAAGATACACTTAAATTTCATCATCCAAGCATCCTAATGGGCATGTTAATTGCAAGTGGCACCGATATATCATCTTGTGCCTAGCAATCATTCAAGAATGAGACTACATGCTAAGGAATGAGTGTGGATGCAAAGTATGGTTGGTGATAAAGAGTGTTCCCACAACTTGCATAACACGAGGAGTGTGAAGCTAAGGGGAACATGTTATGGTATCACATTGCAAACCTTGATGCATTCCAAGAACCAATATGGATAATAAAAAATATATGCAATATGACTACATTGGTTTTCATCGTTGTTATATCCTAGAACAATTCAAACAATTCAATTTATGAGCATATGCATTCAGCCTTGAAAAGAAAGGGGGGGCACCCAAAAATTTTGTGTATGGCCAAACATTTTGGGTGCTATTGTAGAGGCTACAACAATTGGTGAACCACTAGTAGAATCCAACATCTCTGCCAACATCCTTATAATAGGGTGAGTTTAGATACTGATGCAAGGGAATATTGAACAGTTATTATGGGTACCTCTTGTGTTGCCTTGACCTTTGTCGATATGCCTTCCCTTTTTGTCTCATCTAGGTCTTGCTAGTTAGAAATCACCAAATTATAAGTTCACACTTGTTGGTAGTTGATGATGATGCAAAGAATGAGGCAAAGGGCTTATTGCATTCAGAATTTTAAAAGTAAGTTTTTGGTGTTGCTCCACTGCTAGGAGGCCTAGACAGTGCCCCAGTGGAGTCACTCCAAGAAATCACAAACTTCGCTTTGCTACCAGTGAGCCTGGTCAGTACCCCTTCGGAGTCGTCACATTTCCTCTTTGTGTAAGAAGCCTTTATCAATTCTTTACCCTTTATTTAATTTCATATTTGTTTATGTGTGCATTTGCACTTATTACTAGGTGTTTGTTGCATCAGGGTGGATGAGGGATCCCGACTTATTTTACGAGAAGGAGAGGTTGTTTCTTGTTTGATAGAAACTAAGAGATATCCTAATTTAGGTTTTCCCTCATGCCAAGATTCCACACCTCATTTCCAGTTAACAAGTGAACAAACAACACCATCCATCAAACAAGACCACGTTGAGCAATAGCTTCAGGTTATGGGTATAGGTCATTCAAACTCATTAAGGTTCCCCACAAGAAATTTGTTCTTATATTCCTTTTTAATAAGTTAGACTTGTAGGAGAGATATCCCATAGGCAACTTTGATGATTGGTTCTATGAAAAGCTACCCATTGGTGTAACCATCACAACTTCACATAATCATTAGGGCTAGGGTTTTAATTCTAGGGTTAGGTTGCGAGGGAACTCTCTTAGGGTCTCAACATGTACGAAGAGGTTGAAGCAATCACTTGAAGGTTTGAGCAAGTACAAAAAGGAGTGAGAGAGCTATTCACAGTACCCAAGGTTCCAAAGCTTCTGGTTCACAAAGGCTCATGCAACGATATGCAACATAGAGGAAATTCCAGGCTAGGTCAAAGGTGAGTGTGTGCTAAGCGAGAAGGGAGGTGCATAATGAAATGCATCAGATAGGGCTTATGATGCAATATAATGCTACGTGTAGAAGGGCTCAGCTAACGGTAGATAAAATAACTATGGAAAGATGGTATGTATGCTATACAACAATGAGGAGTGCAATAGTGTGGATGCAAGCTAGTGCAAAATTGAAAAGAAGGAAACCAACCACCTATGGTAAGGAAGAAAAAAACATAGTAGATTTAAATCATAAACAAAATTATAATCAGCAAATGAATAAGAAAAACCTAAAACCTAACTAATGTAAACCCTAAATCCTAATTTAACAAAAGACAAGGTTGGGTTATGTGAAATCAAACTTCCAGTGCAACCACCACAACAGTTCTTGACCTGCAAAAACAAATATGACAACAATTAGAATTTGTAAAAAGAATTGTGTAGAAAATAAAATGCCTACCTGTACAGGATGCACAACAGACTGAAAATCTCATCTACTTATAGGGAAACATGCCAGAAAATACCTTTCAAAGAAAACTGCAACCCAATCGTGGTAAATCGAATCAAAAGTGTGAATTTTATAGTAATTGAGCCATGACATACATCCATGCGTGCTTAACCCTAAAACCAATGCAAGTAAGAAAATATGTTTCCAGCTAATAGAGGAATTTGCCAGATTAATATGATTAACAACCCTATCCCGTTGTAGAGGATGATCAACTTGATAACTCTAAAAAGAGGAGCTTCTAGATTTTAGAAATTTGTGGTTTGTATCTTTTGATTTAGTTACCAAAGAACCAACAGTAAAAACCATTTTTCATCAACATTTCAAATCCCAACAAGGATCCATCATTAGTGTTCTCAACAAAAGGTTTAGGGTTTGATGTTGCTCCTAAAAACCTACCTATTGAGAATATGATCTATAACATAGAAGATGGGATTAATAACCTTTCTTTGGAGGATAAGGAAGCATTAAGACAAGAGTTTTCCCTCATTATGAGAAAGGCCAAAACTCCCAAAAGTAATTTAAGTAAAGTAGAACAAATTGCCTTTAAATCCTTGCAGGGCAATGATAAAATTGTAGTTCTTAAGCCAGAGAAGGGAGGGGTAGCAATGATCTTGGATATATAAGACTATGTATGCAAAATGAATGAACACCTCGGATGTGGCAGTTATAAGAAGTTGAGCAATAATCCCATTCCCAAAATTATGAAGGAGGTAAAAAAGACAATTTCAGATTCTAGCCTTGAGGATAAATTAAAGAAAAGATTAATCCCTTCTTGTGAAACTATCCTAAGAATTTATGGTTTACCCAAGATCCATAAAGAAGGGGTTCCTCTTAGACCAATAGTTAATACCGTTGGTTCCCCAACTTATGAACTTGCTAAGTATGTTGCTAAAATCCTTAAGCCCCTTGTCGGGAATACTAATTCCTTCATCAAGGACTCCCATGATTTTGTGAATATTTTTAAAAATGAGAGGGTAGACCATGATGACATCCTTGTAAGCTTTGACGTAGTATCCTTATTCACCAAGATCCCCTTGATGAAGCCATTCAAGTTATAAAAGATGTTACTGATCCAGAAACTACAAGGCTAGCTGAAATCTGCTTGCAGTCAACTGCTTTCACCTTCCAAGGAGAATATTATGAGCAGACATCTGGGGTGGCAATGGGATCACCCCTTTCGCCAATTGTGGCCAACATATACATGGAATACTTTGAAACGAAATCCCTTGAGTCATACCCTTTGAAGCCAGCCTGGTGGAAATGATTCGTCGATGATACCAATATAAAATGGACTCATGGTAAAATAGAGCTTAACACATTTTTTATTCACCTCAACTTCATCTCTCTGTTATCACCTAGAACTACAGTCCATGTACATAATGTTTTCCCAAACAAAAAAAAAATTCATTGTCAAAAATTGTGTGTCAAATGGTTATGGTCCTATGTGTGTCACTTAGGGATTATGATTTAAAAAGGTATTGATGTGAATCATTGCAAAAAACCGTTAATCATCCTCCATCATAATTGTTTAAGGCATGTCTTGTCTTGTTTGCGTCATTGGTCCTTTTCGCAGTTTCGCAGCGCAGTCTGATTGGCCAATTTGGCAGCGCAATGATGTTTCCGCCTTTTCGTAGCGTGTCATTTACCAGCCATTTCGTAGCGCATTTTGTTAATTTATAACTGTCTGCGCTACGAAATCGGGGATTCGGGGATTTTGCAGCGCGTTTTCTTGAAATGTCAAGTCTGGGGGGATGAGTCATTAGGTCCGTCCATATATTGTCAGTTGATGTCCTCTCCAGGTCATTATGGGTCATCATTCCGCCATGAGGTTCAGAACCACGCACATAAACATCATTCAAAGTGATTTTATGATGTATGGTAGTGTCATGATATTTGTTATTAGTGCGTAAACTGACTTGCTTGTATGACAAGACTATTGAAGCGCAAAGGAGCCCGAGTTTTCATTTAAAAGGACCTGATTGCAAGCGAGCCTGCATTCCAAAGTTCGAAGTTGCCTTTTGAGTTGAAGCTGCTGTTAGTTCTCTGTCCGAAAGTTTTCAAAGTAAAATGGAGAAGAGGGAGCATCGATCCGGTAGGTGCCAAAGAACAGAACCGGAGGGGCTTGATCTTACGTTAAAGGATGAAGGTGTAGCAAGAGCTTTTAAAAATGCTGGTTGCTGGAGGTTTTGTGAGAAGTTGCAGGGAGGGCACGCAGAGGTAACAAAAGCTTTTGCATTGAATTTTACTGGTTTAAACTCTAAGGTGTCAATGCTAGAATTCCCTGTATCTCCAGAAGCCATTTCTAATGTGACTGAGATTCCTAGAGGAGGACATGAATGGTTCAAAAATTTCAAATTCGATATGAGCCCCTGTAAGGAATTCTTGAAGGAGCCTTATGTAAATGAGGATCTCACAAAGGCTGTGCCAAGGAGTTACGTGAAGGAACATTTTGCACTGCTCCTTACATGCATCCAAAAATATTTAACATGCGAAGGGAGGTATAACAAAGTTTATTCCTATCATTTTGAACTTTTGTTACATTTCACAGGCAAAGCATCAATAGATATCCCTTTCTACTTGTTCAGAAGCCTCAGTAAAATGTGTGATAAAATTCAACTGAAAAAAGATGACTGTGAAACATCACTGTTTCACCATGGTTTGGTAAAGCTGTTAGTGTTAGATGGTTTGCAGAAGATTGGTAAAGATTGGAACTCCTTTATTTTTATGGCTGGCTTTCAGAGCAAGACAGGCCTCACTCCATTGCCTGTTAGGGAAAGAGAAGAAATAATTGAATAACCTACTCTTGCTGAGCTTAGAAAGGAGGTGAAAGATCAGAAGAAGTCCAAAACCAAGTTGAGGAAACCAGTGAAGCCCTTGATAGTCAAGGAGACACCTCAGTCATCATCAAAAGAGAAGGTCAAACAGAGGAAGGATGCACCTAGACCAAGTGAAGTTGAAAGGGTATCAAGAGTAAAAACCAGAGGTCAGTTAAGCAAGGAGAAAGGCAAGTCAATTGCTGTTGAAGAAAGTCCTATGTCAAAAGCTAGTTTAACTGATTTACTTGAGGCAATTGAGCTTGAACAAGATCAGCCAGTGCAGATTGAGCCAATAGAGTTTGAGCAGGACCAACCAGTGCAGCCAATGCACATTGACTTAACCCAATCCTCACTAGAGAGCATGAAGAAATCAAAGGCTTCGAAAAGGTTAAGGTTTGAGGAGCCTAGTGAAGAATATGTGTTCAAGCCACGGAGGCCAATTACAAGAAGACAAATGAAAGAGGCCGAGAAAGTGCATAAAGAGGAGGCAGCTGTAAAAATGCCCAGTATAGAGTTTCTTGAAGTTTTGACTAAAACAGTGCATGCAGCTAGGCATAAAGACAAGAGTAAAAAGGTTATTATTAGCCAAGGAGGAAATGTCATAGCTATCAGGAACCAGGCAGGAACAACCCAGAAAGAAGTGGCCCAGATAAAGAATGTTTCTAGAGAACGTGCAGTGAGATATGCTAATTATAGAAGGGTTGTATTAAAAGGCAGCACAAGCCTAGTGGGTCAAGCTGACTCGGGGTCTGATGTATTTTCGTGGATGGTACCAGCACTTAAGCAAGAAAAACTCATAAGAAAGCTGAACATGAGCCTGAGATCAGAAAATAAGGCTTTGAAGAAAGAGGTTAGCAGTTTGAAGAAGAAGCTAGGTAAACTAGCTCACTGATTTAAAAGGAAAGGTGCTTTTCAAGTTTTGATAAATTTTGGTTTAAGCTCCATCATTTTGAAACTATTTAGGTCCTTAACACCTGTACAAAATGTCTGAAGAAATCATGAGTTTAAGCAGAAAGCGCTTCAAGATAAATATGTTCTGTTTTGACAAAAACAGCAGTTTCGTAGCGTGCTACGAAACTGCTGTAGATGCTGTTTTATAAGAAAACAATGAATTTGATGATGAGGTCAGCGAATTTTGAAAGGAATGCCTCGAGGACAGGAGGGAGACCATACAAGGCTATCATAGCAATTCAAACAGTGACAGGTGTGAGTTTTGGAGGAAAGGTGAAATATTTTGTTTTTTGCTAAAGTTTTCTTAAAGATACTTTATGACCGAATTACTAGGGTTCTGGTAGGGTTACCAGAATTTTTGGTTTGTACACCTGTTCAGTCCACAAGGCATCCAGATCATGAGGCATATGGTGTTATGCGTTGTTATTGAAGAATTAAAGAGCTTGGAGCGTGGTCTTTAAGTAGTAAAGAATAATGGAAGACAGGGACCGTGAAAACAGGGCACTCATCTTTACTAATTAATGAGCCATCTACACAGCTAGTATCCAAGGCCAGCTCGTTCAGTGAATGCTCCTCCAACATATCTCGGCCACAACAGAAAATGTACAGGTGTCAAAGCTCAAGAAAGGCATCATGCATACGAGGAGATAGAGTTAGAATTTCAATGTGATTAGGACTCTATGTATTTACAGCACAATACTTTATGTATTTAATAAGTTTGTTTAAAAATAGATAAGGTTAGTTAATGATAGACCATCGAGCTCCCCTCATGCTGGAGGAGGAGACTCAAGGTAGTTTTAGTTTTGTTTTCCTATATATAGGAGAAACTCTGATGTAAGTGGGGTTGGAGATTTATAAAAGAAACAGAGTTTTTATATTGGCTAATGTAAAAGACTTTTGACAGTAATAGAAAGATTACTTTTTCTTCCCAAGATTCATCTTGTGTTCAAAGGCTCAGAATATATGTGGTTTGTCTTTATCCTTTCTGTTTTACAGCTCAATAGACATGCAATCACTCTGAATTCACCTAGTGCTCAGACTTCCTGTGTATGTTTATGAGTTGAGGTTCTTTTTGAGAAATGTTCTGAGTGTTTAAACATTATATGCCTTGGCTTCCATGATTGAGTAGTTAATAGTTTACTGCAGAGGTGTTTGACTCCATGAGCCCAATGGAAGAAGTGTTATTTTGTTGTTCCAACCAGCTTATTTTCATGTACTGTTTGAAGAGTTAGCCATCTTTTCTTGTTATTAATCCATATCAAAAATCTGTGAGAGAGCCCTCTCTGACTAAGGAGGCTAAGCCTTAGTCTAAAGCCTGGTTTGAAATAGTTGCATGAGATCTTGCTAAGTAGCAGCCCTTAGTACACGATTTTGTGATAACACTCTCAAAAAATAAAATTTACTATGGAGCTAGAAGAAAACATCAGAATCCCATTTTTAGATGTACTCATCATCAGGAAGGAAGATGGCTCTTTAGGGCATAAGGTTTTCAGGAAGTCAATCCACACAGAAACCTATCTCCATGCTGATTCCCACCATCACCCAACCCAGAATTTTGGTGTTCTAAACACTATGGCTATCAGAGCCCTTCAAATTTTTGACTCTGAGCATCTGGATGAAGAGAAGAAGCATTTAGTTTTGACTTTTAAGGGTATAGACTACAAAGAAAAAGAAATTAAAATAGCTATAGAGAGAGCTAAAAGAAGGGTGTTATCTCAAGAACCTAAGGCTCAAGACCAACCTCAGTGTGGTAGGTTATTTCTACCTTATATTCAAGGAGTGACAGATAAGATTGCTAAAATCTTGAGAAAGAAAAACATAATCACGCAATTCTCAGCACTTGGAACTATTAGGCAAGGAATGAAGTTTGTCAAAGATAATATTGATAGACATCAAATTAAGGGAGTCTATAAAATCAATTGTTCACGTGGAAAAAGTTACATTGGTGAAACAGGTCACTCCTTGCAGACAAGACTCAAAGATCATGGAGCTGATATTAGGAATGAAAGATCTCGTACTTCAACCCTGGCAGAGCATTCCTCAAAAGCTAAGCACCATATCTGTTTAGAAAATGCCTCTATCCTCGCAAGAGAAGAGCAACATCATAGGCAAAAGATTAGAGAAGCTCTTGAGATTATCAAACATCCACGTAATCTCAACAACAACAATGGCATTGAGATTAGTGGAAGTTGGCTTCCCTTAATCAAAGAAATTAAGATCACCAATACATCTCAAGGTATAGCGCGCAATGGGTAGATATCTCCCTCTCTTATTCCAATAGCTAGTAGTATTTCTATTATTGTTACTCTTAATAATAATTTTCAAAACTATTAAGTATGATAATAATAATAATAATAATAATTTAATTATAACATTTACAATATTGATTATAATAATAACTATTAATTATTAATAATTAATAACAATTAAGATCTATTAATTATTATTAATAATAATAACTATTATTAACTATTAACTATTACTAATTATTAATAACTATTAACTAATATTAATTATTATTAATTGTTAATTATTATTATTATTATTATTATTAACTATTATTAATTATTATTAACTATTAACTATTATTAATAATTAAATAAAAACTAAAAAAGATAATAGTAAATATTATTAATCAAGCTGACCTTCATTTCATCCTTAAATCAACTCACCTCATAACTATTAAAATCTCTTACTTAAGCTCTTCTACTATCAACATTCAAGAAGTCTTGATGATGGATCCCTGTTGGGATTTGAAACGTTGACGAAAAATCGTTTTTATTGTGGGTTCTCTGGTAACTAAGTCAAAAGAGGAGCTTCTGTCAGGTGTAACTGAGATATGTGAGGACTCAAATGCAGAAACCATCATTTTAGAAACCCTAGTTTAGAAACCATCAGTGGAAGCTGAGGTGTCTCATCATCCTAACAAATCTCTGAACCTTCAAACAAAACACCATCAAATATTGGTAGCTTCACAAGCTTTGCAAGTGGATGTCTGTGGTTATCGTTGCTTGTGATTAGACAGCTCTCAGTGAAAATATTGTGGATTGGATCCGATGTCTGAATATTGATATATTGCCAACTCGAGAGATCAGATTGTTTAGATTCCCAAAAATGAACCAAATCAACCGAAAGAGTCTAAGGCAAACGGGAGGTCAGGAGATGGGCGCCTTTCCATATATAATATTGTAGGACATCATCTGATAGTGTATGTTGATAGACTGTACTTGCCAGGAAACAATAAAAAATATTTGAGACAATGGCTAGGACACTCCCTTCAACAAACAAATTAGGGTATAGAGGTTAATGCACATCAACTGAAAGGTGATGGAAATATTTTCTCAGAGAGACATTGCTTGAATCAGATGATTTCCAAGATGAGCTCGCATCTGGAAAGATGATGTCGAGAGGAGTGTGATGTGCATAAACCCTAATTTCAGAAACCTTAATTCGACTAGGTTCAAAGGTCTCATCAGGAACGTGAGAACCTGACATAACCATTGGTTGAAGCTGAAGTGCCTCAACTTATTGATGAGTCTCTAAACATTCGAAACGAAAGTCATCAAATTTTGGTGGATTTGTAGGATCAACATAGGGATACGTAGGATAATCACCATAGGTGTGAGTGGATATATTTTCAGTAAAATGAGAATCATTGAAACCACCAGTTTGATCAACTTGGGTAGATGACACATAAGGCTCTTAATGGATTGGGAGTGAAGTGGAATTAATGAGAGAGCCAACTCGAGCTGGGCGAGATTCATGGCCATCTTCTTCACCTATTAAAGGCTAAGAGTGGAAACATCAAGCATAAGGGATTCAAAATATGCATCCCTTGACTGTGAAACATCACCCCCATGCACATTATTGCAATCAACGCGAGAAAGATAAATATGTGAATGATTTGTGGGAACCATCGGTGTAGTAGATCCATGGACTAAATTAGGGTAGAATGGATGCATAGGATCAGATGAGGGGTCACCAATAAAACCTTGGATCACATCCTACCCATTTATGTTCGCCAAAGGGAAATATGGATTTACAGGACTAATGAGGTCCATGGATCTAATGGGACAGTCAACTTTACCTGAGACAAGATCAAAGCCATCATGGGCAAGTGAATGAGATCAAGGAATATAGTGAGACATATGTTGAATGGACTCAATCAGGGTTCCATCAGCAGGAAGAGATGTTATATAATTTTCAGATTCAAGATCAAAAGGATGTACGAGAGATTTAGAGCTGAGATCATCAGATTCATTTCCTAGAAAGCGCTTTTCATCGTTTGAACCATTTATGGCCAAAATATTATTATGTGACAAGTCATGAGGATGATGAGAAATCCCACAAGTAGTAATATCCTCCTTGAAAGCTTGAGGTTGTTCTAGATTCAGAGAGAGAGGCGAAACAAGTTAAGGGGTAAAATCTAGATACTTTGTAATATGCAAATTAAGATATTCATGAGAATCTAGATTTGTTTCAAATTGGATTTGTAGCAAAGAAACGATGACCAACCATTGAAAATTTTCCCTCAAATATCACCAGTCGACATCTCTTTTAGGAAATTCAAAACAAAGATCTACAAATCTAAGAATAAATTCCTCTAAAGATTCCTTAGGTTTCATCCTAAGCTCATTTACCCTCATTAACACATCTTGAAAATCGTACCTATGAAACGCTTGTGAGAGCTTACCAATGAGTTTCTCAAATGAATGAATGGAAGCTACTAGCAACGTGTGGCACCATTTCTTGACGCGACCTTCCATGGTGGGGAGAAAATCACGCAAGCAAACTCTTCATCGTTGATCTCATAAGATTCGCAAAACTCGAGGAAATTAGAAATGTGATCGGTTATGGATGCTCCATCCTCACCATCAAACTTTAACTGAGACAAGTGATAGAGTTTCTCCTCGGGGATTAAACATTGAAAAATGGACAAGTCAAGAAAACACCTTGGGAGCATGATTTGGAATGGATCCATTTACAGATACGAGACTAAACTGCAGGCTCCAAGGGCTCATCTTGTCATCCAACCCTCCTAGCGCCAATTTTTTGACGAGTCGAAATGTACCACCAACGACTAAGGGGTCTCCCCAGTGTGAAGACCCAATTAGACCTCACACCATTGAGCCCTATCTGGTATGTGGGCCCGACTACCATCGTGAATGTTTATGCTCTTAGTTATCAAATGAGGAGGTGTTAGAGTGGGACAAGAATGAAATACTCAGGCAGTGAAACAGAATCAACCAAATATTGACGAATTACAGAAAGAGGTGCAAACGAGTCTTAACAATAATAAGAAGAGATATACCAT
Source organism: Pinus tabuliformis (assembly GCA_031772625.1). NCBI lineage: Eukaryota > Viridiplantae > Streptophyta > Pinopsida > Pinales > Pinaceae > Pinus > Pinus tabuliformis. Next base: position 371,025,312 of record CM062807.1, on the reverse strand, counting down.
GAGAGGGTCTAGTGGGATAAAACCCAATCAGACATAATAAACATGAACACGCCAGAAGGTAATTGCAAAGTAGTTCACAATAGGTCACAGACATGGCAAGGAACAAGTGAACATAGATTCGAAAGTGAAACATACATGTAACCACTATGTATGAGTCCATAACGCATTGCATGTATGAAAGCGCGCATACAAATATCATGAAGTACCAAACAATAATATAACCACCATGAGTAAGCATGGGAATCAGTGTTGAAGATCAAGAACATCTTATTAATATTGTTGCAACTTGGAATACATATCATGCAAATGGTCAAAGCCAAATAGTGGAACATGGGTTGCTCATACCATTGCCCGATGCCAAAACCCTAACCCCACCGCAAATCCACTCTACTAGCTACCAAAAGTTGAGTTGCTCTAGCTCTCAAGCATAAATTAACTATCTCTAGTCTTAGCTTCAACTGAAGTGCAAAACTACCTTGGTAATGAGGTCTGAGGGAACATTTACAAAGATGAGGTGTCTGTTCACCTACCATGACCCATGGCCTTCCCTCATGAACTCTCAGCTACCCTCATGACTCTTGAGATTACCTACTTCTTTCTCAAGCCAAAATCATTGTTACATGCCCACATCAGTCCTAACATAGTGGTTGATATAATGGTGGGCGATATTTGCATTATGATGAAGGAGAGAGAGGGAAGGATGTAGAGGGTTGTTGGAAACCCTAGAATGCCTTTTTCCCATATGTCGCAATGATGTAGATGCCTGGTCCTTGAACCAACCTGTTCTCTTGCCACTATGCTTTGCTCGCATTCACCAATCCTGTAGTGATGTGCCTTGGAATTTATTAAGAATTTCTTGGAGTTTGCAAGGGACCACCTGGTTTGCTATGCAAGCTTTATGATACATCCTAAATCTTACACATAGACTAACATCTTGCTACCTTCCTTTTCCCTTGGGGCTAGCTTGACTACAACATCTGTTGTTGGCCAGGATCATGCATTTCTGCAACATCGATCCCTTGGGTCATTTTAGCAACCAATTCGGCTTAGGTGTTTGTATAAATGGCAGGGGTATACCTTTGTAGCTTCGGTCCTACACATGCACACAATCATTAATTAAGCATCAAGAAAAAATTATTCTGATGAAATATAAGAAATAAATATCACAATTAATAATGAACAAGAATTCTTAGCCTTTCATGGTCACAAATTTGTGTGTTTCTCTGCTTCTTGTTGTGGGACTGAGGTGGTGCTAATGGTCGCTCTCCCTGAGTGGTCAGATTATTATTCAAAACTAACTTTCATGCTCCCTTTTCATTCTTGCCCACATGTTGAGCAATTTTTGCATTGCATTGTTTTTTAAACACTTGCAACAGGGTCAAGTCAAATTCCTTGGCCATTGTCTTTGAATAATACGACATTTTGAAAACATTCAAAACTTGTACTACCTGAAAAGTATTTGTGGACACACAACCTGTCTAACAAACCCGGAGTCCACGAGCTTTCTTCTTGAGCCTACACCCATCATCAACACCCACAGTTATGCTTCTCATGCCATGTTTCTGGGGTGGGTGGATGCTTTCCTTTTATTGAAGTCATGAATCTCCAATTCCTCCCTGAATTCATATCCTTCTCTCTTTCATCTAAATAATAAGATGAGCTTTGCATTGTAGTGGAAAAAATGACCATTCAGAGAAATTATTTTCATCAACGATATATGGTAGTCTCGGTGATTGTTAATGGGAATCAGTATTTCCTTTTTCATTCGACTAATTAATTCACGGTCCTGGGGAAACGATTCTTAAAAAGATGCTTCCAACACATAGATTTCATGCGACTTGAATCAGCACATCGTCATACCCACTTCATGCCATATACTTCCATAAATCAATTACTTGTGTTGCGTTAGGCCTTAGCGGATTTCTCAATGCATTGATTCTTCGTTTCCTTCTTGAAGAGACATTGGCAAGAGGATTTTGTGTGCTCGCATAGTCACTCAAGGGGATAGGTTGCACCCTTTGTTGGCTCGTTCATGCACGATTTTGTGACCAAGCAACTTGGGAGAGGTCGCATAATCACATTGGAGGCAAGTCTCATATCCTAGCTACATGGTGGAATGTTGCTCAAAGACTTTATTATATGTTATACTCATCGAGGTCAGAATAGTCGCAAAGCATAGCTAGTCGCACCCCTCGGTATCTTGCCTAAGTCAATGAGATGTGACTCTGTGACCTATAGCTTTTTTCAGCTGAGCCTTGCGGATTTTTCGAATCATAAGAGTTTGTGGATGTTTTTGTCTTAGTTTCTAGATGTGAGCAACGAACCTATTTTGTTACAGACGTGCGTAAGCATGGCTTCCACGGGTAGGTTTGGTGGCATGCATGGGCCATTTTGGGCTTCTTGGTGGCATACACAGTGCTCCAGATGTCACCCACTATTATTTCAGATCAACCGAGTAATGGATCCAATCCCAAAAATATCCAAGCTCAGATGTTGAGTGCAATATAATATTTATTGGCCATTAAGAATGAAACCATCCCGGCTAACCTATCAGTTCACAACAAATTGTCTCTATTTAGTAGAGCTTCTCGTCTTCCACACCTTTCCTTTTTCACAAAGCCCGGATGTTCCAACTATATCCAAGCACTGGGGAGGAAATATCACCATTCAAGCTAGTTCAGATGCAAATCATCCCATAATATGGCTAAGATTTGGTCATCGCTTGGAATAGTAAGGCGTTGATGCAATTTTTTAGTCGATAAAATCAACCCTGCTACTGATAACTCTCTTGAATTTCTCTTTAATTCTAACTCCTCTTTGAAATGGGATATATGTAGTAACATTAGCACAATCGACCCATTACAATATTCCTTGGGATTAGACATCACACTAGTTTTGAGTCTGTACAATCACACAACATGGTTACTCATTTTAATTCATGCATACAGTAGGTTGGTCATTAGGTCTTGATAGCCTATAATTATTTTGCATGTGGTGATACCATGCATCCCACAACTGCGCACATAGTGTTTTTCTTTTAAGAAAGGAAACAAAAATGTAGTTGTGGTCCCAAGGTATTACATAAATTCGATGTCTCTCATACGCATTCCTTCACCTTCACACTATGTTTTAACAAGCACCCCCATGCATTGACTTATCCCTCTCTGCCCATATTGGATTATTCATAAGAGGGCATGGAGTGAACATAACTTAGCGCAACAACATGATGACTCTGTGGACTTAACAAGTGAGGCCTTCATTTCCTTTCAGAGAGATCATTCCAATGGTCCTTATGAATAAATAAATCCCTGTGATAATGCGACTTGGTGAAAGTTCAACTTGCTAGAGGTCGTAAAGTTGTATTCCAAATAGGTTGCTCGTCTTGGCTACTTATGGAGTGCGACTTTTACAACTTCTGTGAAGATATGACTTACCAAAGGTCACATGTTCACAAAATGTAGCTAGTTGTACCCCTCGGTGTCCTACCTGAGGCGATGAGGTGCGAATATGCCTTTGAGTAACATGACGAGAGGTCACAGGTCGTGATTTGATGATAGTTGCAAAAAAAGGGACCAACGATTTATGGGAGGGGAGGAGATTGCAGAAAAGGGCAGGTTGCTTAACTACAGAATTTCCCCATGAGGCCATTCTATGACCTAGTGACCTTGGGAGAGGTCGCATAGTCGCCATGCAGTGAAACACTTCATGACTAAAACCTTAAACCAATGCATCCAAACCCCAAAATTCAAGTTCAAGGTCTTTTCTGTGCCACTCACACCATGATTTCTTGTAGCATACATTAGCCACATTACTATCACAAGTTTTTTGGCCTCTCGATGCCCCTATTCTGTCTTTTGAATGGCTTCAGTTTATGAAAGCATCTTCCAACCATGATGCACTATCTGTGCTGACGAAGTAGTTAACTTGATATTGAATAAACACCATATTTTTTGTGTGTTGGCACTGTAACCTTGGACCGCTCCATCATTGCAACAACACGTGTTCCCTTCCACGTATATCTTGGTCAGCATAGACTCATTCCAAATTCCTCATGCACTGCATACATGTATTAGCACTAGCAAAGGCATTAATGCCCAACTTGTATACCCTCATCACACTTTGGCATATAACCTCGGTGTACCCGGTCAATGTTTTATTTGGTTGTTAGCTAAATGCATTTTCCTTTATACTGGTTCTTAATCATCACATATAGCGCCCCATTCTCAAAGTGACTGATTGTGATCCTCAAGCATGGATATTTATTATCGAAAGGCCCTTCACAAATTCCGTTTGTCTTTAGGATCACAAAATGATACCAAGCCTTGGGAAATAACATCATGAAGTTCAAGCATTTGATTTCAAATAATTGTTCGATGTAGATGCTATAATGGTGGGTGGGCATCCATGCCAACTTCATTTAATTTCCATTAATTCATAATCACGCTTAAAGTATCAACCAACCTTTACATGCATGGGGTATGTGACTTCCATAGTCTTTGTATTTTACATTACACAATAACATGTCGCAATATCCAAAACCCTCTCTTGTCTTGAACTCGGCCTTAAAAATCCTACTTACGCCCTTTTAGCGCATGCACCTAAGCATGTACCCTAGAAAATGCCTTATTGCTTTGATTCCAATTACCATCATATCATATATGTGAAACTTTGAGTCATCCATAGAATTGTGTTTTCCTTAAAACGATACCATACTTAAGAATAAATAACATAATTCTCATGGAAGAAATAAGATTTAATTAACATTAGATTCCAGTGGTCTCACTTCAAGCATTATTTAATATAAATGTTGCACCGGTTGATGTTTACCAATCCACCTTTCTCCTAGCTCCCTGCATGAAAATAAGATAAAGCATTTCGCTAATTTAACCCACATTAATGAGAGAGTGGAAGATAAATAGTAATAAAATAGTCTTCATGTATGGAAAATAAGAAATGATAAAATCATCCATTGAAGGAGCACATATGTAATAATCAAAATTAAGGTGTCATGAATTGTGTGAGTTGGGCAAGGCATACTTAAATTTCAGCATCCAAGCATCCTAATGGGCGTATTAATTGCAAGTGGCATCGATATATCATCTAGTTCATAGAATGGATTCAAGAATGAGACTGCAAGCTAAGGAATGAGTGTGGATGCAAAGTATGGTTGGTGATAAGGAGTGTCCCAAATGATAGATTCATCATTGGGGTTCTTGTGTCTTTAAGGACTTGATTGAAGTCCCCACTCTCCCCACCATTTTCATAACATGAGGAGTGTGAAGCTTAGGGGGACATGTTATGGTAATCACATTGTAAACCTTGATGCATTCCAAGAACCAATATGGATAATAAGAGATGTATGCAACAATATGACATTGGTTAGATCCTAGAACAATTCAACTGGTTCAATTTATGATCATATGCGTTTAGCCTTGAAAAGAAAGCGGGGGTACCCAAAATTTTTGGATATGGCCAAAAATTTTGGGTGTTGTTGTAGTAGCTACAACAGACAGGCTTAAGGAAATTTGCAATAAATCTTCTAATAGGTCTTGTATACATGTTTTAATAGTTCTTCTGAAAAATATTGTATACAGCTTATGATATCTCCTTTGACAGGTCTTGATAGGTATACAACATGGTTGTCATAAGGTTGTACTAGGTATTATCGCAAGATTAATGACAAGTTATGAAAGGTTTCATGATAGGTCACAACAGGTGTTATGACAAGTTGTAGTGACCTGTAATAGGTTTAATGAACCTTTAACAAGGTTGATTGTTATATAAATTTAAACAAAGAATCAAGAAGGAAGGCAATTAAAAGTGCAAGAATAGTAGTTAAAAATACATGTGTGCCTACAGGAATTGTATGCAGGGCTAGTGCTTGTGATTGACATATTTGAAAGACATCTTTGAATTTGGCTTTTTACATTATATCAAATTCCAATCTTCATAATTTGTTTATGATTCCATGCAATTGGTTATCAATTTCCTTTGTTGAAAGAAAGAAAATATACATGTATATTTCCCTATGTGTATATCTATATCTATATATATATATATATATATATATATACACGCTTTTGTATGTGGGCATTAACTACTACAAGTATTAATGTTATGTTTTTATTCCCTCTAGGTGTGAAAATGATGATGTTGAGATGACACACTTTCCAGCATGGGGTAGAAACCTCGAAATCCTGTTGATGTGCAGATGGAACTGGAAGACTGGAGGATGCCCTAGGAGGAAGTCATGCATGAGGATATGGACTTGTAGATACATATTGTGACCTCAAGTTACTATGTAGTAGTAGATTTATATTATGAGTATATGATGCACTGAGTATAGTGCATAAAATAAGGCAGGGGGGATGTAATACCCCTACCCATTTATGATTTTGTGAAAATATTTACAATGATATTAGGTTGGTGAGTTGGATGAATATAACAATTAGGATGATGAGCCGAGTCATGTTATGAGGCTTCCATGCCCATGTAGATATGATTGGATAAGTTTTGAGGCCACCATTCCCAAACATATATGCCAGCTTTGATTAAGTGACCAGAGGGCTAGGATTGTAAATAAAATGTAATTAGTAAATATTTTAATAATAATAAATAGGCTAGATATGGAACCCATTACATGGTAAGAGTATAGGGAGTATGCAACTCCACACTGAAAAGGGGCAATGATGTTGGATTATGGGTGTTAATGGTGAGGGATCTTAGGGTCCACGTGACTTTAGTGTGCACCACTTGGCTAAGAAAGGTCATGCATAATTAGGATTATTCATCCATTCATGGTCACTATGGTGACTACCATTATGATGATCGTTGCTCTGAGGAGGATAAAAATTTTGGGCTTTATTCCCGAGAAACGAATGGGTGAAAATTAATCTTGGGGTTTGGACTAGCTGGGAGTTGTATCAATTTATGGGATGGAGGGTTCCTAGAGCCTTAGAGAAGCATGACTCTTGGGTTAGCACCTTGGTTGTTGAAGTACGGTTATTATTGGTTTATTGTTTCATATGGAGTTGTAGCCCTAGCTCGGGGGTGACCCATAGTTGAAATCCATGAACCACATGGTCTATGCTAGGGTAGAATGTGGAGAGCCCATAACTAGTCAATATTTTGTACATATAGTTGTTGCATTTTATGTTTCTTGCAAATTAATGATTTCTTTGGAAACCCTAGTTTTAGGGTTTTGAGCATTTACATGTATTTATGTGTTTGTATGTATTTCTATGTATTTATGTGATTTACAGCTCATGTGCTAAATTATGGATGTATGATGAAATCCTAATTCCAAGGTTTTTTGCTTAATATCTTTAAATTTGTCTATTCCACCATGCCATATTTTTATGTGTCATGTTTTACATTTATGGGTTGTTCTACAATAAACCCTATTTGGTTTTGTAATTATATGAATGTTTATGTATTACAAATTATATTGTCACGTATGAGTTTAAAATTTTGCAATTGGTTCTATGTTACTAGTTGTTTACAACTAATTAAAATTGCCATGTATGACTCTAACTTGTTAGCGAATAACCCTAAATCACTACGTAAAAGTTAACAATTAAAGTGTTGCATTGATTTCTTGGTAATTTTACACTTTTTTAATGGATTCTAGTTTGGGTTGATACCCTGGTTGCAAATTCACATGTGAGGCTTTGGCTGTGAGCCAGGGTTAAATAAAGATAATTATAGGTTTCTTCTCTTCCGTAGAGAAATCAAGTGGTTTATATGGCGTGGTTTTGGTAAAGTTTCCTAACAATAGGATAAGGAAATTACATGCATCTTATCTATCCTTTGTAATATGAATTTTCTATCACAACAAGTCCATTCTAAAAACACACACCTGAAATCTCTTATGATCCTTATTTTAATTTGTATAAATTCCCATAGTATGGACTATGGAAAACACTCTTTAGTTCTGAAAAACATTGTTCTTTATTATTAATATAAGTGTTGTTGTTCTCGGCAATTAATGTTCTCGTGAAAGTATTCCTTATGATTTGTTTCATATTTTAGAATTTTTCAACAACCTAAAGTTTATATGAGTTTTCTAGGAGTGCTTTACCAACCCAGGAGGGTTCCATGTGTAAGGAATATGTTTCTTGTTCTTTATTTTTCCTTTAACTTCAGTCGAATGAGTGTGTGTTATTTTAATTCCTTTACTTTCCTACTTTTTATAGTTTGTGTATGAATGCACATTAAATGATATTTGCATGAAATGTTAAATTGCTTAAAGAATTGTTTTACTTGATTAAAAAACTTATGAATAGTTGAAATATTGATTAGAATGATTCTTTAATTATATCAAGACAAGAAACTGTTGGCTTAGTAGGTCCTAACCCAGGTTCAGAGTTAGTTGTGCCAAACAAAACCCTACATTACTGGTCCTTTCAGCATCAATTCGCGTAGAGCATACTGAAGTCTCACCCAAAGCAGTATGGGGGGATGTTGGAACCAAGTTTCCGCATCCAACGATTAGTGTGATGTCTTTCTATGACCTAGATCCGTCTCCACGTAGATCTCTAAGCCCTTGAGGCTTAGTGCTGTAGTTCTCTTCGATAGGCCTGTAGACCTCCACAAAGGTCCACGACTGACTTTTGTAGACCTTGAACAGATGAGTTAGCCACTTACACACACCATAGATTGACCTTAGATCAGTGTTTACTCAGATCTACCTAAGTGCCTAATAAACTTAACAAAAAGTGTTATCAACTTCATGTAATCACTTAACATTAATTGCGTTCATTTAATAAGACAGATCCAGTAAAGTTGTGCATCAATACATCATTATTTCATAAATACATCATTCATCACAACATATATCATAAGCATAAATAACAGAAGTATGGAGATAAAACACAATAATTTCTGCAATAGTCTTCTTTATTGATCTTTAGTATAAGTTTACAGACTCAAAACTTCATTGTGCACTCAACTGCATGGGTCCATGCACTCAGCTACAGACACTACTCTAGGCCTCTACACACTCAGCTATAGATCCTTTCCTCCCTCTAAGACTTACTTCTCTGTGCTAACTCTCTAGACTCCTTTCGTCGTACCCATAGACAAAGAAATCTCTATCCCTTAAACTCTCTAAGACACACCTATTTATACAATCCCATGGTTCGTGGACCATGGGTAGATCTTCAAAAACCAACTCAAGTTTACATAGTGAGGGTAAAAACCCTTTTTGGCTCTTAACTAACTCCACGATTTACGTCCACAATTCACGAAGACTTTACATCTTTATACATCAAATCTTCATCTTTTGCCCAAAAACTAACCCAAGGGACCCCATCCCAATAGACCCCCAACACAAAGGTCATGAATTGCCATCTAGTCACTCGACTGGTGTGGTGATCTTGCTGTGAAGATCCCCCAGCTCCACCTGCACAACTGTTACTTCAGCCGCGCTCTGCATGGTTTCCTGCTTCACTTGTTCGATCAACTGCTCTGTAGTTGGTCCTTTACCGATCAACTGCTCTGTAGTTGGTCCTTTACCGACTCGCTTGATCTTTTGTTGTGTGAGCTACAAGTTCATAAGATTTTCCTAAATGTTGGTTGAGACTTGGTAGGCTTCTTCCAACTAAGGATCCAACCTAGCCTTAAGCAGTGCCTTAAGTTCCACCTTTGCCTTTGCATCGCAGATGCCCGCAGCGAGTTTTCGGTTCTTGGCTTCTGGTTGGGTGTCCTTAGGTATGTGCAACTCCAGCACTGTTCTACATGCCTCTGCAACTGCAGCTATCAAATGGGTGTTCTACGCCTGGATCATATCTCTTTCTTTTAGGGCCTACTTCTTCTCGGTGAACATTTTCTCAATGTTCACCCGATACTCGCTTATTAAATTGAGTGTGTGCTACTCCCTCTCTCTCAATTCTGCTGTCAGTCATGTCTATAGTGCATGAATAAACTCATTCAGGAGCGCTGCAGCAATGAGGCTGATGTTCTTGAGGGTGCTAACAATGATCTTGTCACTGGCCAATTCCACGCTTAGGGACCCTTCTGGTAGTGCAATTGTCCTAAGGTCCACTGTCCTGACTAGCTCGGCAACCTTACTTGTCCCTAGTGCCAAGTTCGTCTATGCATCGCTCACTTGACCTGCACCCACCTATATTCTGCTGGCCTAGATCTGCAGTTCAAGTGGGTCCTTCTGAATATTACCTAATGACTGCATGTGTCGTTACTTGAATTACTGCAACAATTCAGTTGTATTTTCACGCACTTTGTCCCTGATCTCATTGAGATCGCCCTCTGCCAGTGTAATGGGATCCACTTGTGGTTTACTCACCTTTGTCTTCCTCCAGGGCCCCTCCTATTATTGTTCTCTATGCCTCCTTACTCGAAATGGGGTGCTCTACCCTTCAACGCCTCCACCACCCTGTGCCAAATGCTCTTCCTCCTCGGTTTTGGGTGAAGGGTATTTATTGCTTTGTTTGGAGTTGCATTGTTACTATTCGGCCTGCTCCTTTGTAGCGTGATCCTTTTCCATTTGGGCCTTCTCTTCGACCTCCTTCTTTTGTTGCACAGAAAATTTCTACACTGCCTTCTTCGCTGCATCCTTCCACTTTTTCTCTATTGAACTCACCGTGCCTTTGCTGGTACCTATGGTGAAGTCGGACGGAGTGTGCCAATCCACTGGCCAGTGCTTGATTACTTCATGAATGACATCACAGGTAACTAGATATGGTAGATCAAACCACTTCTACTACAGGTCCTTCCGCGCCCAAATGTAAATGTCGTGAAAGTCTTCCTTGAACTCAGGATATTCGAACAATTATTCATACATGGTGTTAGAGTCGGTCTGGTCATCCCTCCATCAGAGATCAAAACTCTTTTGCATTTCATTTTTAGGTGTCCCATCTCACTTGATCAGTTGCATTCCATTAGGAGCATGCCATAAATCTATCAGAAGGGCTTTTGTCATTCATCCTCCTCATGCTTTGCACTGTTGTCTCAGGTCTGTTCATCAAAATCAAGTCTTAAAAGTCATTTGCAGTCCTGTTTCAATTTCTAGGTCATAGCAGTCATTTTAGTCATTAGGTCTAGGGTTAGTTAAGCTGTGCCTTCACAAGGTCTAATAAAGCTAGCAGGCTAGAGGGAGGTTCTTGATAAGTTATTATTTCAAATATTTTTATCGTCATACGGATGGATTATGACTTTTCTTCAAAACTCCGTTTTGAAGATAAGTCGACATTTTGTTTTTTGTAATAATTTTCAAAAATTTTCAGTTCTTGAAATCTTCAGGCGCAGCCCTGGTCTCCTTTGCCAAATTCCATGTCAGCTATTCCTGCAAAAAATTGCCAAGAAATTCATCATTTCAACCAAAAAATCACGGAGGAAATAAAAATTCAGAGTTGTATTAATTATGAAAAAGTGCCAATTTCAAAACATTACAAAAATGGATTTTGAAGAACCAAAAATCAAATCAATGTCTTTATAAACTTTTGCCATGAAGATCAGTATCATTTTGAATGCCAAGGTCAAAGAAAAGCATTTTAAACTGAATTGGGTGAGCAAGTGCGTGTTTTGGGGAGAAATAGCTTGCAGCTCGCCGGCGTGGCATACAGAACAGTTGGTACGACGCACTGGAAGCGCGCGACGCACTGGGAGTTTTCGTCAAGTGTTATTCTGAACGGGCGCGGCGCACTGGAAGCGTGCGGTGCACTGGGTTCTTGGCATGGCGCATACAGTCCAAGGCCCGAAATCATTTCAAATTTCACCAATTTTCTCATAAACTTGCGTGGATTTGCCAGGTAGGGTTGCTATTTTGACATTGCATCAAATTTTGTGATAAGTGTTGGTGATTTATGGGTGATAAAGGTTGAAACAAAAATCCAAACCCTACATCTAAAGTTCCTTCAAAGGAAGATTGTTGTGGGTTCTTAAATCTTTGATTTGTCACCAAGGACTCTCCTCCTTTCCCATTTCTCCCTTGTTTCATCATTTCCTACCCCCCCCCCCACTAAGCTCATCAATCCTACATTTTATTTCCTACATTCAAATCCCAAAACCCTAGCCCTTATAAAAATCTCCCAACCCTATACAACAATCCCAAACCCTAAACCCTATTCCCATACATAAAATTCCCCTCCTCTCCCTAATAAAATTTATTTCAACATTCCCTAATCCCCTACTGTTTTCCCCTTCCTAACATTCCCTGATTACATTTGTTTTTTCCCCTTGGTGGCAGAATCCAACTATATTGCATTACAACACAGCAGTTTCATACATCATTAAAGAGTAGTCCAAGCACAGTTCATATATAGCAACATCTTTTCTTCAAGGTATTTTGTACAACAGTCATGGCATCTGAGCATTCATCGGACTATGAAGTAGAAACCCAAAGTGACTCACCCTTGGAAGAACAGGCACCCCGGAGGCCTCATAAAGGTGGCAGACATGTTAGGGAAGAACCGACCACCCTTATAGAATTGCAGGCCTTCCCTCTTGCTATGTAGTGTTTTCAGCATCAGTCATGCTATGAATTTTGGCAAAAGGTGGCTAGTGTTCAGTTTCATCATGAGATGGCTCGTCTTTTTGTGCTCCACTTACATGGAGATCAAGCTACCTTAGCTGGTGTCACCTTCACGCTTACACCAGAAACTGTCTCATTAGAAACCGATATACCGAACATTGGTGAACCATGGCACAAGAAACAGAAGATTGACCTCCAACATTATGAGCCATACATTAAAACTAGTTTCTTGAGGCAGCTCAAGAGAGTGTTCCCATTCCGATATCTGAAAGATGAATATGCTCCACTAATGAGATTGATCATGAAATATTTCATCTGTGAGGGACGGTTCTCTCGTCTTTATGCTTATCACATCAGGTTGCTCATGCATTTCACCAGGGTATGAATGATGAACATTCCGTATTTCATTTGCAGGAACATAGAGAGGATGACCACCTTTATACAACATAAAACCCCTCAGCAGCAACTTAACAATGTCTATCATTTTGCTCTTGTTAAGATTTTGGTGGTTCATCAGCTTGGATTGCAGGGCATCACTTGGGATGATTTCATCTCTCGTGACTTCTTCAGAGCTTCACGGGGATTATTAGAGGTTAAGAATGAAGGTGGACCTTCTCATCAGTATGAGCGCCATGATATCACTAGTGTTCCGGTATTCATCACATATCAGAGAGGCACCAGACATTTGTTTGCAGCGGCAAAGCGAGTGTTATCTCCACCCGCGGTGGAAGGGGCCTCACTTCCTCCATCAGCATCACAGGTACAGGACAAAGGCAAGAGGCCAATGCAGGATGAGGGGCCTTCAGGTGAGCCATCAGGTGAAAGAGAGACTGACTTCATTCTCATTCATAATGATGATACAGATACGGGTCCACAAAGCGCCAAACTTAGAGAGATCATCCAGGAGCAGAAAACAAAGATCGAAGCCTTATCCCTTGACTTGGAGAGGGCTAAGTGGACCATGAAATACTTGGAGTAGAGGAACAAATAGCTTGAAGATTAGTAGGCAATCATGGAGCTACAAAACATTCATGAGCATCGCCAAGCTGCACAAAGGAGAAGAGTTGAGCTCAGGTCATTGGAGCAAGAGATTAATGAGGATCGGGAGGCCAATCTCGAGAGAGTAAACATGCACTTAGAGAGGCTGTTGGACAAGGCTAACAAAGATCATGCATTTCTGAGACACATGGCTTTCCACTACATGGCGTGAAACAAGGTGTGCAAGGCCCGAATCAGGAATTTGAAGGCAAAATTGAGGAAGGCAATAAAGAAGAAAAAGAGGCAAAGGGAGCTCGATCGTCTTCAAATATTGGCTGAAGCCTCTTTAGCCCAGCATAAAACATAATGAAGAAACTACAGCTCAAAATTCAAGAAATTTGGGGCAGTTTTGGTATTTTTGTAAATTTTTGTACAAAAAACAGGGTTTTTCTCCCTGTGCGTCGCACCATGTGGCGCGCGCTTATGATAGGAGGCTCCAAATGCAAAAAAAATATATTTTTGGATTTTTCATGAAAAATTATGACTATTGGTGCATGGCCAAGAAGTTTGGGCAAGTTTTCAGTCTTCAGGAGGTCAAAAACACCCTAAAAATGACCTCTCTGCGCCTATTTTGACACACAGGAAGTAGTCTTGGGAGATTGAAGCTTTGGAGGCGAAAATAGGCACCAAATTCATAAATTCCACTTGGGTTGGAAAGTAAACAGGCAGGGATTTCCAACAAGCACACTTGGGCTCAATTTGGACTTCAGAAAGTACCTCAAAATCAGCATCAAAATGGCACGACACATACAGAAATTGGCGCGGCGCACAGAGGTTTTTTGCCCAATTTTTCACCTTCCAGCTCAGAAATTCGGCCAGTTTGACTAGTTTTGCTTTGTGATGTAATTTTTGATCTATATTGATGTAATTGGGTGAACATGATGTAATTTTGGTACTTATTTACTTGTTCTAGAGGATTCATTCACCAAAAAGTGAAAATTTAATGAATGAATCAGTTTCCTACCTTATAGAGGCAAGTTGTTTTGATTGCCTAGATTTTAGTGCTTTGTTTAGAATTGGTTGAAATAGCTCCTAGAATGATGAGCTCGACCCATAGAGGAAAGGGAATGGGTTGGGCTAGTCTATATCATGTAATTCCTAATTCATTTTTAGGGTTGGACTCTTGGGAAAAGTTTGGCACTCTATTGTACATTCACTTCTGCATTTTTGGCTAAGGAAAGACCAGGGTTTTGCAACACTGTTTCGGATCCATGTGGCTTTATGTTTTGATGGTGTGCTTCTCTAAGTAATTGTAAGTTCATTAGTGTTATGTATATCATTTTCCTCTCTTTTCTTCTGAATTTGAACAAATGAGTGATTAAGGTGGAATCCGTTAGCTGTTATGCTCTGCCTTTGAATTTGTTTAAATTTCCATGTTTTCATTTGTTTAAGGAGAATTCTTGAGACTCTCTTGCTCTCCTTGGATCCTCACCAGTCCGATCTATTCATTCACTCAATTTAAAGCATCAAAACGATTTCCTTCCTTGCCCCAATCAGAACTCTGCAGAAACTGTGCCTCATCCCCGAGCCCAATTTGCCTTTCCCTGTTTCCAACAAAAAACCCCCAAAAACTCAAATCAAACCCTTGTACTTCATACCTAGCCTAAAATTAGCTTTTATATCAGTCATCTCGAGCCCCATCACTTTTCTTTTACCGAGATCGACCCGGAGAGAGCCCTCTCCTATCCTCGTAGGGCTAGCTACGAGGCTGAGCGTGGTTTGATGTGGACCTAGAACCTTGTCCTTTCAGCTTGAGGAAAATCTAGGCTCTAACACATGGTTGGGGACAACCGTGGACATTGGTTGATGGCCATGCAGAAGCTCAACTCCATCAATACCTAGAAAATCTTTATTTTAATGACCCGCGTGGGGTCCTTCGTGGCCCAGAGGAAGGCAAATTGTGCAGCTTCCGACAATCCGACCTCCACTGGAGGAAAATGGTTGTCCTTTGGTAGATCCCAAGCAACCAGCATAATGGAGAGCAACAACAACGTGTAGTGGAAGGTCTTGCTCTCATCTTGGGCCTCGTGACAATTTTCAAGGAACTCACTACATAAGTATCGTGACCAGTTAAATTGCACGCCCTCTGTGCATTGTGCAGCCAATGACACCACTAGCGTCAGAACCTCATCTGCGCGACACTTCCTCATAACTTTGTCGTCTAATATTTGGGTGGAAATCTTCACGGCAAGATCATTGATGGAGGTTATGGAGTAGTTGTGTGGTTTCTTGATAAGCTCGAATTTCTTTTTCATCTGCTCTGCCAAGTCCCTTTCACTTGTCTTTCCACCAAATTCCTTGGTTGGATTCAAACCCTCATGCGGTAGGTGCGTGATCCTATGGATGAGCATATCCATGATGGGGATAGGTGTGCCAAGTCATAAGCACCCATCGTGCACCACAGTAAGCAGCTGCTATATAGAGGTGGTATTAATGTTGGAAAGGTGGTAGTGGGGCACCCACAGTAGGTTCAACAACCTGGATTGCTCTACTTCATCAATCCATTCAACTAAATCCAACTTAGTGACACCTAAGTCTTTGTAATACACTTGTCTCATATAGTTTTTTGTCATGTGGTGGGGGAACCTCTCATGGTCAGCCAGGTCCCAATCTTCCATGGTGTTGCAAATGAATTGTTGGGTTAACTCGAGAAAATGATCAAATGTGGGGTTTGCGACCAAATCTTCAAAGAACTTACAATTCATAAGCAATGGATAGCACAACTCAAAAAATCTAAGGGTTCAAAGTGTTCTCTGTTGGATTGGCACACGTAATTTATAGGAGAATTTGAATTCAAATCCGACTGTTCCCCCCAAAATCCTCCATTAATGTTGATTTGGCAGCAGATCTCCAAATTTTTGAGCCTTAAATGTCGTGCACCCGCTCCTCTTAACCATTTCCAAACTATCAAATCATGAATAGTGACTCTAACAATCACTTTATTGTTGTGTTCTATGGTATCTCCCTCCATAGCACAGCTCACTTCACATGGTTTCTGGTACTATGACATCACCATTTTTCACACAGTCCCCCTGTCGCGTAGTCCCCAAAATCGAGCAGCGTATTTTATAGTCCCGTGTGCCCTTCTAGCTTCCTGGAGCACTAAGACTATTCGACCGTCATATAGTCATTGAACCAGATCTCCTACATACGTCTTCAATCGGCTTCCATCCACTTTTCTTGGAGAAGGTTCTCCATTCAGCTTCGCGATCTCAACTATGCCACCATCTATAATTTCTTTGATGGCATATGGCCCCAACTAGTGCATCTGAATCTTTCCTGGAGACTTAGCGAAATTACTATCATATAATAATACCAAATCATTTACCTTGAACATGTGTAGTTTGATGTGTCGTTTGTGCCATGCTTTTTCACGTTCCTTTTGTACTTGCTGATGGAATCCAACCAAGAACCTGTCTTTATTGAGCTCCACCAGCTACACGAGCCATTCTTCTTAGGTTTCATGGTCATCCATTCCATTGAAAGCTTCTATGCATAGACTAGGCATAATATATTCCATATTCATCATAGCTTCTACACCATAGACCAACGGGAAAGGTGTCTAACCTATTAGCTTTTTGCAAGAAGTCTCATTAGCCCACGTCACTACCAGTACACATACTTCCCAATCACTATGCTACTCATTCCAAACCTTTGTTAGTTCATTCTCCAGGATCTTATTGAAGGCCTCAAGTTTTCCATTAGCTTGAGGATGATATAGTGTACTCTTCTAATGATACACCTGGAACTCTTCTGTCAACACTCTGATCATTTCATTAAGGGACTGCATACGGAAATCACTCATCAACACTTTTGGGCAGCCACACTTGGTTAACGCATACTCAAACAAGAATTTAGCTACTATGGGTCCTGTAAAATCCTTCACAAATTGTGCCTCCACCCATCTAGTTAGGTATTCTATCACAGTGATGATATAGCGCACCCCTGTCTTCTTTCCTGGAGGATGAATTGGTCCTACAAAGTCAATTTCCCATTTCTTGAATGGCGGTAATGACACCTGAGGACTCAGAGGAAGCTCATCCCTCCATAATTGTCTACCTATTCACTGACATGCATCGCATACCTTACAATATGCTTTAGAATATTTATGCAACGTAGGCCACCATAACCCTAGGCACAAAATCTTATGCATTGTCGCTTTCCGTGCATAATTTCCTCCCACAATTCCTCCATGAGCTCAAACGAGGATGTTATTTCATTCAAAATCAAGCACATACCATCAAAGTGTCTCGTCTAATCCCATGTTATACAAATGTCTTGCAATTACCAAGAAATTTGTCACGTGCATTACCAACTCTTTCTTCTGCTGGCTATTGTATCCTTCTAGAGCTATCCCGATGGTCAGAAAGTGGATAATATTTGCAAAGTGGTTATTCGTTATGTGCAATGCGAAGAACTACATGTCGGGAAGCCCTTCCTCCAAATTAGTACACTCCTCCTCTGTTTTGATGCGTGACAAATGGATGGGTCCTGCATTCAACCTTCTTGGCTTCACAAATACCTCAAAGTCATATTCTTGAAACAGTAATAGTCATCGACATATATTCCCCCCAACATAGGCTTATTGTCTAGGTACTTCAAGGCAGAGTGGTCCATGTACATCTTGAAATTTCCACCCAACAGATTGTGTCTGAATTTTTGGAGTGCGTACACCATATCCAATCCTTCACGCTCTATTGTTGAGTAATTATTCTC
Source organism: Pinus tabuliformis (assembly GCA_031772625.1). Classification (NCBI taxonomy): domain Eukaryota; kingdom Viridiplantae; phylum Streptophyta; class Pinopsida; order Pinales; family Pinaceae; genus Pinus; species Pinus tabuliformis. Next base: position 371,007,068 of record CM062807.1, on the reverse strand, counting down.
AGCCTTTGACAACTTTATTCCTGCAAATGGAATAGGATGATCCATCTCTCCTTCACCATCCTGTGTCAGTACTTCTCCCAATGTAATACATGAGGAATCAACATGCACATGGAATTCCTTCTCCCAATCCGAGAAGACTAAGATCGGCACAGTGACCATTTTTTGTTTCAATACATCCAGAGTGCACTGACATTCTTCATCCCAACAAATGTAGCATCCTTCTTTAATAACTTCTCCATAGGCACAATAATATGGGCATAAGCCTTGATAAACTTGAGTTATTATCCATTGTGGCCCAAAGTTGCGTGCAACTGTTTGACACTCCTTGTGGCCTCCAAAATGATTATTACCATGATATTGGTAGGATCGACCATTAGTCCTTGCTTGCACACCACATGACCCAACAAAATTCCAATGGGGACACAGAATAAGCACTTCTTTAGGTTCAACACGATCTGATACCTTCAGCATATATCCAACATTAAGCATAGACTAGCTACATGGTGCTTTAATAACCCAAACATTGTCCAGTCATCAAAATATAGCTCCAAGAATTTGTGAATAAACTCCTTGAATGCCACGATGACTATGCGAGAGAATATCGCCAACGCATTTTTGAGTCCAAATGGCATCACCGTATACTGGAAACAACCCCATTCTGTCATGAAGGTTGTTTTACTCTTGTCTTCTGGTGTGATCTTAATCCGATGGCACCCAGAGAACCCATCAACGAATGAATAGGCCTCCTATCCTCCAACATTATCTAGTACCTCATCAGTAAATGGTGTCGGAAAAGGATCATAGAAACATGCATCATTAAGCTTCCTAAGATCTACACAAATTTGTATTTCTCCCTTCTATTTATTTTCTTGAACCACCATTGGGCTCACCCAATTGGACTCCTCCACAAGTTTGATAATGCATGCCTCAACCATCTTGTCCAACTCCAAGTAGATCTTTTCCTTATATTTGGGATTAAGGCGATATGGTCTCTGCATGTTGGGCTTCGTGTCTAGTTTCAAAGTTATTTTCATCACACCCAAATCACCTAAGGTCCTAAAATTTTGTAGGAAAAAAATCCTTATATTCACAGAGCTACTCAGCAGCTTTATCTACCATGGCATCATCCCAGTAATCCCCAATCGTCACAAATTTTGGCTTCGCTTCAGTACCAATGTTTACTTTTTGAGTCTTCAACAGCATAGTGATATCTGGGTTTTCTATCTGTAGCCCTTCGACCTCGCGGTGGCCTTCCACCTTTGGGATATTGATATTTCTTAGATCCTCATCCTCCCCTTCAGCAGTCATATTATAGAATTTCAATGCATGGCACAACTAGGTGCTCCAATCTGGTTGAACCAATTCCAAAGGATCCTGTGGGATTCTGAAGATCGCTACCTTAACCTCGTCTAGGGCTTCATCAATGCTTTCAAACCCATATTCAAAGATGAAGGTCATTAAGAATCCTTCCCTTAATATATCCCACTCTGCGGTGCCATGACAAAGCTCCATTTCCAGGTACCAATTCATAGGGATTATATCTAGGGTGTGATAGAATAAGTGCACCCACTCTGTTCGTGGCTCTATTCCATAGAATTTGGTCCCCTTTGTCAAATGATCACATGGATCAGTTCTCCAATCATATTTCTTAGTTAATCGTACTTTAGGACAACCAAATCACATCCTCATCATCCTCCTATAATCGTGCCATTCATCAAAGTTTTCCTTGTGCGTACCTCACTATCAAGTGGGTGTAGCGTGCAGTGCCAAAACTAGTGCTTGAAAGCAATGATCCTCCAAGAATTCTCTTTCAAAAGAGTCCAAAAACTTGTATACATTAGTTAAACCATCATAATAAGGTAAATTTCTTACCTTTGATGACACACACTGCAACGATTTAGTCATCATTTTGCAACGTAGTATAGACACTTCATGCAACCTATTCTACTAGTGCACCAAATATTCATATGAATACAAGTTACAGGATCTTGCGTGGTCCCATGCAATCTGTCCATTAGTTGTTGGATTAACCCAGTCTTGGTCTCACGTTGTAATTTTATATATTTGATCTAAATCGTCATCATTTTCTTTATAGTCGCAACTGGTTCAGTATAGCGTGATCCTTCTACAGGGTCTAATGGTACTACAACATGGAACGATTTCATCTCAAATGACATTTTCCGCTTCTTCAAGTTGATGACTCCATTCGTATCAATGGGCCAGTCAATTCCAAGGAGTGCAGGGTATGCATTGTTGTCATCATTGATTTCTATTACTTCAAAATTAGCCAGCACACTCACACTTTCTATATCTATAGTGACTCCATGCAGTCATCCCATAGGGATAATCTTCTACTAGTTCACCATCCTCAGTTGAATCGAAGACCACTATAGCATAGGCCTCCCCATTCTCTCCCATGTTTATTTAGGCAAAACATTCACATCAGATCCTAAGTCCAAAATATCCTAGTCCATCTCGTAGTATCCTATCTATGTGGTGATCCTCATCTCGCACCTCGTTCTTGCCTTATGTTTACCACTATTTCAAATTACGCGATGTCCCTCAGGAGAATTTTCCTTACCATCACAATTTTTTTATGAATTCTTGTAGCCCTTTCATAGACTTTCTATCGTAGAGCAGTTTCATAGAAGTCTCCAAGAAGGTAGTAAGCACAGAGGGGTCAACCTCTGTAGGTGCGTCAGTTTCTAGAAGTTTGTCCTAACTTCCTAAGGTAGAGACCTTAGCGAAGCTTTTCTTCGCCTCCATAAATTTTTCCTTCGCACACTCCAGATCAGAACCAGTCTCCTTTTCCGAGGCCTTGCGAACCCACCCACTTTCCTTAGGTTTTTTTCCTTTATCATCATCAGTCATTATTCTGCTTCTTAGCACGATATTCACATTAGGATCTTCCTCGCAGGGCTCAACCCTAATTATCTACCAGTTCTGGGTAGGGTGATGAAGTTGCGCCTTCTTCTCCTGTACCTTGGTTATCAGCACAGGACATTCTTCTATTGTGTGGTCATACTGAGTGCAATATTGACATGACGGGTGTGTCTGATTCCTACACTCCTGTGTGTAGTGTCCTGGAGTCTCGCAATTGTAGCAAATGACCTGTCCATGAACTCTACTAGGACCTCCTCCTCCTTTGCCTCATCTGCGCCCTTGATATCATCCACGCGCTCCCCCAGCGCCCTGATCTGGAGGCCAAGTTTCTACTTGCATTCGAAACGTGGGTGTCCTTTCCATCATCAGCTCGTAGCTACGGCAGTGGTGCTCATTGTGGCCCACTGATTTGCAGAAATCACAGAACAATTGTTGTGGTGCCTATACAAACTTTCGTAGCAAATGACAGTTATCCATTACATGTTTTCTAGCCACCTGACAAATAGTGCACCATAGCGTGCACCCCGTACTTGGTCCTGCTGGAGCTTCCTACCTCAGGGGCATTTGTCCCCCTCCTGCGATATAATTTGCGAAGACATGGCATTGATCCTTATCATGCCCCTTGCTCTTACACTTGAGGCACCAAACTTCCTCACACACCTCTGGCCTATCCTCCTTTTCTTTTTTCAAGCTCTACAATTCCAAACAGAGGTTTTGCAACTGCGAGTGAATTTTTTGGACTCCCAAAGATGCGTCCTGGGTAGGCGTTTCACGCAATCTCATCGTAATTTTTAGAGCTTCTCCCTGAGTTCCTATCTTTTGCTGTGATAAAAAAATTCTTAGGTGAGGTAAGAGCAAGGCTATAAACCACTCGTAATGCTGACTATCTGTGAGATGCATATTAGCTTTGCGAATCACGCACTTCAATCTTTGGTCTAACTCCCAGGGCATTTCACTGGACCTCATTATGATTTCCTTGAATCCAATTATTGATTACGAGTCAGACATAGGTTTACCAAATTCTCTATTCAAAGCGGCCTGAGTGTCTGCTAATGATGCCAATGGATTATCGGTTCAGTACTTAATGTACCATGTTAGCGCGCAATCCTGCAGAGCGGTAACCAACTGCACCTTCTTTATATTGTCATCTATAAGTTGTTGTGTTGTCCACACAACCTTCGTAACAAACCAAAACTGATATACATCCTCACTTCCTAGGCCCTTGAAAACTGGCAACTTCGTTGTATTCAACATGTTGAACGGTGGTGGTGGTGGTGATGTGGACGCAGGTGTATGTTGTGGAGGTGAAGGTGGAGGTGGTGTGGATGGATGATCTATCTGTAGAAAACCCTGCCTTATCAACAGGACAACACTCTGTGATGAGGCATATACTGCTCCTTCGTCGCCACTTGAAGGCGGTCCAATCAATGGGCTATATTCACGACCTGCTTTTCCTTGATTTCTAAAGCTCCGTCCACTTCGCGTAGATCCAAACATCAAGGAAATGACATAACCCATTTTCACATAAGAGATTCTTAATCCAAGTATTCAAAGATCTCAAATACTTACCTTGCGGTCCTTTGAAGAAGCGTCGCTCTACTTCATTGTAACTGACTGATGTGTCAACCGCAAACTCTATAACAAATCCTCCTACAACCCGATCAAGCCAATGGTAAACAATGCGTGTGACCTTATCTTCAAAGGCTTCCAACCTCTGCACTAGCTTCGGAGTCCACACTATTGGACCGTCAAGCCTGCACCTTCCTTGGCCATCTGCTAATTTACCTATCCACTCGTATAGTTCAATCTGGAAGGTGCAAAAGAAAATTTTGTGTATTTTTGTGTACAAATGTATATCTAGCCACTGCTCTTTCGTCAGGTGCAGATTTCTGTTCTCTTCCACCATGAATTCATGGATCTTCCTATCCAACCACTTCTCAATTTCCTTCTTGTCAGATTCAAGTGATGCAACATCACACATCTCTTTATGTAGATCGCAGTCTTGGCAACATAACCATTTTTTGGCTTAGTGGGTCCTGACCTAGGTTTAGAGTTAGTTATGCTAAACAAAACCCTACACTACTGGCCCTTTTGACATCAATCTGCATAGCGCAGACTGAAGTCTCACCAGAGCCATTATGGGGGAATTCTGGAACCATGTTTCCGCATCTAGAGATCAGTGTGACATCTTTTTATGACCTAGATCTGCCTCCCCGCAGATCTCTAATCCCTTGAGGCTTAGTGCTGTAATTCTCTTCAATAGGCCTTCAAACCTTCGCAAAGGTCTATGAATGACTTTTGTGAACCCTGAACAGATGAGTTAGCAACTTATGTGCACCATAGATTGACCTTAGATCAATATTTATGCAGATCTACCTAAGTTCCTAATAAACTTAACAAAAAGTGTTATCAACTTCGCGTAATCACTTAACATTAATTGCATTCATTTAATAATATGGATCTAGTAAACTTGCACATCAATACATCATTCATCACAACATATATCGTAATCATAAATAGCAGAAGTATGGAGATAAAACATAGGAATTTCTACAATAGTCTTCTTTATTGATCTTCAATATAAGTTTACAAACTCAAAACTTCCCTGTGCACTCAGTTGTATGGGTCTGTGTACTGAGCTGCGGACACTACTATAGGCCTCTGTGGACTCAGCTGCAGAGCCTTTCCTCCCTCGAAGACTTACTTCTCTGTGCTAACTCTCTAGACTCCTTTCGTCGTACCCATAGACAAAGACATCTCTATCCCTTAGACTCTCTAAGACACACCTATTTATACAGTTCCATGGTCCGTGGACCATGGGTAGATCTTCAAAAACTGACTCAGTTTTACATAATGAGGGTAAAAATAGGTTTTGACTCTTAACTAAATCCATGCTCCACATCCATAATTTACGGAGACTTTACATTTTTTTACATCAAAACTTGGGCTTTTGCACCAAAACTCACCCAGGGAACTCCATCCCAATAGAAACCTTCACAAGCGCATGGTTTAAAAGTATTTAGAATGAGTACTCTGTCGACCCCATTTAATTGTTTTTTAAATTATGTTTCTTTACTTCATGCCATATATTTTTTACCCCAAATTTGAGTTTCCTCATGTATACCAAGGAATGGAATACTCCTCATGCCAACACAACATAATTCGTTTATGAGGGGGATTAGGTGGCAGCTTTTCCCCAAGCATGCAACTAGTTTTATTCATTGTAGAAAAGAAAGGGGTGATCAATCAAGGAAAATACATTTATTCCTAGTATCAAACATGATTTTTGCCATTAAATCTCAATAGGAAATTCATTCCCTTATTCATCCCACTCTATAGATGGCTAGCCTTTATGGGTTTGGCAGGGTTGAGAGGTTCAGGGTGCTTGAAGTTAGGAGAAGTGAATTTTCATGTCTGAACATTATGGTCTAAAAATGGGTCACACCAGGAGAGGTGGAAAAGGATGCAAGTGTTAGACTCCCACTCCCTGGCATAGACAAGGAGAAGAGCAATTTGACAAAGATTTTTCTTTGCACATTCATCACTTAGTCACTGCCATGGAGGCGTAGGAGTGCAGGAATATTGGTAATGGCTATTAGGTCATCATAAAATTTCTAGGATGTCACCTCCAAGACCAAGAGGAAGTTTGAAAGGGGGTGGAAAGTTGAATTACTAAAATAGACACATATTCAACCCAAACTCACACGACTCTATGAAATATATCCCCAACTATAGCGATACTTTTCCCTCCTCCTCCCCCTCCTTTGAATTCCTCCAATTCACCTAAATGTTATGAAGATATCAAATCGTCTCATCATGGATCCAAGCCCTCCAACCCTAAACACCTATGGACTCAAAAAAAGAAGCAAACTCTCTCGAGAAGTCATGGCTCTTCAGACCACGAAGTGCAAGTGCAACATTTGGCTAGCCAAAAAGTTGTTGCACACACAAATGAGGGTGAAACCTCTCAGAAGGAGGCATAAACCTACACTAGGACTATGTTTGTTGAGTGGGAGTGCCCTTTATGTCTACTTGAAGGATACAATGACCCCTTCCATTATCTTGACCAGCAAGACCAAGAGCGGTGTGAGAAGGCGAAGTAGGACAAAGCTCAAAGTGATTAAGCATAGCACAACTAGACCCAATAAGACCATGCCCTATCCTAGTTTGATTGAGCTCACTAACTATGCCTAGAAAAGGCTCACTCATCCCTTGTTTCTTCTATGCTTCCATGAAGTTTTGTTGCCTATGTTTTTTTTTGTCTTTGGCTCTATATTATTTTAAATTGGTCTCAAAACTCTCATGGAAACCATATGGTTTCCCTCCCATGGGAAAATGGTCTCCCTTATGTTTTCTTCAAAATAGGAAGATTTTTTTGCAATCAACATCTCATCCTGGACACCATCCACTAAAGCTTTTCCATGCATGCACTTTATGTAAATTTCTGATAATATAAATAATTTTGGCTTACTTGCAAGAATACAAAATTATATAGTTTGGAAAATGATTTTCAATAGGTAAATTAGAAATTAAGTCCTACACATCATTTTCATTAAAATTCATAACTTTATGAACTCAAATTGATAATTTAAATGTAACAAAATTCTCAAACAAGAGAATTGACCAACAACCTCCTTGCGGATACCCAACTTGTAAGCCAAAACGTTATATAATGTAAAGTTGTTGGGCTAAGAGAGATTCTTAATTGATATAACTAAAGTTAGTTCGTAACCTGATTTATTATATTTAATATCAATTAAATATTTTTTATAAAATAAATTATTTAATTTTATAAATACATGATTTTTTAATATTTCGTCAATATAAATTATTATTGCGATGGATATAAATTGATATTACATTGTTTAGATATTATCATTCTTTTTTTAACAAGAGTAATAATTATTATCTTTTGTTTTTTTGGGTAGGTTTATATATAAGTATTTGGATAAGTTAATTTAATATAAATTAAATTATGATAGTAGTATTTATTTATTGTTTTCTTATTGTATTTTTGGCTCGAAAGATTAATCTATGGCTTAAAAAGTTATGATTTAAAGATGTTTAAGTCAACAAAATTTCTCAAGGATTACTACAATTTAGGGACATCTAAATCAACTAAATAACATGAATATTGCATCTACTTTGAGTTACACCAACCTTAAACATTGTTGGCTTTTAAGTGTTTTCTCTCAACTACCACGAAAATTCAAACCTACACCACCACGTAAAACAAAATCATTAAAAATCAACAACACTAATGAAACTTGTCTATATTATTAATATAGTAAATTTATGATTCTTTTCAATATTTCAAATTTGATGTAATTAAAATAATAAAAAAATTTGCACTAAGACAAACCTTGACATGTTACCTCTAAGTATTTTGCACTAAGAGAAACATTGGCATGTCACCTCTAAGTTGAGAGATCATTTATTATTTCTTCCATTATTATTCCACACATCCATAAATATTATAGTTTTTATTAAGATATTTCACAAACCATTATAATAATAAATTAATTTAATTTAATAATGTTTTTATGAATTTTATTGATTTTTCAAGGGTGGTTTACAAACATTGAGTGGCCACTACATCCATGAGAAAATCTAGGTAGATCAATCCAAAGGGATCTACTCGTTGACCAAACTAGCATGGCCTAACCCCAAGGGTGTCGAGGAGATTTGACCCCGTGACCTCCGGATAAGTGAGATATGTAGCAACAGGAACTCGACCAACTAAGCTATCCCATGACGCTTGAATTGTATTGATTATAATAACGATCTTATTAATTTATAATAATAAAAATTTACATATAAAAGCATATCTATAATTTTAACTTTATTGTGTCGAGAGGAGCTCTCTAACCTAGTATGGAAGAAATGTTGATGTCCTGGCATATCCTATTACGTTATGTAAACTTTTTGACTCGATGAAATTACATAAAAATAAGAATAAAAAAAACTATATTAAAGGAAAAAAATTAGTAAGCATAACTATTAATTAAAATATTTTGGCTCAATCAAATTATAAAAATAAAATAAAATAAAAAATAAAATTAATAACTATAATTAAATCATATTTATCTTAACTCCAGAGCTACCAAGCACTGAGAGAGATCAAATCTCTTGAGATGTAAACCACTTTTGGAGTAAGAAAATATTTGATCCTTCTCAACATTTGATTAACCGAGAGTTAAAATATATCTAAATTAATATACACTTTTTTTCATATATTGCTTCCCACTCAATTACTTTTTCTTTCTTATTATATACATTTACAACATAGAAAATGAACTTGTCCTTCCACCCTGTAAAAAAATTCTACCCTATTTAACTATACTTCCTCTAGCATTACTTACAATTCACTCTAATTCCATAAGGCCATGTGCTTATTGAAAGATATAGTTTATATATATATATAACCATCCTTCTTGTTGTGAATATCTTGGTATTGGAGCCCATGGCCCTCATCACATGGTGATATGGAAAAAATAAAACCATTAACACTATGTATAAAGAGTATACAGAGTAAAAAATCCCTTCATAGCACGTAACCATCTTAATTCAAAAGGTTGGCATTGTCAACCTTCTCCGAAAAGAGAGATTTCACATCTTACAAAAAAAAATGTATGAGTCTGATAAAAACAACAAACAACAATTACAAACAACAATTTCATAAAGAACAATGACAAATAATATACGAGTTTGATGAAAACAGAATATACAATCTCTGAGTTGGGTATAGTTAATTTGACAAAGTATGTTATGTGAACTATTATCCAAAATATTATGTTGCTAATTTTATCTTTTTTATTAACTCTCATTTATTTCACAAATAATGTAATTTAAAGAACCATTATAATGATGATAAGGAGAACTAACTTTATATTACACAAATACAAAACTACTTTAATGAATATACTACTTTAATTATCAAAAATAATAATTCATATATATTCATTATAATTACTATTACATCATATGGACAACAAAAGTATGATGCCCTTATTATCATACATCACAATAAAAAAAGCCTTTTTTAAATATATGAAGGCTGAGTATCTCAATAGCAGGCCAAAGCATAGTCAATGGACTATGAAATTCGAGGAAAGCAACTATATTCTCTTCTTAGACATTCTCATATCTAGAAAAGATGTTGGATTTTTAAGCCATCAATTGTTTCGTTAAAAACATACACACTAAGTAGTACCTTCGTGTTGATTCCCATTATCACTCATCTCAAAAAGTAGTGATTTTAAGCACTCTTTCTACTAGAGCCCTTGGAATCTCCAATGATGAACATTTGGACCAAGAAAATATACAGTACAAAAAGTAGCAAGTTGAAAAAGCTTTTAGAAAGATAGAAAGACTCTTGGGATCTCTGAGCATGATAAAATCCCTAATGTTAACATTGTATGGTCCTCAATTATGTTTAATGAACCTTAAAAAATATTTCCAAAATCCTAAGGAGCAGGAAGATTAGAACTATTTTTAGGCCCCGTCATACCATTAGGAGCCTCGTTAAATCCGTAAAACATCTTATGCAACTCTATCTTCATAAAGGTATTTATTGTTTTCCATTTTCCAATAGCCTTATCTATATTACTGAGATTACGTCATATTTTCAAGTTTGGATTACTGAGAATACTAAATTTTTGGGTTAATCAATTAGCAAGGAGAAAAGTAAGGGAGATTATCAAATGATGAAAGAGCATAAGTGTATCAATGAAGAGGATGGTCTTAGATTGAGTAATTCCATCCTTCTTAATCAACATAATGCTTATGTTTAAGTCTACCCCGTCCAACGCCTTCTTTCTTTCCTTCTTGAATTGATTCTTGTTTTTTTATCTAACATGTCCTTCTTAATCAAAACAATTGTCCTTAGGTTTAAATGTCGCACATCCCTTCCCTACCTACCCACCTCACAACCCCTCTCTTTCCTTCTTCTTGGGTTGATTCTTGTTCTTTTCATCCTCTCTTCCTTTTTTTTCCTCTTCTTGTATTCCATTCATTTAGTGATTTTTTCTTTTGTTGTTTACTTCATTTCTTTAATTATAGTTTTTTTAATCATTTTCCTCATTGTTTTTTTCTTTCGTTATTTACTTAATTTCTATAATTTAATGCATTTTGCAAATTCTATCTTTTCTTTATTCCTCTTGATTCAACTATTTTGTTTATAATTATTTTTTGTTTGTCTTTTATATATATTTATATATTTTTATAACTGTGGGTCAAAATATTTTGACTTTAGAATTATTTCTAAAGTTTATTAAATTTTTGGTAAAATTAAATATTAAACTTATTTTTTTATAAATTGAAAACATTTTTTGAATTTTTAAAATTTGAATTTCCAATTTTTTTTTAGTAATTTTATGTGATTTAAAATCAAATTTTTAGAAATAAAAACAAAAAAAACTCTAATTGCCAAGTGTCCTTGTAGATTAATTATCGATTTTATTTTTCCAAATCTATGGATTCTTTTATAATTAATATTTTCTTTTCTGAAAAAAAAAATAAAAAATAAAAAATAAAAAAAAATTTGTCATTACATTTCGAGCTTTTACTAACCATGGAAACTGGCCAATTTAAATAAAAAAAGTACCAACACTACATATTACACTGATTTGTCCTTGCTAATTTTCTTCATATTTTTATGAGGCTGATTTTTATTAATGAATGAACTTGGTTCAATTTTTTCTCTATAATCCTTACCTATATTATATATTTTCACAATTCAATTTTAAATCATGATGCAATATAAAAAATGAACTATAAGTCAACATTATAATAATTAAGATTATCTTTTGTCTTCATAATTTTAATCATAACATAAAAATAAAAATAAATAAATAAAATTAGGGGTCTTTTGCACTCACACTTAAGCCTTTGTGTAAGTAAATTTTTTATTTTAATATACTAGGAATTTAATTTTTTATATCAGATATTTTATTACATATATATTTTTTGCCACAAGATTAAGATGACATGGGATACTTCATATTAATTAGGTTTTTTTGGCATAGAAATTCTACCATAGATTATCTATTTTGCACTGAATTAGGATGAGTTTAAATTTAAAACTAAATAGATAGTTTGTTACACTAATTATCTTCTTAAAAAACTATATATATATATATATATATATATATATATATATATATATATATATACACACACACACACACACACACTAGACATTGCAATTTCTCCACCTTAATTGGTCCAATAAGCTAAAGATGGAATAAAATGTGCACAAGCACATTTCAATAAACTCTTAACTTTTGTAAAAAATGATAATGTTTGGGCTAATGTTTCATCCAAAATTATTTATGCACCTATCTCTATTTTTCTCCAAGGTTATCTAGTCCATTAATTGTTTTTGTTAATTCCCTCTGTCGTATTCAAATGCATTTCATTATTAGATTTATGAATTTGTTCAAGCATTCAATAACTGTTATCGATTACTTTTTGCATAAGAGGTAGGTGCTAAGTATCAATGCTACATATTACACTTGTTTAAATATGGGTTATTCCTTTTGTTTTAATACAATAATTGATATATCTTTCAATCGATTTTAGTTTTTTATTTTTAGTTTTTCTTTGCCTTTATGTTTTTCTCCTTTATTTATCGTTTTTATTTTTATTTTATTTTATATTTTTATCTTATTTTATTTAATACTTTTATTTTATTTTATTAAAAGAAAATCATATTTTTTTTTGTAAGCTTGGTAGGACTAGATCTTCATCATATCCATCTGCTCACCCTAAACGGGGGGTGGTGGGAGGCTAGCACAAGATTTGAACCCAAGACTTCTGGTTTGGTGAGACTTCATTTCCACGACCATTGCCAATTGAGCTACCCCAAGTCGACAAACAAAATCATCTATTTAAAATGTATTTTTATTTTTATTTTTAAAAATTAATTTTATTTTTATTTATATAATCCTTCATATTTTCTTTTTTACTTTGATTTTTCATAAAGAGTACCTTTTGTCTATATTTATTTTTTCATAAAGAGTGTGTTTTGGCATAAGAATTACATGAATATATATTTTAATTATTTATTTTTTAAAATTAGTTGTCATTTTTTTTTAAGAATTAATAAATAGGTTGGTTCCATATTTTTGGCATGGGTCAACTTCAACCTCTACCACTATAATATCTAGGTGCACTGGCCCATCCCCGTGAATGGCACACAATTTAGTGATTAGGTGTTGAAAAATTCAACAAGAAAATCGTAGTTTTGATTTTGCCTTAGTCAAAATTGAGAAATTCAAAATTCCACATCAACAAAAAACTTAAATGAGTTAACTATGGTGACATGGTTATTATCACTCAATTAGATTATTTAATTCATGTTAGGGGCTTGAACTTAAGTTGTGTGTAGTGATTCATAATTTTTAGGAGCCTAGGTTGCGTTAATTTCAGTGGTAATAATTTAAATCAGTTAAATTGATTTATGATCAGTTAAACTAGTTCCAACTGTTGGAGGAACTAGTGGAGGCTCCAGTAGTGGGGTGTGTTCCTCAGTGATCAACCTGTTAACTGATCAATCAACCTAAATTAGCTCATGCATGGAGAGAATCTGAGTTACCCAATTGAGATGGTGATTTGAAAGAAATGTACTATCAGTTGTAGCATATTCCAATATGTACAGATGGTGCATGTAGTCAGAGGAAGGACCTAAAGGAATTGCACAATCTAGATGAGGGAATTTCCTAATTAATAGGGGTCTAATTCCCAAGGGAAAAGTGCAAGGAAATAGGAGCTTGGAGGCTTGGAAAATTGGCTAAGTGTTGGCCATGTTCAATCAGTTAGATAGAGGACAGAAACTACTTATGTAGGTTGAGCTCAACGTTGAGAAGAGCAAATTGTATTCATCTAGATTCTTTAATTAATGCAAGATAGATAGGAAGGGGTTTTGAACAGTTGATATCCCCTTAGATAAATATCTGAGCATATGTGATTGAATCTTGTCACATGTTTATGTTGTGATTTCTCGATCGATTAATTGTTTCTATTGATGACTAGAGTAGATTCAAGTCTTTGATTTTAGCATATTACATATGAAGTTTGAATCTACAAGGAATTTCTACATGGTATCAGAGCAAGAATCATGATAGATAAGATATTTCGAACTTGTTATTGTAGGAGGATCCAACTTGCAGGATCATTTCTTTAGAGCTAGCGGGTTGGATTTCTATGGACTAAAACTTGAGTATGCTCTTGAGGGAAGCTCAAATTATATTTATTGGAAGGACCACATGGAGGCAATGCTAGAATATAATGGGTTGAAGGAATTCATTGATAATGATATCCAAAAATCGGCAACAGTTAATGCTCAGAATCTAGCAGATTGGAATAAGTGTGTAGATAGAGCCAGGAGGATCATCATGGAAGGTGTGAGAGACCACATAGTCTTGAAACTACATGGACAAGAGACTCCCTTTGATACGTGGAAAACTATCGGTGAGATATTGAGAAATATCAATGAATCCAAGAAACTTGAATTGATGAAGAAATTGAGGATTGAAGACAAAGGGTATGTGGTAGTCTTCAGAGATGGGAAGGCCTATCTTAGGAATATTGCTTCATGTCAAATCTAGCAATTTTTTGTCGGGATTGAAAGCCTCTACACGTTATAGGAATATGTGTGCACAACCTTAAGGAGCAAGGCATGGATTAGAGATGTTGTGGTTGAGAGGGAGCATGATCTAGCTCTTAAGAGGAAGCCTAAGCTAGTTGGCAATTCGTCTGGCCAAGAGGATGAGGATGAAGAGGGCTAGTTAGATACTTCTAGTAGGAGGAAATTTTGAGTAAAGTGGGTAGAGATAGAACATGCAACTAGACCTCCAAGAGTGAGGTGAGGCAATGTAGATCCTTAGTCCTAGAGTTGAGGTGTTCTCCTCGTGGATCATTGTAATATTTATATGAGGACCCACAATATTCAGTAGAAAGAGTACCAGTGTTAGTCAAATATTGAGGAGTGCAGAGGAGTGTTGAAAACAGATCAGGAAGCTCAGTAGCAGAGTCAACAACAACATAATTTTCCCAGTAGATAGTTGCAAACACAGTTGATTCAGTTTATTTTTTTGGATGCATCTTAGTTGTAGATGTTGCAAAAGTAGAAACAACAATGAGAGGTTTTTCAAGCAGTACATTCCATAGGTGAAGGATAAGGGTGGTTGATAATCCCTTTCTTTCTAAGAAGGAATGTTGAAAATGTAGTAAGAAAGTCTTAATTTTGATTTTTCCTTAGACAAAATTGACAAAAAATCGAAATCCCACATCAACAGGCAGCTTGAATAAGTTAACTATGGTGACATGGTTGTTATCACTCACTTAACTTAGTTAATTCAAGTTAGGGGCATGAACTTCAGTTGTGGGCAGTGATTCCTAAATTTGAGGAGCCTAGTTTGAGTTAATTTCATTTGTAACAATTTAAATTAGTTAAATTGAGTTCGGTCAGTTAAACTAGTTCCAACTATTAGAGGAACTAGTGGAGGGTCCATTAGTGTGGTGTGTACCTCAGTGATCAAATTGATAACTTATCAATCAACCTATATTAGCTCATTGATGTAGAGAATTAGAGTTACCCAGTTGAGATGGAGATTTCAAGGAAATGTACTATCAATTGTAGCATGTTCCAATCTGTAGAGATGGTGCATGCAGTCAGAGGAAGGAACTAAAGGAATTGCACAACCGAGATGAGGGAATTTCCTAATTAATATGGGCCTAATTCCCAATGGAACAGTGCAAGAAAATAGGAGCTTTGAGGCTTGGAAAATTGCCTAAGTGTTGGCCATGTTCAGTCAGTTAGGCAGAGGATAGAAAATACTTGTGCAGGTTGAGCACAAGGTTGAGCAGAGAATATTGTATTCATCCAAATTCTTTGATTAATTCAATACAAATATGAAGGGGTTTCGATCAGTTTCTTTCCCCTTAGATAAATCTTCGAGCATATGTGATTGAATCTTGTCTTATGTTTATGTTGTGATTTCTCGATCAATTAATTGTAGAGTAGATTCAAGTATTTTGTTTCAGCATATTACATAAGTTGTTTGAATCTACAAGGAATTTCTACATCAAGGGGATTAAACGTGGGACCTTTGATTCACATTTACTTCATATTTTCATAGGCTAGCCAAGTGGGCTAAGTGAAAATAAATTAATAGAGGATGGGGTGGGATTTGATCTACTAATGTGCACATGGGTCATGTGATCATTTTAATATAATCTCTTTGGGTACAACCACACGTTCAACCATTATTTGAAGGTGGTCCCATGGCTTCAATTTAGGCCCTCATGGGAGTGGTCTTCGATGAAATTATATGTGCAAAGGTCATAAAATAATTTAATATAATCTCTCTAGGTGCAACCACATGTTCAACTACTACATCAAGGTTCTCCATGACTTCAAGATAAGTTCTTATGGAAATTGAACCTTGTCCAATGGGAAAAAACTCCTTACCATTTATCATTGAATCCAATCCCTTTAAACTTATTTTATTGATTTATATAATCCTGCATATTTTCTATTACTTTATTATTTATAATATTTTAAATTTCCATACCATATTGTTTTTCACTATGTAATGACCAAAATAAATATCTATTCAATTATATGTAGTGATTTACATAGGTATATAATTCAATTATTTATATATAAAAAAAATTATAGAGTGATAATTTAGAATTTCAAAATTTTATATGTAATTTATTTTTTTCTATGTGGTTCACAGATCCTAGAGATAATTGACCTCTACATCGACAAAATATTTGTACCAAACATATCCACCCAAAAGGATCGCTTCCTATTGGCTCAACATGGAGTCTGACCTTGAGGGTGTTGAGAGAATTGAACCCCTAATCTCTCAATCGAAAATGTGCTTTAAGGACGGGAACTCGCCCAATTAAGCTAACCCCCGAGACTAAGTCTATATGTAATTTATTATTTTAATTGTTATTTATATTTATGTAATTATTAATAATTTTATTTTATATATGGTCTTAATATTTATATTTAGTTATAATTTTAATATTAATTTTTTTAAACCTTTTGTTGTGTTGATGGTTTCTATTTAGGTCTTTTATTTCTTAGTTTACCTACTTTGAACTTTATTTCTTTTATTTCTTTTTACTTACTTCTTTATTCATAGAAGTGATGAATTTTTTTTACTAGTTCTTTACATCTCAATTTGATCAGTTAATATTTTTTTATTTTTTATTTCTTATTTTAAAGATGGATTGTGTATGATAAGTGCAATTGTACTAATTATTTACATCTCATTTTTACGAGTTAATATTTCTTTATTTTTTATGTCTTATCTTGAAGAAGGATTGTG
The DNA here is from genome assembly GCA_031772625.1 of Pinus tabuliformis. Lineage (NCBI taxonomy): Eukaryota > Viridiplantae > Streptophyta > Pinopsida > Pinales > Pinaceae > Pinus > Pinus tabuliformis. The sequence goes on along the minus strand of CM062807.1, from coordinate 370,989,837 downwards.
TATCATTGGTGAAAGTCTAAAATACTTGTAGCAAAACTTTGGATATAGCGAACCCAAAAGTAATGAGTGAAAACCCTCCCAAACATGCATTAGTGCAAAAAATAAAATCTTCATTTAAATTAATTATCCTTAAGATTGGTCTATTTGTTAACAACATTTTCAAATGTTGAAAACCCTCTTCATATTCATGAGACCACTCAAATTTCACACCCTTATTTTGAAAATAAATAATTTGATGTGCAATTTTTTAGAACCCCTTAATAAATCTCCTATTGTATCCTGTTATTCCCAACAGGGATCTAACCACATATTCCTCTAAGACAATGTGACCCAAAAACAAATATTTCTTTGATAAAATGAGCATTTTCTGAGCTTGGCATAAAGTTGATGCTTAGAAGTACTTGCCAACATCATCCTCAATTATTGGACATGATTTTCCTTAGACCTTGAACAAATATGTCATCCAAAAATAAAATGACAAACATGCTCAAATAATTCTAAAAAATTGCATTCACAAGACACATAAGAAATCTAGTGCATTTGACAGCCCAAATGGTATCACTACAAACTCATAATATCCATATCTAGTTGTAAAAGTCATATTTTTAATGTCCTCCTCCTTAATTCTCATCTAATGGTAGCATGACCTTAGGTCAAACTTGGAGAACACCTTAGCTCCTATTATCTTAATATTCAAGTCATCTATCCTTGGAAAATGAAATGCAACGTGCCCTCCTCCCATATCTACCAAATTAGCCGGCCAACCGGGGTAAACATGTGACGAGAGGCTAACATGATATGATTCAATCTCCTAAGTATCATTAAGGAAGTGGAATCAATGGAAACCCAACAAACATACCTTCCACATCAGCAACAACACTCCAAGGAGCCATCCCAACCACACAAGTATCATGCCCTTGGGTCCCATTGATTTTTTAATCTATTAAACCTCTGGAAGCTCCCATTCTATAGGCATGCTAGCATCTGGAGAGCTCTAGAGGCTTCCACAATCCTACATGCCTATGTCGAGGGACTATTTCCAACAGACCTATGCTAGAGTCTACAGAACTTGAGGCACTTTTCAAGCCCATAATTCTGGCCACTACCCAGAACTTGTTGTAACTTATGGAATCCATTAAATACATGATGACAAGACAAATAAACCAAAAACTAACTCCAGGACTAGGCATGACCATCCCCAATCGAGACTGACATTCTATCAAACACTTGGCATCAATGCAATCTAAAACTCTAGGATACAAGACATCGCATGAATGATTGAAAACTGTTATGAGACATGACAAGAAGGATCATTAGCTTCTCCCTTGAACTGTTATGAAATCAATCAGGTCTTTCATCCATTATCCTTTCATTTACAAGTAAATACTTGAAATAACCATGACAATGACCAGTTATATAATCATGTGTATAACCAACATTAAACCATGAAAATAACAGTGAGATAGCAAACATTAAATATTAATAAGTACAAAAGAAAGAGAACTTAGCTTTTATTAAACATAGGAAAATCTGACCAGGTTTGGGACTTCCATGTACCAACCAACCATAGACATGGCAGAACCAAATATTTCTTTCAGCCAATTACCCCCATGCCATACTCCAAGCATGAATGTGGGATCTCATGGAAAAACAAATCCAAAAACAACCAAAGGAATCCAGAGGTTAAACCACCTCCACCCTCACCAATCTATGATCAAACCAAAATTGGTGCTCCGATCACAAAACTGAACCAAACTTGGAATACCGTTCAGAATCCATCACTATACTTGTAGAATTTTTCATCTCCTTGTCTCTCGGGATTTATCGCAATCCACACAAGATCACTATGGCCTAAACTAAGACACCAGTCTCTCAGGTTTTACCACAATCCACATCGGATCATTGGGCCCTAAGTTGAGACTCCACCCTCAGGCTTTATCGTGTATCCCACCAAAACTGGTCAACGGATTCCTAGGCCTTTGGGAATGAAGCTTGAGACTACCTCTGCCCCGGATTTTGAAATCCATCCAGCAATTCCAAAGTTCAAAACCAAGATCAACATCCCAACACACCATGGCATCTAGAAAAATGCAAGGCTAGGCTGAAAACCATTGTCATAACCCGGAAAAATCATGCCACCAACAACAAGAGAATCATACACCAACATGTAAAGCCATGCATGTCAAACCAGCTAGGAAATCACACATGTAATATGTTACCTGCAAGTATTATTGTTGAAGTTTCTTGATCCAGATATTCCTTTCTTGATCCTTTCTTTCCTTCCTTTCCCTTTCCTTCATTTTCCTTCCTTGCTCCAAAGCTAGAGTGCTCCAAGAAAATTTGAAGTGTCCAAGCGTGAGAGAGAGAGAGAGAGAGAATAATGAGAGAGCTCCAAAACTGAACTAAAAAAAGAATACACTGACCAAGGCTTGAGCAAAATCTTACCCACCGATCCCCAGAAGCCTTTTTATCAATAAGTCCTTTATTTTCTTCAATTCCATTATTTTCCTTCATTTTACTCCTCACATGCAACCTGTGACCTTTCACCTCCCTTTTCTCCTATTTTCCTTTATTTTCATAAATAAGTGTACCAAAAATGCCTTTTGCCTTTGTAATTTCTTTGCATTTTCCTTTGCCAATTTCCTTAGCCCTAATAAACCTAATGAACACCCACACTAGGATTTCCTACCCAACATTCAGCTTGGAATAAGTGTCCCTTAACTGTGGTCTTATTTTTCCTTTATTAACTTTTATTACATGGAATTTTCACCAGGGTTGTTACATAACCCTCCCCCTTGGGGAACACCATCCTTGGTGTTAAACCACACCAAAACCTCAACAAAAACACTAAAAATAAAAAATACTTCCCATGGATCTTTATAACTTAGCTCGTTGTAGTATTTACAATGAATGACATTCTCAAAAGAAAAACATCACGACAACATGACAAGATAACAACCATACTGCTTATTGGAGCTTTATAACATAGCTCATTATTGTATTTACAACAACCACATATACACATATGCACATTTGCTAAACCACCAAATAAAAGGATATGATGCATACATCTACAACAAGGGAATCCAGAGGCTCACACCTCCACCCTCAAAGTAATACCAGGATTCACCTCCTTTCGAGGAAGTCCAGAATCCACTGCCACAATCTAACTCCATCCAATGTCCAGCACCACAATCCCATTCTACATGTCCCCTCAGTGATTAGTTACCAGCTCATTGTTCCAAGGTACTCTCCCATTATGCATCTGATTCCATCTGGAAATTCTAATGACCAAAACAAATCCATCCTTGGCCTTCCCTTCTATGGAACACAGTCCCTAGGGTAATCTAGTCACCTCCTTTCGTGCAATCACTCAACTTCCAAGTTCCTCGGCATCCCTTATCCCGGGCGGTCCATCCCTTGGCAAGGCTTCCTTGCATCAGAAGGTCAACAACCAAGGCATTTACCTACCTCAAAACCATCATATCGGTCATAGCATGGTCATGGAAACAAATGGAAATTATTGGGTACTGGCGTCCCATAATGGCCCTGCTCCTGAAGTGCTTTACCAGCATACTACTACATGTTCCAATTCCATTTGATATTGTTGCTAATTCTTGCAGTCGATTTCAACCACCCAACCGGGCATTTATGTGCTTCTTGTACCAATCACATAACTTCCACTAGATTAAAAGAATTTGAAATAACTTAAAATCATACCTCATTTGTAGCTCACCAATAAGGTAAACTTGCAATCCTATTTACTTCGTGTCACAACAGGTCAAACTAGCATATTTGACCAAATCATCATGTATAAATATATCACATTATGTTAGCTCAAAACACAACCATCATAGATCAAAGCATAAATCACATGTTACCATCATAAACAAGAATCATAATTCACACACATAATAAAACTGAAATAAAATACTGATACTTATCCTTTAGTCAATCCTTAGCTTCTACCTTTTTCTTTATTTTGTACGCACTTTGGATCAGTTCCCACACCCAAAAAACACCCAATTTCTTCGCCTCAACCATATGCACATACACATAGTGTGCATCACACACATATAACCACACACGACACAGAATGCCATGCAATACATGCACCTATACCTCACATATGATGCATACACCTGCACCCAGTGTACAACACAACAAAATACATACACCTACATCTAGTGTACACCACAACAAAATACATACACCTACACCTGATGTGCAACACAATATATATACGTACATAGAGTATAACACAATGAATACACATGTCATGATACCACGACTACACCATATACATACATAATACCACATGTACACAACACAACATGTATGACATGCACATAAAACCACATGTACACAGTACTAGTTGTACACACCACCACCTGCATAACGTGTACACAACATGACATGTACAGGGAGCCACTTGTACAACATGTACAAAATTTCACATGTACATTATACCGCATGTACAATGTGTACTCAACACTAGACATACAGAACAACACATGCATAACATGTACACGACACCACATGTACACAGTACCATATGCACGACATGTACACAACACCATATGTACAACATGTACATAGCACCACATGCTCACAACACCAGTTATACAATCATGCGCACAACACCATATATACATAGCGCCACATCTACAACATGCACACAACACCACATGTACATAGCACTGCATATCCAACATGCACATAGCATCATCTATACACAACACTACATATCCAACATGCACACAACACTGCATATCCATCATGTAAACAACACCATCTATGCCCAACACTACATATGCAATATTCACACAACAATATATGTACCACCCTGTACATAACATTTCATAACAACATGTACACACACTATATATACACAACACCACATGTGCACAACATCATAGATGCAACATATACAATATATGCACAATAGTAGTACCACACATCCAAAACCACATTGTCTCTACTAAGAAACCTTGCTTCCAGTGTCTCTTCGCCATCCATGCTTATCCTAGCATGTCATGCATCATGATGATTTCATTTTGCTGATGTATCTCTCAACATTAGCCTATCCATAACATAAAAATCGACATAGTATAATCACATAATATCAATTCATATCCACATGACATTGACCTTAGAGATCTATTAGGCTACTCTTCCTACTTGATTCCTCATGAACCAAGAATTTCTTCATGTCATTCATCTACATAAGCAATCATTCCTCCCAAGAACGATTCCTGATGACCCTATCACATAGTCACATAGATACATAGATACATACATATATATAACATTAGCACAAAATAGTCACAATATTGTCAAAAAACAACATACCTACATACATACATGTATAGATATATATACATTGACAACATGATCACAACATAATTACCATATATCATAAGGTTAAGGTTAAGAGAAACTCCTTTATCCATGCAACACATGTACAACATCAAGAAAAAAAAATCCTAATGTAGCTAAGGCATCTACCACCTCAAATCTATTGACTTTACCTTTCTTGATTACTTTTCTCATGATTGTCCCTCCATCATCCATTTACACCAATGGACCCAACCAATCCAACTAGTTGCTCTACGCTTTCATTCAACTTCCCTTATACATGCATTGAGCTTCATCTAGGCCTTACATCACCTATTGGGTTTCATTTAGTTCTCCCTGGGCTCCATTAACTTTCTCTTTCCCAACCAATTCCCTAGACCCCAAACATAAAAGGAAAGACAAGAAACAAACAAGAAGAAAACCATGGAAAACCTACAACAATACGACATCACAACCAAAGTGGCGTGGACATGCACAAGATGAAAAAAATGCAATCAAGCACAACAAATCACCAAAATACCAAAAGCACATGACTAAAAACAAATGCCATGACTCAATCCCCATGGTTCCTAGTGCCTCCAAGGGAAAGCTCAACTTGAGCCTTCTTCAATATTTCATGGAAATTTCTTTTCCGTGCAATCCCTTGCACCATAATGCCATCAACACATAACTACCAGTTCTTAAATAAACATAACAATACATTGGTTACCTTACTTTATTGTGCCAAGCAAGTTGCTTGCAACTGAACACATCCATGCCATCTTGCAAGGGACTCCAATTCCCTTGACAGATCCACCTGTAACTAGAGACTAGTTAATATACCTGTCAAATACAAGTTCATGAATCTAGCACATATCCACATAATTTCATACAAGATTAAGGTTAAGAAGACTTCATGTATGCAAAGCACTCATTCATTAGGAATTAGTGTTTCTAAACATAGCCAAAAGAATTCTTGCCCAATTCCTTTCTTTGACCTATTCTTTGCTGCAATTGAGTGTTACTATGCACTGTCACATCACCCAACTATTAGTTATATAAACATATTAACTATTTCCTTCTCATGCTAATACCAAGAATGTTTCCTGCACTGTTTACACATGTCAAACACATGTTCCAAATATCAAGAGAATCATATCTATCAATTTGAAATCAACATTTACCAAGACTAGCAATCATGTCATAATTCATAATCGATTCATAGTCATTAGACATAATACTAAAACTATTACCTATTACACTCAAGCACATGTCAACTATCTCAACACATGTGTTAATACAATCATCTTAAAACAAGATCATTCATTCAGGCAATATTACAGACACATGCTCATATCATGCAAGTAATCAAATATTCAGACAACAAATAGGCGACATAATAAACACCAACACTCAAACACCAATTAAATAACATAATCAAACATTCAAGCACAAAGTAGATGACATAAGCAAGCTCATACCTTAACATATCTCAGGGGAGGCTTTCTTGTCTACACAATCAATCCAAATTAGCATGATATAACTTCACGACATATCAACTCAAAAATAAATAAGGTCATGATATCCATAATAGTCACTAGCTAACATGTTCACATCATAAACTTATAAACATTTGTCATTTATGCATAGAAATCACATATATATGATCAGTCTAGATTAATACAACACAATGTAAAAATAAAAGGTCAACTCATACCTAAATTTCATAACCCTAATCATCTACATAGGCCAATCCAATTTAGCATTATACATATAACATCAAGATCTTACTATAATAACCCTAATCATCAAGTTACTAGCATATAACAACAACAAGTTATATATCATTCTCATCAACAACATATAACCTAATCATCAAGCTAACTATCATATAACAAGAACAAGTTAACCTACAACATACTCATCAACAACATATAACATAATTATCAAGTTATCCAACATAAAACAACAAGAACATTTCATACAACCACAGGTTATTACCACTCACGACTATATGACACATGTGCATATAACTACACTAATCAACTAGCGTCTATCATGTATGTAACCATAACATCAATAAACATGTACATAAACCTAATGTGTATAACCCTAATGTGTTTAACAATCCATTAACTAACATACCTACATGTCAAACATAAAATACCTGTATGATGATTTGCTCTTACCCCATGATCCATTGTTACAACTTCACTTTAATGATTTGCATCTCCTGCTCTATCTCAGCCAACACATTAGCATCATAATAGTCCAACAACATCATGATCACCTAATTTCATACAATGACCTCATAATGCATGTTTGGCCTACCATACGTGCATAACAAATGCATATTCGACCATACACTCATGATGAAACATCCCACAACAACGTCGTCAACATTCACATGGAGAAATCACTACAACCATGATCAACACCATGTAAATTCAACATGCACATGGAATACAAACATAAGCAACGCATATGCAAACGACATGCATGCATGACCAACATAGTGCCCATCCAGCCTAAGGGGTGAACCATGCTCTAATACCACTCTCTATTGTTAGATATGACCCAAAGAGAGTGCAACCTACTCTGATACGAATTTTTAACCACCCTCCTCCCATATCTACCCAAGTAACCAACCAACCAGGGTAAACATGTGACGAGAGGCTACTATGATATTATTCAACCTCCTAGGTATCCTTAAGGAAGTAGAATTGATGGAAACCCATCAAACATACAACAACACTCCCAGGAGCCATCCCAACCACACAAATATCATGCCCCTGGGTCCCACTGATTTTTTAAGATATTAAACCTCTGGAAACTACCATGCTATGGGCACTCTAGTGTTTAGAGAGCTTTGGATGCTCCCACAAGCCTACATGCCCGTGTCCAGGGATTATTTCCAGCGGACCTGTGCCATAGCCTGTGGGATGTAAGGAACTTTTCAAACTCAAAATTATGGCCATTGCCAAGAACTTGATGTATCTTCTAAAATCCATTAGACACGTGATGATAAGACTAATAAACTAAAACCTAACTCCAGGACTAGGCCTAACCATCCCCAACCGAGACTGACATTTTTTCAAACACTTGGAATCAATGCAATCTACAAGTCTAGGATACAAGATACAGCATGAATGACTGAAAACTCTTATGAGACATGACAATAAGGATCATCGCCTTCTCTGTTGAACTGTTATGACGTCAATTAGGTCTTGTATCCATTATCCTTTAAGTTACAAGTAAATACATGAAATAACCATGACAATAACCAGTCATATAACCATGCTTATAACCAACTTTAAACCATGAAAATAATAGTGATATATCAGCCATTGAATCCACATATTAATAAGTACAAAATAAAGAGAACTTAGATTTTATTAAACATATGAAAATATGACCAAGTTCGACACTTCCACATACCACCCAATCGTAGGCATGGCTAAACCAAATATTTCTATTAGCTAGTGACCTCCATGCCATATTTGAAGCATGAATGTGGGATCTTATGGAAAAACCAATCCAGAAAAAACTAAGGGAATCCATAGGTTAAACCACCTCCACCCTCACCAATCTGTGATCACACCAAAATCCTTGCTTCAATCACAAAACTGAACCGAACCTCGAATTCCATCTGAATCCATCACTATCCTTGAGGAATTTTTTGTCTCTATGTCTCTCAAGATTTACCACAATCCCCACCAGATCAATATGATCTAAACCTAGACACCAGTGTCTTAGGCTTTATGCAATCCACATTGGATCACTAGGCCCTAAACTCAGACTCCACCCTTAGGCATTTTCGTGTATCCTGCCAAAACTGGTCAAGGGATTATTAGGCCTTTGGGAATGAACCTTGAGGCCACCTCTGCACTGGATTCTGAAATCCATCTAGAAATTCCAAAGCTCAAAATCGAGATCAACATCCCAATGCACCATGTGTTAACAAGGTTAATCCTCTCTATGGACAAATACAATCCCTCTAGCCAGTGGGCCTAGCAACTAAAGTGACAATCAACTAGACATCTTCCTAGGTTCCAATTGAAAAGAATAATGAAAGAGATGGCCTACCTCATTATGATGTTATTCTGATTTCCTTTATTGATGACCTTGAACCACTTGTGTCACATGCTTGTTCTTGCTTCTCTCAGTGTTTATGCACCTGCCAAAGTGATCAAGACACAACAAGGCATGCCAAAACGAATAGCAAATCCAATAGCAACCTACTTAAATGATCAAGGAATGTCAAGCTAAATAATACATGAACATATACATTTTGGGAAGATGAATCAGTAGTTGTCTATTATTAGAAAATAAAGGGAAGCTTACAACCAAAGCCTTGATGTTTATAGGCTCTCCTTGAGTGGTAATCCAAGTCCAAGACAAGAAATATCCAAGCACTCCTTCTCCAAGTCAAATGAATAGACTTAGGCACAATCTCAGCATAAGGGTACAAATAGACATAGACCAACCCAACCTCTAACCTGACCAACCATTTGGGAATGGGAGAGGATGAATATATAGGCTAGGAAAGGGATTTAGGACCTCTCCAAAAATATTATTAGGCTGTCATGTCAAGGAGATAGCTCATAGGGATAATACTAAGAGGCCATGTTGGGATAATTCAACCTCATCTACACCGAACAACCTCCAGCTTGCCCCTTTGGAAGCTTCTAGATCACAAAGCTTCTCATCCTCTTTGGAAAAATTACCTCTTTGGGATCATCATGGGTATGTAAGGGAACATAGTGATGCCATCGCGGGTCAAGATTGATGCAACAAGCAACCATCATGGTTTTTAACCTCATAAGAGCGATGAGTTTCAACATCAGGGTTTTAGAGCTATTTCTTCATGGGAAAGATCAAGGAATTTTCCAATCAATGTTCTAGGGAGGATACGAGCTACATATCTGATTAAGTACACTGCATGATGGTCGTGTTTCGAGCACTTCAGGGTATGTCACAAGGAAGTGTAGGAGGTGTGAAAAAATATTGTGTAACAAATTTCCCCTAAATCATGAAGGTAGAATGGGGAGTGGTGATTGAGATGCTTTATGAGATTTTACAAGGATGGTGACATACACTATCAGGAGATTTGAAAATCAAGGATGCATATACATATACATATTTGAGAGAAAGACATGAATCTATGGCATGGGCGTAGCCATTCGGATAATAAGGATTATATGAAAGTATCCATGGCATGGGCACAACCATTCAAATAAGAAGGATCATCTATAAATCTAAGATCCAAGGTATGGACGCAACCATCTGATATAGAAGGATCATCATAAATGTAAAGTCCCACGGTATGGTCACAACCATCTGTATAGCAGAAACATGTGTACAATCATGAATAACATATAACTCCACGTAGCCTAAGTCATATCATACAAGACTTAGGGTCTTATGCTCCATCCCGACCCGATCAAAGAATGAATTCTAACGTGCAAATGAACGTGTTGTAGTCGAACATACTAGAAAACCACCTGATTACCAACCATTGATGTAAACCATTAACAGGCACGAGAGGAACCACCCATAATGAAAATGGTTGTTATGGTACGGTAGTACAATCCATGAATATGATAATGAAGTTGAAGTCGAATACTCTTGGAATCATCCAATCAAAGGCCAATGCTGAAAGCATATCATTAGATGTGAAGAACTTGTCATTAAGGCATGCAATATCTAAGGTACTGAAAGAGAGTTTCTAAGTCATCTTCCTAGATAACGAGCTGAAGTCGACAGGAAGTGACCCATTGAAGGACGGTCATAATGATTCCCTCATCATCAACATGAAACAACAAATACAGTGGAACGAAATGAGAAGGATCAAAGACTATAGAAAAGAGTCAGATAATGTATAGATAATAGACTGTAGATAGGACTTCTCTTGAACATATTGGCAACATGACTCTGGAGTGTGGAAAAATTTGACTCAACATAGGACCAAGGGTCATAATGACGAAGTGGAATAGTTAGACGGGAGGAAAAAATGGATCACCCAAAGACAGGAGGACAAGTGACTAAGTGAGGATAACCAAAACCCAACACAATAGTAGAAGAGTGTCATGTTCAAGAGCGACATGCTGCATATACAAAGGATGTTTCATATTCATTTTTCCCCACTATCTCTAGTGAGTACCTATTTATTTTTACAGAAGATTGAAGAGGATACCATATGCTTTTCATATAATTTCATCCTTTGGATAAATCCATCCTATTAAGTTTTAGGAGTCCTAGGAAATAGGAACTTGGTATAGTCATGGTGACAAGTCTTTCGTCGTTTAAGTATTACAAGTCCAACAGAAGAATAACTCAGTGTCTTTTTCATGTTTAGAGAGTTTGAAAAAGAAACAAAAAAGAAAACTCCATTGGGTCCCTTTTCGTAATTTATCTCTCGAACCCAAAAACATAGAAAAAATATTTGAGAGAACCTCTTGACCATGTCAACCAAGGTGTACCTTTTTCGTAAATAGTCAATCTCATCCCAAAAAGGGGTAAATGTATACTGAGATGACATCAATTAATTTCATTTAACGAATTCTAAAAGACAAGTACTTAGCAATATTTTCATATTTTTGGAGTTTGAAAAGATTTGAAAGAGGAATCCTCCTGGAGGAAACGAGTGGTATAAAAGGATATAAACTCGTTATTGTCATGATGGAACTTCTCAAAACATGTAAAGGTCAAGAAGTTGGCTAATAAGACCACTTCATCACAGATGTTCCTCAGGCAAGGGTAAAACAACCAAGTGAAAGCATACGATTGGCCAAAGAGATGGTGATTATGGAAATGAAAAAAACCAAGGCTCATCTAGAACAAATAGGATGATAAAAAGGCAATCACGAGATGTAAAGTGGGAATGGTTTCATTTTTACACAAGATTTAAATGGAGACAAAATATGCTTGGATTTGGTTTCATTTTTACATAAGTTTAAAATGGAAACAAACTATGCTTGGGTTGTGTTTCATTTTTATACAAGCTTGAAACAAAGATAAACTATGCTAGAGATAAGTTTGCATGCCCCCAGCATAATGACTCAATTTGAGATACATGCCCCCCAAGCTTCATTTCATTCACTTAAGTGGATGGAATGAAGGTTCACTTATGAGATCAAGTGAAAGAATCCACTGGGATTTTACGAGATCTAATCAAAGACTCGAATTGGAAGGGGATTTGTTTCATTTTTTAACGAGCTTGACACAAGACAAGGAATTATTCTCCATAGCCCTTATTTCATGTTTTAAGGAGCTTGACACAAGAAAAGGAACTCTACTTCATATCCCTTGTTTCATTTTTTAAGGAGCTTGACACAAGAAAAGGAATTCTACTCCATTTCCCTTATTTCATTTTTTAAGGAGCTTGACATAAGAAAGGAACACTACTCCAGACAGGTCTCGATCAAAGACCAAAAGAGGCCATGGCTTCCAAGAAGTTCTGATTATAAGGGATAACAACACTCTAGAAGGGATACATGTCAAGGGATCCAAATGAAAAATTGGGTTCCAATGCCCCCAGTACATGGTGTGCTACATCACCTACTAGATCATCAGTAGATGTGGGCATGGAACAGGTGGCCACATAATTAACCTATGGTGGGGGTGATAATACTTGCACATAATAACCATTTAGGGATGATGGCTGAGTGGGAGTTGATTCAGGACCAATGAATGTAAGCTGATCAATGAGCACAATGTTTCCTTCATGCGGGAAACACATCACTAGAGAGAGGGAAGAAACACGAGCTCCCATGACATAAACACAGTCATGGAGAAGGAGTAGATTAAAATATAAAGGGCCTTGGACATCCATCACATCTATATAAACAGTCTTTCCTCCCAAAGTAATAAGAAAATTAGGAAGGATCCCTAACGGTTGACTAGTTCCTCTGTTAAAATCTAACAAATTCTAGGTGAAGGGGACAAGCTAAGGAGAACCTAAAGCTTTCCAAGTAGTTGAGGACAGGATACTAACATAGGCACCCTCGTCTATGACTGTGCTAGGTATGACCATATGGTAAGCCTGTATTGTAATCTGGAAAGGAACATAAGATGGAAGGTGATATCTTGTCAATCGACTCCAATCAAAAGAAGTGACTAAACTACTCAGAGGGGGTGTCATAGGAATGTGAGAGCTACCCTCTTGCTAGATGGGAATAGGATAAATTCTCTCATGCACCTTGAGAATAGGAGGATTTCCCTCCAGTTCATTTGAAACTGAAGAAACCAGAAGAACCTAAGTAGTATGAGGTTCACTCTCTACTAGAAAGGTACAATTGACTAAAGGTAGGCTCAAGTCTACCCATGTCTCAATCAATGGTTGGTCGAGAATGGACTCACGAGACTCACTTTCAGAGAGAGTGGGATTGACCAAAGATACTTTTGATCAAACACTGGATCAACTAGTTAAGGATCAAGGGAAAGATTTTGATACCCAGTTGGAAGACAAGGTTGAGAAGCTGTAAGGTTTTCCAACTCTTTGGGAGCTTCATCCATTAAAGGACAAAGGTGAATGGGATGATTACCTTCACACAACTTACAGGGAAATTTGAATTTTACCTTTTTCCCATGAGATTTACTAGTTGAAGTTTTATCACCAGCATGATAGCCAGAGGTTGATGACAAAGGTTGATGTGAACCTATGGACCACACTTCCAAGACCTTGGGAATACCAGTAAAATTCTGAAGAAGGTGGTCACCCTTACATAACATGCAAGGGAATTTTACTTTTTGAGGCTCATTGGAATATTTTTCTTCATTAGCTTCATTGGTAGCAATGGCTTCTTGGTTGCCCCCTTGCTTATTTTCCTTCTTCTTCTTCAGCCTCTTCTTCTTCTTCTTCAACCTCTTCTTCTTCTTCTTAGCTTCTTGATTACTAGAATCTAGACTTTCACCAAGCGAAGAGGAAGAATGGGGTGAAGAAATAGGCGAAGAAGGCAAGGGGTCAACTTTAGGGTCAACATGAGGTTGATGTTGTTTAGGTGGATGAGAACTTGGTTGAAAAGTAGTTTGGACACTTGGAACCACCAACGTCAAAAATAACCAAACTGACAAACCAATGGTCAATCCATGAAGGGAAAACATTGCCATATAGGGAGCACCAGTATTTCCAAAAGAAGGAAAAGGACTAGGATTCCCACAAGAAGGGTTTCCTTGACTAGTAGACTCAGGAAATGTTTCCATTGCTACCAACCTAAGATATACTAAGGAGTAATTCCAGAGGAAGGATTTTGTTTCGTGGTCAATTAATTTTAGAATTTGAAACAAAACATTTCCTTTTCATGTTTTAAGAGTCGAGAAAATGACAAAAGGGTGACTCTAGTCACTTTCATAGGTCTAGTGAGCTTGAAAGGATAAGCACTCAATGATCTTTATAAATTTAAGGAGTTAGAAAAAATTGAAATGACTACTTAGGTAACTCTAGGAAAAAGGAGTATCAAGTAACCGTGAACTGCAATATACACCTCAACAAATAAATTTACCAAGGACTTGGCATACGTGCAGAAAATATCCTCGAATGTTGTGTTCGGTGTATCATGTTTACAGGGCAGCAGACTCAACTTCCTATCGATAAAGGTTTGCAACCTATGAGGGTCTCCCTTTATATACTCGATGGATAGGGAGCACAAGTCTGTGTTAGCGCTGTATAATGCAAGACTGGATGACAAATGCTAAGTTTTATAGATGTTGGAACATGTCTCTAGCCTATACCACTAAGTATGAATGTTAATGTTTCAAATGCTCCTTAGATTAATTCATATATTTTAGAGTTGATATTGAAATTATGCTTCAGTTTTGGGCTCAAAACGATGTCACCTGAACACCTAAGATGCAACTATATGAGAAAAACAAAACTTTTTATTTCTATGAAAGCTAGACTAATCAAGGGAAGAAATTTCAATCAATAATGCATCAAACAAAATGCATCATGCAAAATACCTTCCACTAACTTTCACTTTCATCTTCCAAACGCAACACTAAAAGTAAAAAATATTTTCACTTTTCACTATCCTAAATGCAACTTTCTGAAAGAAAGAAAAATGATTTTGACTTTACAAAGATGCACTTATATGAATTATGACTTTCTTTTCATTTTGAATGATTTGATGCACCTAATACAGTTTTTAGCTTTCAATAATCGAAAAATGTGATCTATTCTCAATGATGAATCTCAAAAATAATTTCTCAATGCAACTAATCTAATGCATTTTCATGAAAAGTAAATTTCAAAATACAAGTTAAAGCAGATGCAAAACGATGTTTTGAATGATTTCTACATAAAACAACACTCAATAAATAAGCAAACAAAACATCTTAATGACACCAATAAGAAAAAAACGATGACCAATTTTCCAGAAACCCTAGAACTTAGTCAGATTTCACTTCGAAGCCAATGAGACAAAATTTTCAAATTAATTAAGGAAATCAATAAAAAAAATGACAAATCCAAGCATGCGGGATGGGAAAAGATGTTAGGGGCCAAGACACACTAGATTCTTAAGAAGAAACCTCAAAAATTCTCACATTCAAGGATCATCGCTACTTTATATACCCAAACCCACATTATCACTACTTTGCATAGGGAAACCCATGATGGCATCACTATTTTGTATAGAAAAAATAGTGATGATTTTAGCATGACCAAATAATGAAGAAAAAACAATCATCGCGACTGTAAAGGTAAAAACCACGATGCCATCACGAATGTTAAGGCTAAGCCTGCTATGGGGGAGGAATATCTGAAAAAACTAAAAATATTCCAAGAAACAATCTAGACTTAGCACTCTAAGGTAGTAATTAGTGATGGTATAAACCCAAAATAATGCAAAGAAGCCAAAAAATCGATGATTGGTCAAACTATTCAAAATATCAAGGTGAAGGATTGGATGGAAAGGATCATAGGCTCCCTAGGGGAGTCACCCTTTTTTTGACAAGGTTAATCCTATCTATGGACATAGATGATCCCTCTAGCCCAATGAGTGGATCTAGTAGCTGAATTGACAATCAACTAGACATCTTCTTAGGTTACAATTGAAAATAAGAATGAAGGAGATGCCTTACCTTGTTCTGGTGCTATTATCATTTCCTTTGTTGAGGTCCTTGAACCGCTTGTGTCATGGGCTTATTCCTTCTTCTCCCAGTGTTTATTCACATGCACAAGTGATCAAGACATAAAAAGGCATTGCAAAACAAATAGAAAATCCAATAGAAACCTACTTAACTCATCAAGGAATGTCAAGCTAAATGATACGTGAACATATACATTTTGGGAAGATAAACCAGCAGTTGTGTAATAGTAGGAAATAAAGGGAAGCTTACAACCAAAGCCTTGATGTTGATAGGATCTCCTTGAGTGGTAATCCAAGGCCAAGCAAAGAACTCTCCAAGCACTCCTTCTCCAAGTCAAATGAATACCCTTAGGCACAATCTCAGCATAAGCGTGCAAATAGACATAGACCAATCCAATCTCTAACCTGACCAACCTTTTGGGAATGGGGGAGGATGAATATATAGGCTAGGAAATGGAGTTAGGACCTCTCCAAATATAGTATTAGGCCCTCATCTCAAGGAGGTAGCTCATAGGGATAAGACCAAGAGGCCAATTTGGGAGAATTCAACCTCATTTACACTAAACAACCTCTAGCTCATCGCTCTAGAATCTTCTAGATCATGAAGCTTCCATCCTCTTTGTAAAAATTACTCTTTGGGATCATTTTGAGGTATTCAAGGGAACAGAGTGATGCCATCGTGGTTCAAGAGTGATGCAACAAGCGACCATCACAGTTTTTAACCTCATAAGAGAAATGAGTCTCAAAATCATGGTTCTAGAGCTATTTCTTTAGGGGAAAGCTCAAGGAATTTTCCAATCAATGTTCAAGGGAGGATACAAGTTTCATATCTGATTAAGTACACTACATGATGGTCATGTTTTAGGCACTTCAGGGTATGTCACGGGGAAGTGCAGGAGGTGTGACAAAATACTGTGTAACACCATGGCATCTAGAGAAAGGAAAGGATATGTTGAAAACCACTATCATAACTCGGAAAAACCATGCCATGGACAACAAGAGAACCATAGGAAAACATGCAAAGCCATGCATGTCTAAACCAACCAAGAAATCAAACATGCAACACATTATCTACAAGCTTTCCTACTGAAGCTGCTTGATCCAGCTCTTCCTTGCTTGATCCTTGCTTTCCTTCCTTTCCCTTTGCTTGTTTTTTCTTCCTTGCTCCAAAGCTAGAGTTCTCCAAGAAAATTTTAAGTGTCCAATAGTGAGAGAGAAAGAGAATAATGAGAGAGCTCCAAAACTAGATGGACCAAATCTTACATTGACCAAAGCTTACACTAACCAATCCTTGAGAAAAATCTTGCCAAGCGATCTGCAGAAGCCCTTTTATCAATGAGGCCTCTATTTTCTTCAATTTCCATTATTTTCCTTAATTTTCCTCCTCACATGAAACTTGTGACCTTTCACCTCCCTTTTCCACTATTTTCATTTATTTACATAAATAAGTGTGTCAAAAATGCCTTTTTCCTTTGTAATGTCTTTTCCTTTTCCAATTTCCTTAGCCATAATAAACCAAATGAACACCTACACCAAAATGTCCTGCCAACATTCAGAATGGAATAAGTGTCCCTTAACCATGGTCTTATTTTTCCTTTATTAACTTCTATTACATGGAATTTTCACCAAGGTCATTACATGAAACTTTTTCTTTATTGCCACCTTATTCAGTTGCCTAATATGCACAACCTCCATGTGCCATCCTTCTTTTTGACAAAGAGAACTAGGGAACCCGATGGTGACACACCTTGGCATATTTACCCCTTCTTCAAAATCTCATCAAACTGCATTTGAAGTTCATTAAGCTTAGGTATGCTTCTCTTGTATAATATCTTAGATACTAGGGTAGCTCTAGCTATCAAATCAATTTCACTTAGGTGGTAAACTCTAGATTTCACCATACACATCCTCATAATTCCATAGCACTAAATGGTATCCAATGTTTGACACCTTATCCTTGGATGCCTCTTCTATACAGGATAAATAAATTTGACACCCTTTCTTAAATCTCTTCTTTAATTACACGGTTGATATTTCCTTGACAAATACTAGACTTGAAATCCCCTTAAATTGTTTTTGTTTCACTTCTTCGTTAAGGAAAGTGGATTCCTTATTAGTGTTCTAGGATAGCTTGGCGATTTTCCAACCAATCCATACTAATTAGGTAATCAAATCATCCAAAAGTTATGTTATTTAAATTATTTTTTGTGCTTAAGCCATTCATGTTAATTTGAAGTTCTTTCACTAATTCATTTATACTCCTCTTAGACCCTCTAGCTATATGAACCAACCAATTCTTTCCATGCTTGGTCCTCTTCAAATAAAATCTTTCAATTAGTTTGGGATCAATATGTCTATGACTATCTCTATCATCAGTAAAAATGGAAATAGGATGATTATTTAACTTACCTTCAACTTCAATCATATGAGTTGGGTGATTATCTTTCCTATTTCCTAATGCTGCATAAGTTCTAGGAATACTTATTCACATGTCCTCCACTATATCATCTCCTTGAATGTCATGAATAGTCCTCACATTTTCTCCTTTATGAAGACATTATTGATACATATGATCCCCTTCACAACCGCAACATTTGATAGGTTGATAGATTTCCCTTCTTCCCAATGATATTGATTTCCTTAGTTCACTTGAGGGATACTAAGCTCATTGATTTATTTGAGAGCTGGTCTTCAAAAATGGAGTGTATCCCTTGTTTCTCTTCTCCATATTGTCTCTCTTCTTGTCATCCTGAGGTTTCTGGTAGGCTAGCTTATTTTCTTTTCTCTAATATAGATACCTTTTCTTCCTTGCAACTTCCTCCAAGGTATTGAACTTATTAAATTTGATTTTATCACTAAGGTATGGATGCCAAACACTCAAGAACATATCAATCATGAATTTCTCATGTTTAATAACTTCAACATACTTTAACATCTCCAAATAATTTCCTTTAATATTCATCCATTGTCATATTGCCAAGCTTGAGTCCAAAGAAATATTACATCTTTTGATCATCATAGTGCTCAAATAGGTACTGTTAACGCTAGAATTTGCCCCAGGCTGAGGAAGGAAAAACTCAAGGCAACATCAAAACATGCTCAGCCTCGTAGCTAGCCCTACGAGGACAGGAGAGGGCTCTCTCTGGGTCAATCTCGGAAAAAATATAATCAATGGGGCTTGAGATGACTGAAATTGTAACTAATCTTAGGCTAGGTATTAAGTGCAGAAGTTTAAAGGTGAGTTTTTGGGGTTTTCGTTGAATCAAAGGGAAAAGCAATTTTGGGTGCAGGAATGAGATACAGTTTCTGCAAAGGTCTGATTGGAGCAAGGTAGGCAATTGTTTTGATGCTTTAAAAGCAATGAGGTGAATAGATCAGACAGGTGAGGAGCTAAGGAGAGCAAGAAAACCTCAACAGTTCTCCTTAAACAGATGAAAACATAGGATATCAAACAAATTTAAAGGCAGAGCATTACAGATTATGAATTCTACCTTAACACTTCATTTGTTTAATTGTAGAAGATGAGATAAAGAAAATGATACACATAACAAACTTACAAGTACTGAAAGAACCAAACCATCAAGACATAAAGCCACAAGAATTCCAAACAGTGCTACAAAACCCTGGTCTTTCCTTTGCCAAAATGCTGAAGTAAAATGTACAATAAAGTCTCAAAGCCTCTTCCCCAAGAGTCCAACCATGAAAATGACTAAGAAAATACATAATATTGGCAAGCTAACTCATTCCCTTGCCTCTAGGGGTCGAGCTCATCATCCTAGGAGCTGTTTCAACCAATTCTAAACAAAGCACTACAATCTAGGTAGTCAAAACAACTTGCCTCTATAAGGTAGGAAACTGATTCATTCATTTAATTTTCACTTTTTAGTGAATGAATCTTCTAGAACAAGTAATAAAGTGAGAAAATTACATCATGTTTCATTAATTACATCAAGAGGAGTGAAAAAATCCATCACAAGTCAAAACTGGTCAAACTGGCTTCGTTTCCTGAGCTAAAGATGAAAATTGTGCCAAAAAAACTCTGATGCGCCGCGCGCCTGAGCCCTATGCGCCGTGCACCTTTCCACCTGTTTTTGGGGCACTTCCCGACATCCAAATTGAGCTCAGATTGGCTTGTTGGAAAGCCCTGGATGTCTACTTTCCAACCCAAATAGAATTTTCCAATTTGTTGTCCATTTGCCCCTCCAAAAGTTCATTCTCCCAAGGCTGCTTCCAGTGTGTCCAAAAAGGGGCAGTGAGGTCATTGTTTGCATGTTTTTTGACCTTTTGGGGACCCAAACCTTGATGAAATGCCTTGGAAATAGCTGAGCATGTATAATTCATCATGACAAATCCAGAAATGCAAGCCATTTGTGATTTGGACCTCCCAATCTTATGGGTCGCGCGCGGCGCGCTACGCGTTGAGCTGAAAAACCTGTTTTGCAAGCCAAAAATTTAAAATTGACAAAATTTTCTCCAAATTCCTTGAAATTTGGGCTGAAGGCACCTCATCAAGTGCCATGTTCAGCCAAAGAAGCCTTAGCCAAGATTAGAAGTCTATGCTCCCTTTTTCGACATTTTATTGCCCTTCTGGTACATGCAGTTCTGTGGTAGAATCGCTGTCTCGGTTGTATGATGTGTCAGTGTCCGTATCCATGGTGTTACCAGTCTATGCCAATGATATGTTCAGCTCGTTGAAAATGAGAAATTGGTACCTTTATCTCCAATTGCCAAGTGTATGAAATGAGAATTTGGTGCCTTTTGTTTCAATTATCAAAATATGCCAAGTAGGAAGGGGCTGTGGTACATAGGGACAGTGGGTATAGGATTAGGGCATGTGAATTTAGGGGGTGGGAGAACTTAGGGAATAAGGAAATGAATGGACAAATGGAATAATGGAGTGATGGAGGAATGATAAACTTGGTAGCAAAACTGTCAATCATAAACCTAGTACTGTTGCTTTGGAAATTATGAAGAATTAGGGTTTGATTTCTTAAACAATCACCATTCATCAAACACCATGAAGTAAGCACCAAACTTGGATAAAAAGAAACAGAGATGGAGGCCCTACCTACTTGTACAAATGATGATCCAAGCATATTGGGCAATTTTGAAGCAAAATTTTGAAGTTTTTGGGCTTGTTGGCTGTATGCGCCGCGCACCTGCCCAACGCGCCGCACGCCTCTGATGCGCCACGCCAGTGTATTTTTACACTGTGAAAACTTGCTCAATGCGCCGCGCGCCGCTGATGTGTCGCGCGCCTGCCCAACGCGCGCGCTTGCCCAACGCACCGCGCGCCACATAGTGCATTTTACAGGAGGCTTTCAGAGGCCTTCCTCAACTCCAAATTGATCTCATGATAGCTCATTGGAAAGTTATTTTTGTCTAGTTATCCTTTGACTCATCAAGAAAGTTATTTGGCCAACCAAGATAGGAGAAAACCTGATTTTCCTAAGGTCACTTCAGAGGTGCATCAATTCTCCCGAGGCGATTGTATTTTTTACATTTCTCTAAAACCATGACACTTGTGTAAGAAGTGAGGGAGGTTTTTCTTCTTTGGAATGTTTTGGACAAAAACCTCTCTCAGTTTTCCAAAATTCATCTTTGATTGCTCTGAAACATCTTTTGAGTGAAACTTATCCCGATGTGTGAAACAAGGAATTTTGTGGAAATGAAGCGAAATGAAGGGGATGAGGGGCTTGTAAATTCTTGGGGAAATTTTGGGAAGTAGGGAGGGATGTTAGGAATTAGGGGAAAGTGGAATCTTAGAGATGGAGTGAGGGGAAGGGGTCCAAAAAGGCAAAACACAGTCCTAGCCTAGAAAATTGCCAAGTTGTGGCAAGAAACTAGGGTTTGTGGAAAAATGAGGAATTTGGGGAATCTAAGTGATGGGAAGTGTTTAATAAGGTACATTAATGATATGGGAAGGTGTATGAACATCAGGATACAAATTTTTCCGATGATTTGACCCTCCAAGAGAATTTACCTCCAAAACCCTAGGAGAGGGAAATGAACCTTGCCTAGGCGTAATTGAAGCATGAACAAGGTGTAAAATGACCCAATAATAATGTAAACTTTGAAACGGGAACTCTAGCCAAAAAACCCCGAAAAAAACATCAAAAACAGTGCTAAAAATGAATAGTGTTGATGCTGAAATAACACCTTTTCTTTTCTTGGGTAAATTTTCAACATGTTTTAAAAATGGCGGTGAAAACCAATTTTTTGCGCAAAAATTATCCAAAAAACAGCCTCAAAACGAAAAGGGTTAATTCTGGAAGAAGACTTTTTTTTTCAAAAGTAAAATTTCAACATTTCGAAATAATGGCATGAAATATTTTATCATGACCCCGAAAAAACATTAAATTTAAAAAAATAATGAAAACATAAAATAAAATAAAAAAATAAAAAAATTTAAAACAATGAAAAAACAAAAAACAAAAAACAAAGCATAGATTAAAATATATATTAAAAGAAAAAATATAAAACAAAAATAAAAAATGAAAAAAAAAAATCAAACATAAAATGTAAAAAGAACGAAATTAATGATAAGAATTAAAAAATTTTAAAAAAAATAAAAAATTATAAACAATTAAATAGCAAAAAAATATTTTAAAAAAATGAGGAAAAAAGGAGTAATCTTGTAAACCAAAAAAAATTGGCAAAATAAAATATATATGGAAAAAAAAAACATTTAAAAGAAACAAAAAATTAAGTGGGTGAAAATAGAAAAATTAAAAAAAAAACAACAAAACAAGAAGACAAAAAAATTAAAATTAAAATTAAAAACAAACTAGATTTAAAAAAAAAAGAAAAATAGAAAATTAAAAAAAATTAAAAGCTACTAAAATTAAAATTAAAATGTTGATTACTTAAAAAAACAAATATAAAAATATATATAAAAGACAAAAATAAAAGAATTTGGAAAACAAAAAAAAATTAAAATATATATATATATATATATATATATATATATATATTAAGTAAGTAAAAATAGAGAAATTAAAAAAAAAAAACATTAGAAAAAACTGGGGAAAAGAAAAATTAAAAGCAAACTAGTTTAAAAAAAAAATAGAAAGAAAAGAAAAAAATTTAAAAACTAATAAAATTAATATTAAAAAAACAAAAAAAAAATTCAAATTATAAAAAAAAAAGCCAAACAAAAGTGTATTTTTAATTAAAAAAAATGTAATTATTTTTTATTAAACATAGATATTTTGTTAAAAAAAAAAATCAAAATTTAATTTTTTTTTAAACAATCTTTTTTATTATTAAAAACAAATTTTATTTTTATTTCTATTTTTTATTTAAAAATAAAATTATTCTACATAACTTTTATATTTAAAAAAAAAATAAAAGAAAAATAAACCTATATTTTATATTTAAAAGAAAAAATTAGTTTCTTTATTAAAAAAAAAAAGAAGTGAAAATTATTTTTTTTTTTAACAACTATTTTTTTAGAACCATTTTTTTTGTTATAATTAAAAATAGTTTTTTTTTAACCAATTTAGTTTTATTTTTCTTAATTTAAAATTTTAAAAATTATTAAAAAAAAAAAAAAAATTTTAAATTTTAAAAATTAAAAATTTTAAAATCTAAAAAATTAAAATCGTTTTTTTTTTTAATTATAAATTTAAAATTTAAAATTAAAAAACTGATTTTTAAATTAATAAAAAAAAAATACAATCATGGCCCCCCCCCGCCGCCCGTGGTGGCGCTGCCGTGGGCGGAGGGGCCTGCGCGCAGGCCCTCTGCCCACGGCAGCGCCACCACGGGCGGCCCTTCGCCCACGGCAGCGCCACCATGGGCGGCCGTGATTGTATTTTTTTTTTTTTATTAATTAAAAAAATCAATTTTTAATTTTTAAATTTTTAATTTATAATTAAAAAAAAAACGATTTTAATTTTTAAAATTTTAAAATTATAAAATTCTTAATTTTAAAAATTTTTATTTTTTTTAATAATTTTTAAAATTTAAAATTAAAAAAAATAAAAGTAAATTGGTTTAAAAAAAAAAAAAACTATTTTTAATTATAACAAAAAAAAATGGTTCAAAAAAATAATTGTTAAATAAAATAAATTTAATTTTCACTTTTTTCTTTTTTTTAAAAAAACATTGTTAAAAAAAAAAATTTAATGTAATTTTTTTTTAAATATAAAATATAGGTTTATTTTTCTTTTATTTTTTTTTTAAATATAAAAGATATGTAGAATAATTTTATTTTTAAATAAAAAATAGAAATAGAAATAAAATTTGTTTTTAATAATAAAAAAGATTGTTTAAAAAAAATTTAAATTTTGATTTTTTTTTTAAACAAAATACCTATGTTTAATAAAAAATAATTACATTTTTTTTTAATAAAAAATACACTTTTTTTTGTTTTTTTTTTTTATAATTTGATTTTTTTTTTGTTTTTTTTTTAATATTAATTTTATTAGTTTTTAATTTTTTTTTCTTTTTTTTCTATTTTTTTTTTTTTAAAACTAGTTTGTTTTTAATTTTTTTTTTTCCCCAGTTTTTTCTAATGTTTTTTTTTAATTTCTCTATTTTTACTCAATATATATATATATATATATATATATATATATATATATATATATATATATATATATATATTCCAAATTCTTTTATGGTTTGTGAGATAATTCTTTTAACATTTTTTTTAAATATTAATTTTACTATTTTAAAAAAAAAATTCATTAATTAAATTTTTTTTTAATTAGTTTGTTTTTAATTTTTTTTCCCTAGTTTTTGCTCATGTTTTTTTTTTCCTCAATTTTTACTGACATATATATATATCTATATTAATTTTGTTTTTTTTTCCAAATTGTTTTATGGTTTATAAGATATTTTTTTTAACATTTTTTATTTTTTATTTTTGTCTTTTTTTATATATAATTTTTTATTTGTTTTTTAGAGACAATTATTTCATTTGGATTGAAAATTTAATTAACGATGTATAAATATGTAAAATATCGAAAATGAAAAATATCGACCTTCTTCTTTAAATATGCAAATCAATAAAAACCTCACTACAAAAAAAATAAAAACAAGAAAATATGAATAGGAAGACCACTTCGTTAAATTTACAAAATAATTATTTACATTTCATACATTAGAAAAGTTAAAGTCAAAAAAACAGGTTTTTTTAAAAAAGAGTGTGATGCAGAATAACCACTTTTTTAAATTAGCATGAAAATCACTACCATTCTAAAATGCAATGTACATAACAAGAATTTAAAAAAATTAAAGTGCCAAAAACTATGCTCTAAAAAAAACATGTGTATTCTGCATCACCCCTTTTCAAAATCGGGTCACTTTTTTGCTATCTCTACAAAACGGGTAACAGTATCAGTTCTCGTTTCAAAGTTTACATTGTTCAATGGAACCTGACATGATGAGGACAACCCTATGAATGATGATAGACTCAGCTGAATGATGACATAGACCGCCATTTGGACAACTTTAGAAGGAGTGAAAGCAAACCCTAGACCTAATGCCTAGTGACCAAATTTTGCTTGAAGACTCTTTGAAATGACAAAATTTGACCTTGACACTCTGAGACCACTTTGTAAGAGCATATTTGATCACTGGAGGAAGGCTGGAAAGACTGACACTAACATTGGCTCCAATGGGGATGGTAGCTCCTTGGAGGTGCCAAGAACGGCATATCTTTGGGAGAGCAGACCAGTGCCTTCATCCATTGGGCGATGGAGTCATCATTCCAACAATTGACACAAAACTTTGACACATTTATTGACTGCAGATTTGACTGAAAACTGAATACAACTCTGACAAAACTGACTCAATTTTAAAACTGAAAGGACTAATCAACTGACTCGACAAACTGTACTCATAAATACTAAGACCTGAAACTTAAAACAAAAGCTTGGTGGCAGTACATGGCCACCTGTGTTTCTTACAAGACAATATATCCTCAAAATATATCAAAATCCCAATGCAACCAATCAAGAAGATGGCTTATTCACTGATTCTTCTTATCAGATCTTCTGGTCAACAGTACCAACCTCTCACTAAGCATCCAAAAACATAGTTGACCATGGTCTCCTTCGTCACTGAACACTGTAATAAACATTGTAACTGATGGCTGCAACAAACTTGCTAGAGAATCATAAAAAACAGAGAATCGTAAAAAACATGAAGATTTTCCATTACCACCTCCTGCTGAAAGATCAAGGTGTCCTTTGTTTCAAATTCTGATCTGCCTTCATCATGTGCTTCGGTAAAAGTATGCTCATGGGCTTCAAAAAACTCTGAATAGGTAGATGAGCAGATCTCCTCTTGTAAAAACATTTCAACACATGAAACATATGAAGAATCTGAAAGGTAATCCTGTATGCTATGATCTTCTGTAGTCTGACAATATGGTAGGTCATCTTCATATGATATCACAACCAAATTATCAAGTTCCTTATTACATTCTTCAATATTATCAAGCACAATATTATCATTTATATCGTCTGCCACAAATTCACTCAAAGAAACTTTTTCACTTGCTTGAGCAAAGATCTCACCGTGCTGTTAATGAGCAGACTAAATGACCTCCTCATGAAGACTCTGTTCTGATGAGATGGGAGCACTTAGATTTGTAACTCTGTTTTCTTCATGCCAGATGATCTCAACAGCCGAGTTTTTCTTTATAGGATTCGGCACAAGGTATTCTTGGTCATCATGATCTGAATGTTGATCTGAAATAGTTGACTTGACTGCATCACATTCTGAAATTGAATCTTGACTACCCTGCACGCTGTCTTCTTCTGTGGGCAGATCTGAAATAGAACCCTCTCTTTCATCATCTTCCACCATATGACCATCTTCAGCCTGCTGATCTTGATTCTGCTGCAAAATGTCCTGATCATCTGGACAAGTATCCTCTAAGTTTTCTTTATGCTGCTGAAATGGATTTTCGTATAGGGCCTCCATGATTTCTCCGTCCATGAAATCATTATCACCATAAAAATTCTCTAGATCTTCAATGAAATTATGTACATGGCTACAACAAATCTGAACTAAAATCAAGGATGGATATGATTCTTTATACTTTTCAAAGAACACGGTATGCAAATCCCTTAAACAATAAATGGAAGCAGATGGAAAACATACCAGGATCGGGCTTCATCTTCCAGAGTAGCCATAAACATTTTCATCAAACAGTCTTCAGGAAAATTGATCTTAAATTTATGCACATGAATGTGAAATTTCACCAGATGAAGAGCAGCGTCATTACCTTCCTGATTTCTGAACATAGGCAAATTATTTGACCAATCTACCTTGGGCATCTTATTCGGAAAACCTAGAATGTGATCTCGGCTCATGGGAACATATCTTCTTGATTCGGTCCATCTTGAAAATCTCACAGCTACTGATATCTCTGCAGTGAAATGACCATGAAGCACAGGTTGCTGGATTCTTCAATGAAAGGAGTCACCAGGTGAATGATTTCAGCCTTCATATGTGTTTGACTGCTATCCACCATCAGCATCAGATCTGCAACTTGATACATGTACTGGGGTAATTAAAGTTAGATGTCACGTTTACAAGCTAGACCGGAGATTGACTGAAGCAGCGTTTATCTACTTCCGCTAATGCAAAGCAAAAGCGTTTCGAAGGCTACCTGGCATAACTTCAGGCTCCGTCTGTAGCTTATAAAACAAATGACATCAACAAGTAAACCATTTGTTCTCCCCAGTATGGTCGCCACTATGTTAACGCTCGAATTTGCCCCAAGCTAAGGAAGGCAAAACTCAAGGCAACATCAAACCACGCTCAGCCTCGTAGCTAGCCCTACGAGGACAAGAGAGGGCTCTCTCTGGGTCAATCTCGGAAAAATATATTCAATGAGGCTCGAGATGACTGAAATTGTAACTAATCTTAGGCTAGGTATTAAGTGCAGAAGTTTAAAGGTGAGTTTTGGGGGTTTTCGTTGAATCAAAGGGAAAAGCAATTTTGGGTGCGGGAATGAGACACAGTTTCTGCAGAGATCTGATTGGAGCAAGGTAGGAAATTGTTTTGATGCTTTAAAAGCAATGAGGTGAATAGATCAGACAGGTGAGGAGCTAAGGAGAGAAAGAAAACCTCAAGAGTTCTCCTTAAATAGATGAAAACATAGGATATCAAACAAATTTAAAGGCAGAGCATTACAGATTATGAATTCTACCTTAACACTTCATTTGTTCAATTGTAGAAGATGAGAGAAGGAAAATGATACACATAACAAACTTACAAGTACTGAAAGAAGCACACCATCAAGACATAAAGCCACAAGAATTCCAAACAGTGCTGCAAAACCCTGGTCTTTCCTTTGCCAAAATGTTGAAGTAAAATGTACAATAAAGTCTCAAAGCCTCTTCCCCAAGAGTCCAACCATGAAAATGACTAAGAAAATACATAATATAGGCAAGCTAACTCATTCCCTTGCCTCTAGGGGTCGAGCTCATCATCCTAGGAGCTGTTTCAACCAATTCTAAACAAAGCACTACAATCTAGGCAGTCAAAAAAACTTGCCTCTATAAGGTAGGAAACTGATTCATTCATTTAATTTTCACTTTTTAGTGAATGAATCTTCTAGAACAAGTAATAAAGTGCGAAAATTACATCATGTTTCATTAATTACATCAAGAGGAGTGAAAAAATCCATCACAAGTCAAAACTGGTCA
The DNA here is from genome assembly GCA_031772625.1 of Pinus tabuliformis. Classification (NCBI taxonomy): domain Eukaryota; kingdom Viridiplantae; phylum Streptophyta; class Pinopsida; order Pinales; family Pinaceae; genus Pinus; species Pinus tabuliformis. The sequence continues at coordinate 370,960,739 of CM062807.1, read as the reverse complement.
AACTGGCTTCGTTTCCTGAGCTGAAGATGAAAATTGTGCCAAAAAAACTCTGATGCGCCGCACGCCTGAGCCCTATGCACCGCATGCCTTTCCACCTGCTTTTGGGGCACTTCCTGACATCCAAATTAAGCTCAGGCTGGCTTGTTGGAAAGCCCTGGATGTCTACTTTCCAACCCAAGTGGAACTTTCCAATTTGGTGTCCATTTGCCCCTCCAAAAGTTCATTCTCCCAAGACTGCTTCCTGTGTGTCCAAAAAGGGGCAGTGAGGTCATTTTTTGCATGTTTTTTGACCTTTTGGGGACCCAAAACTTGATGAAATGCCTTGGCAATAGATGAGCATGTATAATTCATCATGAAAAAAAATCCAAAAATGCAAGCCATTTGTGATTTGGACCTCCCAATCTTATGGGTCGCGCGCCGCGCGCTACGCGTTGAGCTGAAAAACCTGTTTTGCGAGCCAAAAATTTAAAATTGACAAAATTTTCTCCAAATTCCTTGAAATTTGGGCTGAAGGCGCCTCATCAAGTGCCATGTTCAGCCAAAGAAGTTTCAGCCATGATTCGAAGTCTATCCTCCCTTTTTCGACATTTTAGTGCCCTTCTGGTACATGCAGTTCTGTGGTAGAATCACTGTCTCGGTTGTATGATGTGTCGGTGTCCGTCTCCATGGTGTTACCAGTCTATGCCAATGATATGTTCAGCTCGTTGAAAATGAGAAATTGGTACCTTTATCTCCAATTGCCAAGTGTATGAAATGAGAATTTGGTGCCTTTTGTTTCAATTATCAAAATATGCCAAGTAGGAAGGGGCTGTGGTACATAGGGACAGTGGGTATAGGATTAGGGCATGTGAATTTAGGGGGTGGGAGAACTTAGGGAATAAGGAAATGAATGGACAAATGGAATAAGGGAGTGATGGAGGAATGATAAACTTGGTAGCAAAACTGTCAATCATAACCCTAGCACTGTTGCTTTGGAAATTATGAAGAAGTAGGGTTTGATTTCTTAAACAATCACCATTCATCAAACACCATGAAGTAAGCACCAAACTTGGATAAAAAAAAACAGAGATGGAGGCCCTACCTACTTGTACAAATGATGATCCAAGCATATTGGGCAATTTTGGAGCAAAATTTTGAAGTTTTTGGGCTTGTTGGCTGTATGCGCCGCGCGCCTACCCAACACGCCGCGCGCCTCTGATGCGCCGCGCCAGTGTATTTTTACACTGTGAAAACTTGCTCAATGCGCCGCGCGCCGCTGATGCGTCGCGCGCCTGCCCAACGCGCCGCGTGCCACATAGTGCATTTTGCAGGAGGCTTTCGGAGGCCTTCCTCAACTCCAAATTGAGCTCATGATAGCTCATTGGAAAGATATTTTTGTGTAGTTATCCTTTGACTCATCAAGAAAGTTATTTGGCCAACAAAGATAGGAGAAAACCTGATTTTCCCAAGGTCACTTCAGAGGTGCATCAATTCTCCCAAGGCGATTGTATTTTTGACATTTCTCTAAAACCATGACACCTGTGTAAAAAGTGAGGGAGGTTTTTCTTATTTGGCATGTTTTGGACAAAAACCTCTCTTAGTTGTCCAAAATTCATCTTTTATTGCTCTGAAACATCTTTTGAGTGAAACTTATCCCGATGTGTGAAACAAGGAATTTTGTGGAAATGAAGCGAAATGAAGGGGATGAGGGGCTTGTAAATTCTTGGGGAAATTTTGGGAAGTAGGGAGGGATGTTAGGAAGTAGGGGAAAGTGGAATCTTAGAGATGGAGTGAGGGGAAGGAGTCCAAAAGGGCAAAACACAGGCCTACCTAGAAAATTGCCAAGTTGTGGCAAGAAACTAGGGTTTGTGGAAAAATGAGGAATTTTGGGAATCTCAGTGATGGGAAGTGTTTAATAAGGTACATTAATGATAGGGGAAGGTGTATGAACATCAGGATACAAAATTTTCCGATGATTTGACCCTCCAAGAGAATTTACCTCCAAAACCCTAGGAGAGGGAAATGAACCTTGCCTAGGCGCAATTGAAGCATGAACAAGGTGTAAAATGACCTAATGGAACCTGACATGATGAGCACAACCCTATGAATGATGATAGACTCAGATGAATGATGACATGGACCGACATTTGGACAACTTTAGAAGGAGTGAAAGCAAACCCTAGACCTAATGCCTAGTGACCAAATTTTGCTTGAAGACTCTTTGAAATGACAAAATTTGACCTTGACACTCTGAGACCACTTTGTAAGGGCATATTTGATCACTGGAGGAAGGCTGGAAAGACTGACACTAACAGGTACTTCTTGTCAAAAAAAATCTTAAATTTCTTCCAGGATATCTTCTTATCATCCAAATGCTTTACCTACTTGAGATGGTACCAGTACATTTATTCCTTTCCTTGCAATTGATATATAGTTATTCTAGCCACCAATGTAGATAAATAATTGTTAAATTGAATATATTTTCTCATTCCCAACATCTTGGCCTTAGCTTCTTCTCCCTTCTTATGGTCGCAATTCAAAATGATAGACTCGTCTTCCTTAGCTATCCTTCTAAGTCATCTAATTTAAAACTCCTTCTCTAATGTTCGATTGGTGATAAACTTGAGCTACTTTTAAATATTGAGAATTCATAATCCCTCCTATTTTAATGCCTAGGTAATTGGTGTTGGTTGTCCAAAAACAGAGATTGTTGCATATAACATATCAAGTTGTAAAGATCCCTAAAGTTTGGCTTCCAATGATCTGGATAACAACATTCCATATTTTGGTGGGATGTCAGCAACTACAATATCCATAAGGATGCTTTTGGTAGGATATTGGACTAAAGTGACACACAGATCTTTAATCAATCATAGACATTGTACCTGAATGGAGTCAAATGAGAGTAAGTCTTTGTAAGTCCTTATAATGTCTAGGTTTAATTTCTCCATCACTGATTTGGGCATTAAGTTGTGAGAGGCCCCAAAATCGAACATTGCATTGTGTAGAATTTTGTCATGGATACTAAGGCTGATGTAAAAAAGTGGAACCCCTCCTTCTAATGATTTGCCATTAACATGTGGACCAAATATGAGTTCCAGTTGGTCATCAAACAAGTTGACTAAATCCTCATTTTCAGTAATGTTTAAGGTCTGGTTTATCTGTGATTTGTAAGTTTCAATCTTGATCAATTCTGTTAAAGGAACTGAAATATTTAGCTTTGCTATCTCTGATCCCAGATTGAATGGCAAAGAGACTTTTTTTGTTTGAAGGTTTTGAATTTTTGCAATAGGGACTTGAGTAGGCTTGTCTTCTTTTCCTTTACTAGGGACCTCTGTAGGTGGATTTTCAAATCTGATGTTTTGATCTTTGTGCACTAGTTACTTAGGTGGAATCAAAGTGGATGGTTGGTCAGCAGAAGGTTGATCATAGGTTATATCTACAATTGTGGGGCCAGAAGGATTTGGGTTATGCCTAAGGGGAAATTGGAGGATTTTTGAAATAGGGGCTTCTTTTATTTTCTAGGGTTGATTTTTCACTATTTTCTTGGTTTGGTTAGGGACATCAACATTATTTTTTCTTCTTATATTATACTATTTATGTACTTCAAAAATGGGATAATCATATCCCTATTTTTAGTCAAATGATTCTCCATATTGTATTTGTAATTGTTGCAGCATATGCAGTTCCTACTCATCTTGGGTTAGAAAAACAGTGTCCTCATCATTTATTCCCATTAGGTTAATTTGTGTATCTTGTTCTGGACCTTCTGGATGGGATGTCTCTACATAATTTTCTTGAAAAGGTGGCCTAATGTTCTAATCCTGTCCATTTTTCCCAATGTTTTGGTTTTTTCTAAAATTCGGGTTTCTAATTGGAGGTGCTTGTTGGTTATCCCATTAGGGTTTCCTTTCTATGTTCTCTATTCTATCCATTAGCCTTTCCATACTTTTGGCTAAACTATCTATTTTAATGTCAGATGGTGAAGCAACATCCTTAGCAGTTCCTCTTTTTTCATTTCTGACTCTAGCCCTTTTAGCTAACAAATTAGCTTCAACAATAACAGCTACACTTTTCATTTCTTCTAATTTTGGGGGGTTTATTTCCCTAAGTTTGTATTCCATATCTATGTAAAAACCATCAAGGAACTTTATTAATGCTAAGTCAAGTGGGGGTCTAAGATTAACTGGGATGGCATTATATATATTATTGAATCTAGTGCAGTAATCTTGAACAATTTCATTAGGTACTCTTCTAATATTCTCATATTATGAAAGGATTTGTAGGGGATTCTTTTTCTTTTCCCATCTGTTCAAAAATTGCTGGTGAAATGCATCTAAATTATCAATACTATTAGCAGGCAATGCTCTAAACCATTTCACCCACAGGGCTTTGGATTGACGGTGAATGGGTGTACTATTAAGGCACTCCTTGCGATAGGTCATCAGTTCAAATCCCCCATGGGTTCTTAGGTAGTATTATATAGAAAAAAAAAATGCTCTAAACCATTTCCTAACATCACCAGCTAAAGTCTGGGCAAAGAGTCTCATTTGAACATCATCTGTGTCAATCTTGTGCAACTCAAAGTAATCTGTTATCTTGTTGACATGTTGTTGTGCAGTGTAATGTCTTGTTCCATCAAATTGAACAATTTTTCTTTGGTAGTCTGCTGGCATAACACCAAGTTGGGTAGGTAAAACAAGAGGAGCATATCTATTTTCCATGGCTGTAAGCTGGGAGGGGCTAAGATGTGGGGTTGAGGTACTTGGAGATGATGCAATAGTGGATGAAGAACTAAGACTAGTGGGTGATGAATAAGTAATGATAGGGTGGTGGGGGGGAGTAGGTATAAATGGTGGTGAAGAATGAACTTCAGAAGGTATTATTGATGAAGTTGAAGGGAACAATGGTGAACTCAAAGTAATGGAAGATTGTTCAGAAAGCTCAGGGGTTGTGGCAGTATTAATGGATGATTGTGGATATTTCAGAATGTATTCATCAATGGATTTGTTGGCCTGTTGAACTTTAAGGTCTGCAATAAAATCAGGATCTAGAGCTATTTCACTGAGTGCATTTTCAGATTTTGCTCTAAATAATGAAAGATCAAATGGCACATCAAAGGGAAGTTCTTCTAAAAATAACCACTCATCAGGACATGAATTAGCTTTAACTAATGGTATCTGGCTAACTGAACTTTATTCTTTTTTGGATTTTCTTGAAATTAGGTTCAGATGTTCAACTACTAAAGTAGGGTTTGGATTTGGACTAGCCCTAGTAAAATGAGTCTTCCTAGAAGCCATAATTTAAAAAAAATTAATTGTTTTTGTGAGATTTTTTCAAGATAACTTCTAACAAATGACTTTAAGAGGTTGAGAATGTATATTTAGAATTTTCTTAAAGATTTATTAGGAATGAGGATTTGATGTCCCTAGTATGGTCACCACTATGTTATCACTCATAATTTTCTCTAGAAGTTATCAGAAGAAAGAAAATGACTGAGGTAACCACAAACCAACTTTTGGGCATAGGCTCTAGCCATCCTAAGCTCGGAGAGGGCTCTCTCTATATGATTTAGCTTTGTTTGTTGGGATTTCAGGCTAGTTATGAATGTTTAGGGGTTTTTTGATCTCTATTGAAGATTGGATGGTGGGATCCTTAAAACAGATGGATAGAATGATGTATTTAGACCATTGGGCTATGGAGTCAACAGAAGGGTAGCCAGCCTGGATCAGCTCACTAAAGGGAATGTTCAAACACCAAGCTAACAGAGTAAAGTGAAGGTCTTTGGAACAGGAGGGTGAAATGATTTTAATCAGGGTGATAGTGCAATTAAGAATTGTAAGACCAAGATATAAAGGAGGAACATAGGGTAATCAGAAACAAAGGGAAATTAAGAATCCTTTGCTATATATTATAAAGAGACAACCTAAACTAAGGAGCAATTAAGAATTCCTTAACTTAGATATCAGTAGAAAACATTTATATGCCTAACTGTTAAAATGGAGTGTAATTAAGAAAATTCCGAGATAATACTCCAATTATAACATTTAGATTCAGATATGCATTGTGGAAAAACTTTAAGAAAGAAAAAAACAACATGAGAAAATACTTGTTTGCACTTTGCTCAACACATGAATCCTGTGAAATATCTTGTCTTTATTCATCAATCCATCTTGCTGGTCCAGTCAGTGATACAATAGCTTTACAGTATTTTGATCAATAAGTCTATAAAATGTCTAAGAATCCACCACATACTTCGAATTTTGAAGTATTTATACAAAATTTTATTAAAAAATATCCCAAACTAACTTGGGATTTAATCTAGGAAATAAGAATATCTTCTTGCTAGAAGGTAGAGACAACTATTGAACTGCTTCATTCTGTCCTTAGTATTTTTGTGCTGTCGGCCTTTATAGTTGGCTTTCTAGCCATTTATGCTACCTTGCTATTTGGTTTTTTACACTGGAAGCTGCATTTACTTCAAGCTTTCATCTGATACTCTTCAACACTGATACTCTTTGACTTGTTGACATGTCAATATCCTTTACTGTGATTTCTCTTTTACTGTACATTTTAACCTTTTACTGTGTGTTTCAATAGTAAATTCTTTAGTTTTTATGTGTATCAACATCTGGTATTGGATATTGGTCAAGTTTCTGTATGTTTCATCTATTTATCTTCTAACTGCATACTCTGTCTGGTTCCTCTATTTTGACAGTCAATGCTCTGTGTGAATGTTTTCTTCTCAGCTCTGTGTGTAATTGTCTTCTTCTTCTCAATACAGGTTTTTTGAATAGGTTTCCTGTCGAGTCTTGGAGTAAACAAGTCTCGTGACTAGTATCGAAATTGCTTATCCAAGCTCTGGTCTTCTGCCAATTTCCTGCAAAATTCAACAATTATTAAGAAAACACAAGTCAGCATGAAAGGCAATTGAGGGCTTTATGGCACAGGGATGTCTGAGGAAGGAGTCATGGTAGTGTTTTGAATGTAATCGAAGGTCGAATTACGTTGTAGAGGTTCAGGGTGGCACTGAAGGGTTTAATGGGTTTTACTGTGAAACGGGGTGAAAGGCACAAAAACAAGGGTTTTCAAGGTTTAATGGGAAACTTTTTGAATTTGGCGCAGAAATTCATATTATGGATAATAGGTGGTTTATTGGGTTGGGCGTGGAGGCGGTTTCCTAGGTCATCACACTTCTTATGAGGCGAAGGTAGTATTTAGGAGGGGTCACCCGATATACTCCAAACCGTGACGCGTAGCAAAGGAGGGGTCAGGCAAAATTGCTTTATCAGGCAGGTAACGATCGGCCATTGGGTGAAGCCAATATGGCTATGGACCGTCGGATGAGGGCATGGTTGATTGAATGGTAATCGGGTGACAAACTTGCATGGAGGAAATGAACGATAGTTCAAGGGGGGCCTAGGGGCTTTAATCACGGTGGTTTGTGATTAGCATAGGGTTAATAATGAGGTTAGGGGATCAGGTGGAACTTAATGACAGGATTAACTTAGGTTTACCGAGATTTGGTAAATTAAGTGGGTTTTGTTGGGATATGGGGTAACTTTTATAGTTTATATTAAAACTAAAGGTGGGAAAATTCATATAGGGGATTTAATTAAGATACGGAAATACATGTGTTGGGAATTTATATAATTAAATTAAAAATTAATATGAAAAGTGATGAGTGGAGTGACTATATCCTTAGCGTAATGTAAAATATGTGCATTTTATTTCATACATTTGGCACTTAGGATAAAGTACTTTTTGTGGGTTTTTGGAATGAAAAGAGCTTTAACAAGGAATTTTTTTTACTTTTCCTAGGCAAAGAGTTTTGACCTTAGGAAAAGGGGTTTTATTAGGGAAATGAGGGGGGGAATGGATTTTATGAAGGGGATTCTAGCACATGATGTCCATAAGTCATTAAGTCGAGGATCCAGTCCCTCCAAAAGTCAGAGAAATGCTCTAAGCTTCTTTGACTTGAAGGACTTAAAGTGCTAGAGCATATTAGTGGATAGGAAATTAGTAAGTAAGGGGAAAAAATGAATGATGGGGAGTTAATCACATTAACTTGCAAAACTTTGTTTTTGCTTCCATAATTGATCATACATATTGAAATATGAGTCTAAGCGTGATGCATGTATTATGATCCAATTAACTTTATACTTCAGTAACCTTTCTTCCACTTACCCATTTCTTACCCTAACATGTTTTCTTCATTTCTTTGGGTGCATTTAGGCTAGCAGACCCTTATCTCATCTTTTCTTTTATACAACAAACTATCTATTTCTAGCCTTATATCATCCAAGGGCTCAATTTAAACTTCTGAGCTCCTTTTATTTCTCTACCTATATATGATCTGCCAAGATTAAACTGTTTGGTTAGATTTTATTCTCTAACTATAAACATAAAATTCAAAGCATGATATAATCAAGATTAAATAGTTTGATTACCATGGATTGTGGCATGGATAACAAGCTACACACAATCATTATTATGCATAAAAGTAAATAGTAGTGGCATTTAGATTTGCTCATTTTCATGGTCTCTTTTTGTTTTTTGGGGTTCATATATTTTCATTTTTGACCTTTTCTCATTATTTTTGTCCTTTGATTTTTCTTTTAGGACATACCCTGTTTACATTTTTTAATTTTTTAATTCTTTAAAATGGAAAACATTTGCAGAAATTAAAGGTATGTACAATATTACAAGGCTTAACCTTAGTCATTCAAAATTATGACTCTTATTGGTATAGGAACCTAACAGGTTGATCACCATGTGTAGGTCCATCTTGACTAGGAACCAAAACATTTTATTCTCCATCACCCTTGTGGGCTCCTTGGAGGCCCAAAGTGAAGCATACTACAGAACTTCACAAACATCAGGATCTACTATGGGGAACTGTGAGTCGTTCGGTGTGCACCACACAACTAGTGTAATCAATAATAAAAGCCATGCATAGTTGGATGCCTTGCCTTCCTCATGGGTTTCATGGCAATATGCCAAGAATTATTTACACAGATAGCCTACCCAGTTGTAGTGGACGCCCTTGCTACGCTACACAGCAAAGGAAACAACCAGTGTTAGAAATTCATCTGCATGAAACTTTCTCATTATTTTTCCGGCCAAAATGGAAGCAACAAACCTCACAGATTTTTTGGATACAAATCTAATAGTGTAGCCCCAGGACTTCTTCACTAACCCAAATTCGCTCATCATCTGGTCCACTAGCTTCTTTTCCTCCGAATTTCCCACAAAGGCATCATTTGGGTTCACGCCTTGATAGGGGAGTGTGGTGATCCACCTGATCAACATCTCATCAATGGGGATGGGTGTCCCCAACCATAGATACCCATCGTGCACTAATGCTAGCAATTGGCGCACACAAATCGTGTTGATATTACTTCACCCAAAGTGAGGCACATACAACATGTTTAAAAGACCCGCGCATTGGATTCCAACTGCCCACTTTATTGGCTCTACCCTTGTGACTCCCGCCTCTTCATAATATATGGATCTCAAATAATTGTTGGGCTAAAACTAAGGGTACTTCACGAAATCATTCAGATCCCAGTCCTCCATCTTCAAATATGGTACTCAAGCCAACAACTCGCCCTCCATGGGTACGTGCTCTAGTAATAGTGGAGTGACTAGCTATTGTTTTAATGCATCTGGGTCCTTATAGACCTTGAATGTTGGCTTCCTTGGTGGCATGTAAGGAGGTAGTATACAGATAGGTTCAACTTCTTCTACAGGGATATCCCTTGACCCCTCATCCAATTCTTCTTCCTCCAAATCCTCAAGTTCCATAGGCTGCTTATTTTTTTCCATCTTCCCCTTCTACCTTCGCTTCGTAGGTATCTTTTTAGGGGAGTGGTGCACTGGTGGAGGTTTGGGCATATTCTGATTTTTCTATCCTACCATGGAGGCAGTAGGTTTTGGCCTCAAAAACTTGGGTGCCATAGCAGGGACTGGGGGTGTTGTAGTAATCTTGGCCAGGCTTTCCCAGAAGAGTTTCTTCTGCTACTCGAACAAATCTCCCTCAAACCCAAGCCCCTTCTCTTAAAATTCCCACTCTACCTCTTGCCAATCTTGTCTAGACATGCAACAGCCTTCTATGCTCAATCTTAGGCACAAAATCACAAGACAATCTCTCTAGAAGAAAAGATTATGAATGTGGAGCGGGACGTTGTATTTATAGCCCTTTCTTAATTCAAATCCATCGATTCCCTATAGATATTCCTTAAGTGCTCTTTGGGTGGTAGATTGCCAAATATATGCTCCTTAAATGATTTTCCCCCACTCCCTTTAACAGAAAAATAACCATCCAATCATCTACAGTGCTTCCAACGGTCACTTTCTAGCCAGGCTATGCAGGGCCCACCTTTCTAGCGCAACTCCTTCGTCACAACTCCCATATGTTCCTTTCTTCTAACCATCGTGAAACCCAATCTCTTCACCAAACATTTCTCCTAGGACAGTAGTTTATAGTCACGTACTTCCTTCCAATTTCTTGAAGTACTAATACTATCTTGTATCCATGTATTCATCGCGTAGGGGCGGGATCGCCCATGTACAACTTCAACGGACTCCCATTGACTCTTGCTAGAAATAGCTCCCCATTCAGCCTTGTGAGCTAAACTGCACCTCCATCCGTAATCTTCTTAATGATGTATGGTCCCAGCGAATGCATCTGAAACTTTCCTAGGAACTTATTAAAATTGCTAACATACATCAACAATAAATCTCCATTTTTAAAGGTGCCTTGCTTAATGTGGCGATCATGCCACACCTTTTCTGTAGACTTAAACCTGCCAAGAATCGATCTTCTTCTAACTTAAGTATCTGCATGAGGTGTTCTTCCATTATATCTTGATCTTCATCCCCATGATTGCAGCAATCCTCAAACTTGGCACTATGTACTCCATTGGCACCATTGCTTCTTGTCCATAAACTAGTCGAAATGGTGTTTTTCTAGTCAACTTCTTACATGTAGTTGTATATGACCAAAGAACGGCTGGTATGTGCACATCCCAATCATTCCTATTCACATTGCAGATCTCCGTCAAAGTATTCTCCAGTATCTTATTGAAAGCTTCAACTGTTCCATTTGCTTGAGGATGGTATGACATGCTTTTCTAATGTTACATATGGAATTATTCTAACAAAGTAGCAGTCATTTCATTCAGGAAATGCGAATCCCTATCACTCATAAAAATATTATGATAGTCAAACCCAAATACAATGTACTCAAATATAAACTTCGCAGCTATAGCTGCACTTCAATCCTTTACGAGTTGTGCCTCAACCAACCTAGTCAAGTATTCTATTGTTGTGATGATGTATCATGCTCCTATCTTCCTTCATGGTGGTTGTATAGGTGCCACAAAATCTATTGCCCATTTTTCCAATGCCTATAACGAGACTTGCAGGTTTAGAGGCAATTCATCCCTTTGTGACAACTTCCCGGTCCTTTGATAGACATCGCATGCCCTACAATACTCCTTTGGATATTTTTTTACAGTTGGCCACCACAACCCATGTCATAGGATATTCTGCATAGTGTCTCTTCCAGCACAATGTCCTCCAACAACTCCTCCATGTGCTTCAATGAGGATGCTTTGTCTTTCATAATTTGGTACATACCTGCGTAGAACTTCCATTTTGTACAAGTTCGCTGCAATTACGGAGAAATCCACAACCCTAACCACCAATTACTTATTCTACTACATCATATATCCTTCAGGAGCTACACTGTAGACATGAATTGGATTATCTCTGGAAAATGTTCATCTGCAATATGCACAACAAAGAGTTGCGTGTTAGGCAATCCTTCATCAAGACTTGTAGTTTCTTCGCAATTCTCAATCCAAAAAAGGTGATTGGGTCTAGCATTTAATCTTCCTGGATTCACAATTACTTAGAATTCATACTCGAAATAGCTGTAACCACCTACAAAGTTTCTCCCCCCAACATAGGCTTGTTGACCAGGAAATTCAAAGCGAAATGGTCTATATACATTTTGAAGTGTGCACCCCGTTATCATTTTATAATTTTAATATTGGTGGAATAACTATAGAGGACAACATCAAACCACTTTTGAAGCTAGGATCTAGCCCTGCCAACTCCAAGGAGGGATCTCTCTTTATGATTTAACTTTGTTCTTAAAGATGATCTTAGGCTAATTATAATTATGCTTGATTGTTTGTTTGTTTGAATTTGTTTGATTGGTTTGGCTAGTTGATCTGATTAAATTATTTTCTTTCCATTGGGCTACGCTGTCAAATAAAGTTGGATATTGCATCAAATGTTTAAAAGAGTAATCACAGAGAAAGCTAGTTATGTTTACTGGATTCCTGTTTTACAATTAGATTTTTAGATGATTATAATGTGGAGAAAAACAATGGAAACAACTATTACAATAGGAAAAAAATCACAAGTAAATTGCAGCACAAGAATCCTATGAAAGTCTTTGTATTATTGATGCTCCAGTAGCATGAAAAAAGTACAATTCTCAATAAGAAAAATTACAAGGATCAGGAACTGACCCCCAATACTTCGAATGAATGAAGTATTTAAAATAAATTTCCAAAATGATTACAATGAATGCCATATCAACATGGAAATCTATTATTAATTACAAAAATAATAGAATGTGACCAAAAGAGCTGAATTCGATGAAGTGATTTGGATGTCTGGCACTATTTTCACGGAGAACTGTTGCTGAGTTGCCACGATTTGGGTGTTGCGATGGTTGTAGCTGATCTTTATCCTTTTCTTTACTCTTGAAACTCACACAATTTATCCCACTACTCCTCATCCAGGATGGTGATTTTTTTGCCGAACGGTAGTTGTCATCTAGCTCAGTATATCGAGCAAATGTGGGCTTTACCATGAAAATATGATTTATCTCATGCTGAATGAAAACATCATTGCTCATAGCTTCTAAAAAAGAACTCCCTTTCATAGCACCTTTAATGTTGGAAAATTTAACAGTGCCCCTTGCAATGTCTTTAAGATTCCTCATACAATATTCCCTGGTTATCAATTTATCATTAATTACAAATAAAGAAGGAAGGCCCCTCTTTGTTAATGGCTCTCCTTTGTTAAGAAATCTGTTGACTGGTATTTCCAAACTGTGACATTTTTCTTCAAGCTGCATAATCAAATTTTTCTTTGTAAGAACTCTCGTCACTTCCAAGATTGTCTTTGTCCAGTCATCTACTCCCAAATCATCCAACTCATATCTGTGTTTGGAATGTAGAAACTTGATGATGGTGTTGATTGTGGCAGGCATATCTCCCAGCACATTTTTAATAGTAGAAATGGCCTCATTAGCTCTCTCAATCAACTCTTTCTGCTCAAATATAATCTGAATACATGGCCAGATTTCACCCATGGCTTCAATAATGTTGGTCAATATAATTTCCTTAGCTTGACCAAGTGTGTGGCCAATGGAGGATTCTCTTTCGTACTTCTATAATCTTTCTATCTACTTCTGAGCTCTTTGTAGCTCTGTTGCATGGGAAGTTTTAGTCCTTGCCTTCTGGTCTTGCAAAATATTAAATTGAGACTGCAATATTTTAATTTCTTCTATTTGGAGAGACATATTATCCATTGTGCTTGCCAGTTGATCTACAGTATCCCCAGTGTTTGTTGTAGAAGATGTAGATGTAGGATTTTCCAAAGGGACAATAGGCATTCTGGCAGCTTGCTCCTTTTCTTTGATTGTTTTCTCCATCTCTGTTTCCATTTTTTTCAACTGTATATTCTGCTCTATGATGAGCTCCATCATTTTTGTCTTCTGTAACTCTGTCTCTTCAATTTGTGGTTGGTAATTTCAATTTTTTTCTCAATGCTGCTAGGTCAACATTCTTCTTTCTTATGATCTCTTCTGCATCATTGATATTTGGAGTATCATATCCTACCTTGATTACCAAGTCCTCCAAAGATTTTATTCTTGTGTCTTTAGCAAGTGAAGAGACTTTCTCCATCTTCAATTGTGACTAAACATTAACTAAAGAAACCCACAATTTGGACAAACTCATAGTAGTGTTAATGAGTGTGGATGAAATAATTTGACCAGTTTGTTTGTGCATCTCCATTTGATTAATGGGATTTATGTCTTTTATATCAAATTCAAATGAATTCTTTTTGTAATTAGATGTTTCCTTGGGCTGTGGGATCTATGCTTAGAGAAAAGCCATCTGCATTTTGCCTTTCTCAGAGTCAAAGGCTGACAACAATCTATTTTGGGAACTGGAAGTCTACTTCCAGAACTGATTATATGTATTGATCTCCAAAGCTTAATTTCTCAATTTAATCTCCTTGAATGAATCAAATATTCTATTTTATTTCTCCTCTATGGTAGATGTACTGGTTTGCATAATTTTTAGCTGACCCTATGAAGCTGTCGAGGTGGTAGGACAAAGTGTAGTCTAACCACCTATTTATGAGGAAGCATATGTCTCTTTGGTGGTGATAATATCTTCTTGATCTAAATCCTTGCTTAGGTTTACTTTGGGATTGAGCTTAGTCATCTTCTTGTATATGATTTTGTAGTCTTTTCTGGGAGTATCAGTCACTAAAGGTGACTCTTCTTCTCTAATCCTTTTTCTGCTTTCTCCTATGTGATAGGAGTCTGTAATGTTGAAGTTGTCACCAATTTCTCCTCTGCCTCTTGTAGAGTGTTTTCAATCCATTCTAACTGGTTCTTGTATCTCTCAATCTTTGGTCTGAATGTATGAAGATAAGTTGTAGATTTGTTCTCTACCCTTAACTTGGAGATGACACCTAATGGATCATATAACCATGTAAAACTAAGGTTGAATTGAATTTCTTTCATCAATTTGTCTGCTTCTTCCCCTCCTGTCCTGCTATTATAGATGGAAGGTCATATTTATGTTTTGATCTTGAATTGAGATTTCTTCTTGGCAGACACAAATGGATCTCATCGGCGTTGAGCATTTTCTTGATGTATTCTAGGGAAAAAATCCTCATGGGGAGGAATTTTGGCAGTTTGTAAGGAGTGAGTTCAGACCCATATATCCTTAGCTCTGTGTAATTTTCGTAAAGATACCAATTGCCTGTTCTGACTTGGTCTGATAACTGCAAAATTTTCCTCATTTCTTCACTAATTCTTAGCCCTGGATTGTTGCTTAGGAGATTGAGTGCTGGATGTACAAACATTTCTATGAATTGTTTGTATGAGTATTATTTTTGTTCATTCATTACTATTATAGTCTAGAAGATGACTGATTGTTGATTTCCATCATCATCCAACTTTTGTAATGCAAACTTGAACTTGTCTCCCTAAAAATACAAAAACATATGTACTAACACATAAGCATATTTAAATACTTCCTCAGTTTGGAATTTGACAAATTATTCATGGATGGAATCTGCAAGGAATTGGCTGAAGTTGAACAAGATGGAAGGCTTGGAATCTATGGAGAAAATGGAAAGGAATCCTATAATGGCCTCATCTATCCACTGATCTGCGTAATAACCAAGGAGGTAGGAGATGACTGTAATGATCTGGTTGGTTCTCTTAGGGAAAATGGTGGATGGATAAAGAGGATTCTTCTTGGGTAATGGGGCATCTTCAGTCAAGAAAATCTCAAGGGTTTTGGCTCTTTTTGCAAAGTCCAGTTTATGATATAATTTAGTGAGTGCTTCATGAGAGAAAGGAGTGGAATTTTCTGTAATAGGAGTTTCCATCATTTGGTCTATGGATTGGGCAGTTATGGTGAATAAAATTTCTCATGTAGGGGCAATAACAACTCTTTGGCTAGGTACATAACAAGCATGACATTTCCTTATAAATTCAAGGGAACTATGGGTGCGGGGAAAGATGTAGTGGGGAAAATTGGATTCCCATAGTCCAATATTGTCAGATTTATCAATGAATTTGTCTTCATGCCAGTAGTACATTTCAAATAATTCAAACTCACACAGTGTTTCATGGATTTTGTAATCCCTCTTCGCCAACGGTATATGATGAAAATCAATTGAAGGGTGGATCATAGGACTTATAGGTTCTTTATGTCCCTTATCCTTAGGAGGCATAATCGAATTAGGTTGAGAACACTGATGAAATATTGGTTGTGCAGGTTTACAGGGTACAAAAATGGAATTGGATTTGAGAAGACAGGAAAACAGAGGCACTGGTTTGAATGACAGTTCACTGGTGTGATCCTCTACCATATTAAACTGTTAAGATTTGAATTGGTAAACTTGTCACAAAAAAAGGTATTAGCAGAGTATGATATTGGTATCATGTGAATGGGCGAAAGGAGGGATTTATACTTTTCAAGCTTTCTGTTAATGATGGCACGGGTTTGTTACGTTAACGGTTAAATAATTAAATTACCTAATGAGTTGATTTGTAGGGAGTGGATGTGATTGGTGGGAGAAACGAATAGATGGGGTGGCAAGACAAGACTGGCAGGACTGTAATGAATAGGATGGTGGTTTCATGCGGCGGAGAAAACCGTTTTCGGAGGGGGCCTGAGGTGGTTAACAGTTTCAGTAAGGGGGATGAAAAAACATGAAATCGTGCCACATTACGGTGGGTCTGAGCTTCAATACTTCCCATTTCGGAGCCCCCCCCCAACCCCGATGGTAAGGTTCGGATGGTGGGGGGGGCGAAAAATAATATCAGTCATTAGATATGAAAAAGGGGAATTCGGATGAGGTAAAAGGTGGTGGTGCTTTATCGTGATGTGATGGACATGTTGTGGTGTAGGGGAATAATTTAATGGAATATGATTGGATGTGTGGTGAGATAGGTGAATGAATGAAATGTAAGCAGAGGAATGATTTTTGGGTGTGAAAACTTAAGAATAGTGGAATAATGCACCAAATGTCTTTTGATATACCGAACCTTAGAATAAAACCTTTTTCCCTTTTCGTTTCTCCTACACACGAAAATATATTTAAAATTCAACTTAGGATAACATTTTCATGCTTTTCCTAAAGTCACCATTCTATTTCTACCTACCCTCTCATTTCAATTCTTTTTCTAAGATAACATTTTTCCTCTTCTTCTTTTGCAGGGAGCATTTAAACTAGCAGACCCAGATCACTTTTTTTATGAAAATCTACCCTATTCTATCACTTATTTCACCACTGATTCAGATTAAACTATTGAACCAATTTTATTTCTACCTAGATACTGATTTACCAATATTAAATTGTTTGGTAAATCTTTATTCACTAACCTATTCAACATAAATTGAAATTTTTTCAAACATGATTAAAATGTATGATTTGATCAGAACTTTAGTCATTGTGGCATTCAAAAACAACTTGCACACAACCTTATTTGGTAATGAGTTAAAAGAACTAACTTATCAATAGTGGCATTTAGACTTGCAACACTTTCCCTATTATTTTCTATTTCTCTTTTGTGGGGTTCTTACTTCCTTCTTTTTTTTTGGAAATCATTTGAATATTGAGATTTATGTACAATATTAAATTACTAGTACAAAATACTCAATCACCTTGAGATCGTATAATTTATAGGACCCTAATAGTGGCTCTAGCTGGGGATGGCACTTCTCCAAGAGAAGTGTCAAGAACATATGATTAGTAGCCTTGAGCACTCCATGTCTGTAATGTCTTCATCTGATTTCTTTTGCTATTTTAAGATGCTTTTGGTAGCTCATCAATCCAGGCTTAGCGCCTTTGCTTCGGACTTCAAACTTTGTTAATAAGTTACCCAATCAAAACCATAAAGACTATGATATTGACGATGATGTAATAAAAATCTGCAAGCTAAGAAAAGTAGTACTTCAGCATCCTGCCATTCACAGTTCTCCAGGTATCTCTGATCCACCTAGCTCTTTAAGGAAGAATGCATGATTTCCCCTGAAAGCATAAACAATATATGGCCCTTTCCAAAGATTATCAAACTTTCCATGTTTACCTTTGTCCTCTCTCCTAGAATCCCACCTCAAAACTTTGTCCCCAATGTTAAAGTCATTAGCTTTTGTTATTTTGTCAAATATATTTTTAATATTTTCCTGAATAACTTGGTTCCTATTGTATACTTCCTATAGGTAAACCCCTAAAACATTTATTGACATCACCTCCTAAACTTTGGGCAAACAATCTCATTTTAACATCAACTTCATCTACTTCTTAAAGGTCAAATACATCATTCATCCTCTCTACATGCTATTGAGCAGTATAAGCACTAGTTTTATCAAAGGTCACAATTTTGGATTGATAATCTCTAGGAATAGCATTCAACTGGGTTGGAAACACCAAAGGTGCATACCTTCCTCCCATAACTATTCTGGAAGACTGAATTAAAGATGGACCTAATGTAGGTGTAGTTTTTATAACTATAGAGATAGTAGGCACAACAATTTGGGAAACCAAAGGTGAAGAGATTAATACTATGGAGTGAGTAGGACTAGGAGGTTGTAGATGAACAGAATAGGAGTATTGACTAGACAAAGAGGTTGCTGCAACTGTTAGAGTAGAAAATCCAACAGACTGTTGAATAAATGCTTCTTTAATAGCTTGGTCCAACACTAAAACTAGACCTTGAACTTTGTCAAATTGTTGTAAAGATTCAAAATCAAGATCGGTTTCAAGGAGTTGGGTTTGGGGTATATATGGTTGTAGTATGGATTTATCTATGATAGTTTTATCTACAAAAGCCTTAGAATTTGATCTAAACAAACTTTTCTGGAAAGTTAAATCAAATTCTATATCTTGTAAAGTTTCAAGTTTCTCTAGGAGAGAATTAGACCTTGACAAAGGAATATTCTTAGGGAGATAATTGAATCTAGATAGATGACTGTTACTACCTTGACTCTCAGTAAAGCTTTTCTTTCTCACCATTTTCTCAGGGTTATGTACAATTTCAGCAGGGTTGGGATCAGGGTGAGATCTAGTGTAAATTCTTTTGGAGCTAGGGCTATGAAAAATCATCACACAAAAATTAAAATCATAATCAATGATATAATAAATATATGCAAATTAACAACTTCAGATCATGTATTTCATAATGATAGAACAATTGCTTATTGAAATAATGATTTAAAATGATAGAATATTAATGTTTTGGATTAAAATATATTCTTCCCCAGTGGAGTTGTTAGAGTCGATCTGGTCAACCCTCCGTCAGAGATCAAAGCTCTTTGTGCATTTCAAATTTAGGTGTCCCGCTCCATCCACGAAGCTACATTTCGCTAGGGACATGCCCTGACCTGACAGAGAAAGTAATGCTACTCATTTCCCCTCATGTCTAGCCTCTGCTAGTTCGTGAAATGGTTCGTAATCAATGAAATTCATGATAGTCAAGGACTGGTCATATTGTAGGACAGAGTCAGTTTTTATTGTTTGGGTCTAGAAATTCATCAGTTTGGTCGCTGAAAACATGTCCAGAACAAGTCATGCAGGCCAGAGGAAGATCTAATACACCTACAGTGCAGAAAGCTTCATCATCACCACAAGAGACATCAACTCTTCTTCAAAACTCTGTTTTGAAGAAAATTCAAACAAGGTCAACTATAACAAAATTTCCCAAAAATCGATAGTTGACATTTTCAAATGCAGTCATGGATTTCGAAGCCAGAGACTCAGTCACACAGTCCCCCCAAAGAAACACCGAAAATTTTATCATGAGAGCCAAAATTTCAAAGAAAAAGGAAAAACAAAGTGTTTTAAAAGTCAATGAAAAGTGCAAAGCAAAAACATTAGAAAGGGGGTTTGCAAGGAAGAAAAAATCAAACCAGTTTCTCTCAAGCCTATATATACATGTTTTGACCCAAAGCAGAGGTATTGTGCTGCTAAATTACTTGGAGAAGACATTTTCAAAGGTGTGAAGTGGATATGGTGAGCGTTTGAGTGAGTTGGAAGGCGATTTGGGAAGCGTGGCGCACACAGGCAGGAGCGTGGCGCACTCACTGGGCGCAACGCACACACAGCCAGCCCGCCGTTGAAAGATTACACGGGTGCAGCGCATACAAGGCACGTGGTGCACTAGGGATTGCGTGCGGCGCACATAGTCCAGCAGCCCAAAACGGTGCCAAACCACTTCAAAACTTGGAAAAAGAGATCAAATTGAAAGGTAAGCCTTGTAACATCACCTGCTCATCAAGTTTTGTCAATAATATGGTATTTGTGAAGAGGTTTAATCTCACCTAAAACAAATAATGTCACCCATGAGAAAATCTATAAGAATAGGAAGGCTGGGGTTGCAAAACTGTGATGAAAGCACCAAGGTCACTCCCCTCCCTTTCTCTTTTCCTCTCCTCTCATTTTTCCTCATCTCCCCTTGACCATTTTTCCCAAAAACCACCCTAAACCCTCTTCCCTATTTTTCAAAGCAAGTTTGGGTGACTTTAACAGTGCGCAGCACATACACATGGTGGTGCGGTGCACTCATTATGCGCAGCGCACTGGGAGCCGGTTCACAGTTTAAATTTTCCACTAGCGCGGCACACAGACCTATAAGCCCGAAAATGTGCTAAATTACCCAAAGGTTTTGTGAATGCCTATCAAACTTGAGAGGCAAACCAACTACCTTCACTCTTGGCATTAAAATTGAGAAGAATACCAGGATTTTAAGACTGAATTAAATGCAAAAAAATTTTATAAAGCCACCCTAAGAAGACACAAATAAAATCAAGATAATAGGGTTCTTGCTACAGTAACAGTGTTGTCAAATGTTCTCCTACCCTACCCCTATCACCATTTTCCCTGCATCATTTTCCCCTTATCATCACCTTAACATCACTATAATCATATTCCTTTTGCCCCCTTTATTCCTATGGCTCAAAATTCAATCCCTACCCCATCAAACCTATACCCAAAATACTCCTAAATACCTGATAACTTTCTCCTCTTAATCCCTATTCCCTATTTCATCATTCCCCTCCTGATACTCCCTATTTTATTTTCCCCTTGGTGACAGATTTGCAGAGCATCTACCAGTTCAGTGGGTTCAGAGGGCAGCAAAGAAATTCAGGGTACAAGCAGCAGAAATGGCATCAGAAAATTCATCAAAATATGAGGGGGAGACCCACAGTGACACAGCTTCAGGGGAACAGGCTCCCCGGAGACCTAGGAGTGGCAGACAGGTTAGGGATGAACCAAACACCCTCACTGAGCTGCAGGCATGCCCTCTCGCTATGTCTTGTTTCCAGCGCTTAGCATGTTTCGAATTTTGTCAGAGGGTGGCAAATGTCAGGATTCATCATGAGTTGGCCCATCTTTTTGCACTTCACCTACATGGAGGTCAGTCTATCTTGGCAGGGGTCACTTTCACATTGACACCCGAAACCATATCAGTGGCAACATGCATACCAAATGTTGGAGAAAAGTGGCACAAGAAGATGAAGGTGGAGAGGGAACTTTATCAGCCTTACATTAAGGCCAGTTGTTTGAGTCGGATCACTAGATTTTTCCCATTCAGATTTCTGAGAGATGAGTATGCTCCACTCATGAAATTGATCATGAAATACTTCAGTTGTGAGGGGAGGTTTTCTCGCCTTTATGCCTATCACATCAGGTTGCTCATGCATTTTAACAGGGTGCGTATGATGAACCTCCCATTTTTCATCTACGGGAACATAGAGAAAATGAAAAAGTTCATGCAGCACAAGACCCCTCGGCAGCAGCTCAACAATGTATATCACTTCACCCTTATCTAGATTTTGGTGGATCATTAGTTGGGATTGCAGGGCATTGCTTGGGAGGACTTCATCTCCCGTGACTTCTTCAGCGCTCCACAGGTAGTATCAGAGGTAAAGCATGAGATAGGTGGTCCTTCCCATCAGCATGAGTGCCATGAGACCACTGTGGTGCCATTTTCCATCACATATCAGAGAGGCTATCCGAAAGGCACCAGGCCTTTGCTTGCAGCAGCAAAGAAAGTGTTATCTCCACCCAGGGTGGAAGGGGCCTCCCTTCCTACATCAACGACATGGGTACAAAACAAGGGCAAGAAGCCCAAGCATGAGGATGGGCCTTCAGGTGTGCCACCAGGTGAACGAGAGACCGGATTCATTCTCCTTCATGATGATGATGATACAAATACACGCCCACAAAATGCACAGCTGAAAGAGATATTCCAGGAGCAAGAGACAGAGATTCAATCCTTCACACTCAAGTTGGAGATGGAAAAATGGAACATCAGGTATTTGGAGTAGAGGAAAAAATAGCTGGAAGACTAGCATGTGATCATGGAGCTGCAGAACATCCGTGAGGATCGCCTAACTGCCCAACAGAGGAGGATTGAATTCACTTCATTGGAGCAACAGGTTATTGATGATCGTGAGTCTGTTCTCGAGAGAGTTAACATGCACCTAAACAACATGTTGAACAAGGCCGACGAAGACAACACACTACTGAGACACATGGCTCATCATTACAGGGCACGGAACTTGAGTTTGAGATCCCGAATAAGGAGTTTGAAAGCAAAATTGAGGAAAGCCACAAGAAGGGAAAAATGGGCAAAAGAGCAAGACAGGCTTAGAATCTTGGATGAGGCTTCCTTGGCTCAGCATGGCACTCCATAGAGAGCCCCCAGCCCAAATTTCAAAAAATTTGGGGCAATTTTGTGTTTTTGGAAATTTTTTGGTCAAAAAACAGGGTTTTTCTCCCGGGGTGCGCGGCACTAAAATTCTAGAACTCAGATCGAGGAATGGCTTGCATTTTTGGATTCAACATCAAAAAATATGTCTACTGGTGTCCTGGCTAGAAATTTGGATAAGATTTGGGTCTCCTAAAGGTCAAAAAACACCCAAAACTGGCCTCTCTGCCACTTTTTGGACACAGAGAAAGCAATCTTGGGAGAATGACGATTTGGAGGGGAAAATGAGCACCAAATTTGGAAATTCTAGTGGGGTTAGAAAGCAGACAGGCCAAGCTTTCCAACAAGCCCACTTGGGCACATTTTGGACACCTACAAGTGCCCCAAAATAGGCCCCAAAGTAGCATGACGCACAGAGAAAAGTGCGCGGTGCACAGAGGAGATTTTGCCCAGTTTGCTCCTGTTTCACAAAATTTCGGGTAGCGACTTCTCCAAGTGGGCCCGATCATTTACTCTTCGGCTTTTTGGCACCAAATATGCCTTTTAAATAATTTTCTCTCCAGGTGGGCATCTATCCAAGTGGCGAAAGAATGCAAAGGGTCACCCCAGCAAAATGTCATGCTTGAGAGCGCTGCACTTGTAGCTGATGGTTGGCTCTCCATCTCCATTTCGGAATGATTTGAGTAACTTCCCAACCCCTGGGCATTCCATCTCTTCTATACACTTTCTATATATTGTAAGCAAGTTATTTTCAAAGTGTTGGATAGCTTGTAACTTCTGAGAGACTATGGGAAAGAAACTATGTTTCTGCATTGTGTATTTTTGACAGAGAGTTAATGAAAGGCAGCGGCTCTGTTTCATGAGATTCTTGTGGTTGTGAGTGTAGAAAATTTGTTCTTATGTGCCATATGTATCTTGTTATGTTTCATAATTCATTTCATGTTTCATTTTAGTGAAATTTTCTAAGTGAGATTAGGTATAATTTAATTTATATTGCTCTGCCTGTGGGAAAATTTCATGTGCAGTGTTATTCTTCTGTTGAAAAGGGTTCATGCGACCATGCCATTTTCACTATCTTCGACGATCTTTCCATTCCGCGTCACCTTAATTTAGAATTGTTGCGCTTCCCACCTACCTTGCCTCACGGATTAATCTGTGCCTTCATTCTCATTTCTCTGTTCTTTGCTAAGCACCAGTCCCATATACATCTCAGAAGTTCAGTCACCTTCAAAAAGCTTTTCCAAAATCCTTTTTCACTTACTAGCCTAAGGTAAACATCGTATTGTAAGTTGTATCAGACCATTTTGCATATCCATTTGCTAAGTGTGACTCGGAGAGAACCCTCTCCTGCTCTCGTAGGGCTAGCTATGAGACTGAGCGTGGTTTGTGGTTACCCTAATTTTTGCCTTCCTTCAGCCTAAGGCAGATTTCGGTGCTAACAGGAGTCACCACTATTTTATCGTTCTATAATTTTAAGATTGGCATAATAACTATAGAGGACAACATCAAACAACTTTTGAAGCTGGGATCTAGCTCTCCCAGCTCCAGAGAGGGTTCTCTGTTTATCATTTAACTTTGTTTTTTAAGTTTATCTTAGGCTAGTTATAATTATGCTTGATTGTTTGTTTATTTGAATTTGGTTGACTGGTTTGGTTGGTTGATCTAATTAAATTGCTTTCTTTCCTTTGGGCTATGGAGTCAAATAAAGATGGATATTTCATCAAATGTTTAAAAGAGTGATCACAGGGCAAGCTAGTTACATTTAGTAGATCTTTAAAGTGAATTATGAAATCAAGAAGAGGCGATTTCATTAATGATCGAAAAGCACTTAAGAATTTTTTAATTAGACTTTAGAAGAAAAATATACAGATTGTAAAAACAGTCCGAATAAGGTGTTCAATTAACAAATCTTATTCTTCACATTTCCTATTTTACAATTAGATTTCATATGATTATAATGTAGAGAAAAGCAATGGAAACAACTATTACAATAGGAAAAACATCACCAGTAAATTGCAGCACAAGAATCCTATGAAAGTCTTTGTATTATTGACGCTCTAGCAGCGTGAAAAAAAGTACAATGCTCAATAAGAAAAATTACAATGATCAAGAACCGACTCCTAATACTTCGAATGATGAAGTATTTAAACTAAATTTCCAAAAGGATTACAATGAACGTTGTATCAACATGGAAATCTATTATTAATTACAAAAATAATAGAATGTGACCAAAAGAGGTGAATTTGGTGAAGTGATCTCGATGTCTGACACTATTTTCACGGAAGACAGTTGTTGAGTTGCCACGATTTGGGTGTTGCGATGGTTGTAGCTATTCTTTATCCTTTTATTTACTCTTGAAACTCACACAATTTATCCCACTACTCCTCATCTAGGATGGTGATTTTTTTTTGCCTAACAGTAGGTCCCATCTACCTTAGTATATCAAGAAAATGTGAGTTTTACCACAAAAATATGCTTTATCTCATGTTGAATGAAAATATCATTGCTCATAGCTTTTAAAAAAGCTCTCCCTATCATAACACCTTTAATGTTGGAAGCTTTAGCAGTGTCCCTTGCAAATTCTTTAAGCTTCCTCACATAATCTTCCCTGGTTATTAGTTTGTCATTAATTACAAATAAAGAAGGTAGGCCCCTCTTTGTTAACGGCTCTATTTTGTTAAAAAATCTATTGATTGCTGTTTCCAAACTGTGATATTTTTCTTCAAGCTACACAATCAATTTTTTTTTTGTAAGAACTCTCTTCACTTCCAAGATTGTCTCTGTCCTATCATCTACTCCAAAATCATCCAACTCATATCTATTTTTGGAGTTTAGAAACTTGATGATATTGTTGGCTATGGTAGGCATATCTCCCAGCTTGTTGTTAATAGTGGAAATCATCTCATTAGCTCTCTCAATTAACTCTTTCTGCTCAAATATAATCTGAATACATGGCTAGATTTCACCCTTGGCTTCAATAATGTTGGTCCATATAATTTCCTTAGCTTGACCAAGTGTGTGGCCAACGGAGGATTCTCTTTTAGACTTCTGTAATCTCTCTATCTGCTTCTGAGCTCTCTGTAGCTCTGCTGCATGTGAGGTTTCAGTCCTTGACTTCTGGTCTTGCATAATATTAACTTGAGGCTGCAATATTTTAATTTCTTATGTTTGGAGAGACATATTCTCCATTGCACTTTCTAGCTGATCTGTAGTATCCCCAGTGTTTTCTATAGAAGATGTAGATGCAGGAATTGTTGAAAGAGGTACAATTTCCAAAGGGACAATATACATTCTGGAAGTTTGCTCCTTTTCTTTGATTATTTTATCCATCTCTTGTTTCCATTTTTTTCAATTGTATATTTTTCTCCATGATGAGCTTCATCATTTTTGCCTTCTGTAACTCTGTCTCTTCAATGTCTTTGGCCAGAGGATCTTCTGTGGCTGATAATTTCAACTGTTTTCTCAATGCTCCTATGTCAGCATTCTTCTTTCTTATGATCTCTTTTGCAGCATTGATATTTGAAGGATCATATCCTACCTTGATTAAAAATTCCTCCAAGTCTTTGATTCTTGTGTCTTTAGCAAGTGAAGAGACTTTCTCCATCTTCAATTGTGATGGAACATTAGCTAAGGAAACCTGCAATTTGGAAAAACTCATAGAAGTGTTAGTGAGTCTGGATGAAATCATTTGACTAGTTTGTTTATGCCTATCCATTTGATCAATGGGATGTATGTATTTTATATCAAATTAAAATGAAGTATTTTTGTAATCTGATTTTTCCTTGGGTCATGGGATCTGTGCTTGGAGAAATCCTTTTACATTTTTCCTTTCTCAGAGTCAAAGGTTGACAGTAGCCTACTTTTAGAACTGGAAGTCTGCTTCCAGAAAATATTATATGTCTTGATATTGAAAGCTTCATTTCTCAATTTAATCTCCTTGAATGTATCGAATATGCTCTTTTGTTTCTCCTCTTTGGTAGATGTACTGGTTTGCATAACTTGTTGCTAACCCTATGAAGTTGTCAAGGTGGTAGGAGAAAGTGTAGTTTGACAACCTACTTGTGAGGAAGAAGGTATCTCTTTGGTGGTGATAATATCTTCTTGATCTAAATCCTTGCTTAGATTTAATTTGGGATTGAGCTTAGTCCTCTTCTTATATATGATTTTTAAGTCTTTGCTGGGAGTATCAGTCATTGAAGGTGACTCTTCTTCTCTGATCCTTTTTCCTACTTTCTCCTGTGTGACAAGAGTCTGTAATGTTGAAGTTTACACCAATTTCTCCTCTGCCTCTTGTAGAGTGTTTTTAGTCCATTCTAACTAGTTCTTGTATCTCTCAATCTCTGGTCTGAATGTATGAAGATAAGCTATAGATTTGTTCTCTACTCTTAACATGGAGATGACACCTAACCGATCATATGACCATGTAAAACTAAGGCTAAATTGCATTTCTTTCAGCAATTTGTCTAAATCTTCCCCTCTTGTCCTGTTGTTACAGATGAAAGGTCCTATTTGTGTTTTGATCTTGAATTGAGATTTCTTCTTGGCAGACACAAAATGAATCTCATTGGCATTGAACATTTGCCTGATGTATTCTAGGGAAAAAATCCACATTGGAAGGAATTTCAAAATTTTGTAAGGATCGAGTTCACACCCATATATCCTTATCTCTATGTAATTTTGGTAAAAATACCAATCTCATGTTCTGACTTGGTGTGATAACTAGAAAATTTTCGTGATTTCTTCACTAATTCTTGGCTCTGGATTGCTGCTTAGGAGACTGAGTGTTGAATGTACAAACATTTCTATGAATTGTTTGTATGAGTATTTTTTTTGCTCCTTCATTACTATTGTAGTCCAAAATATGACTAATTGCTAATTTCCATCATCATCCAAATTTTGGAATGAAAACTTGAACTTGCCTCCTTGAAAATACAAAAACATATGTACTAACATAGAAGCATATTTAAATAATTTCTCAGTTTGGAATTTGACAAATTGTTCATGGATGAAATCTGCAAGGAATTGGCTGAAGTTAAACAAGATGGAAGTCTTGGAATCTGTGGAGAAAATGGAAAGGAATCCTATAATGGCATCATCTACCCACTGATCTGAGTAATAACCAAGGAGGTAGGAGATGACTATATTGATCTACTTGGCTCTCTTAGGGAAAATGGAGGATGGATACGAAGGATTCTTCTTGGGTAATGTGGCATCTTTAGTAAAAAATCTCAAGGGTTTTGGCTCTTTTTGCAAAGTCTAGTTTTTGATATAATTCATTGAGTGCTTCATGAGAGAAAGGAGTGGAATTCTCTGTAATAGGAGCTAACATCATTTGGTCAATGGATTGGGCAGTTATGGTGAATAAAATTTCTCCTGTAGGGGCAATCATAGCTCTTTGGTTGGGTACATAACAAGCATGACATTTCCTCACAAATTCAAGGGAATTGTGGGTGTGGGGAAAGATCTAATGGGGAAAATTGGATTCCCACAGTCCAATATCATCAGACTTATCAATAAATTTATCTTCAAGCCAGTAATACATTTCAAATGATTTAGACTCACATAGGGTTTTATGGATTTTGTAATCCCTATCCGCCAAAGGTATATGATGAAAATAAATTGAAGGGTGGATCAAAGGAATTACAGGTTCTTCATGTCCCCTATCTTTAGGAGGCATGATCGGAGTAGGCTGAGGAAAATGATGAAATCTTGATTGTGCAAGTTTACGGGGTGTAGAAATGGAATCAGATTCAAGAAGATAGGAAAACAGAGGCATTGGTTTGAACAAAAGTTCGCTGGTGTGATCCTCAGCCGTATTAAACTATTATAATTGAATTGTTAAACCTATCATAGAAAAAGGTATTAGAAGAGTATGATATTAGTGAAATGTCAATGGGCAAAAGGAGGGATTTTATACTTTTTAGGCTTTCTGTTAATGATGGCGCAGGCCCGTTACATTAAAGGTTAAGTAGTTCAATTACTTAATGGATTGATTTGGAGGGAGTGGATGTGATTGGTGGGAGCAATAGATAGATGAGGTGGAAAGACAGTGATGGCGAGAGTGTAACGGATAGGATGGTGGTCTCGTGCGGCAGAGAAAACCGTTTTTGGAGGGGGCATGAGGTGGTTAATGGTTTCAATAAGGGGGGTGCGAAAACATGAAATGGTACCATGTTGCGGTGGGTCCGGGCTTCAATACCACCCATTTAAAACCCCCCTGCCTGATGGTAAAGTTCGGATGGTGAGGGGGGTCCGAAAAATAATATCACTCGTCAAATATGAAAAAGGGGAACTTGGATGAGGTGAAAGGTGGCGATGCTTTATCATGATGCGATGGACATGTGGTGGGGTAGGGGAATAGTTTAATGGAATATGATTGGATGTGTGGTGAGGTAGGCGAATGAATAAAATATAAGTGGAGGAATGATTTTCAAGTGGTGAAACTTAGGGATAGTGGAATAATGCACCAAATGTCTTTTGATATACCAAAAATTAGAATAAAACCTTTATCTCTTTTCTTTGCTCCTGCGCATGAAAATATATTTAAAATTTGACTTAAAATAAAATTTTCATGTTTTTTTTTAAGTCACCATTCTATTTCTACCTACCCTCTCATTTCAATTATTTTTCTAAGCTAACATTTTTCCTCTTCTTCTTTTGTAGGGTGAATTTAAACTAGTAGACTCAGATCACTTTTTTATGAAAATCTACCCTATTTTATCACTTATTTCGCCATTGATCAGATTAAATTGTTGAATCAATTTTATTTCTACCTAGCTACTTATTTACCAATATCAAATTGTTTGGTAAATATTTATTAACTAACCTATTCATTAAAAATTGAAATTTGTTCAATCATGATTTGAACAGAACTTTAGTCACTGCGGCATTCAAAAACAACTCGGACACAACCTTATTTGATAATGAGTTAAAAGAACTAACTTATCAGTAGTGGTATTTAGACTTGCAACACTTTCCGTATTATTTTCTATTTTTCTTTTGTGGGGTTCTTACTTCCTTGTTTTTTTTTTGGAAATCATTTGAATATTGAAATTTATGTACAATATGAAATTACAAATACAAAATACTCAATCACCTTGAGATCCTATAATTTATAGGACCCTAACACACCCAACGGATAATGCTAGAACTTCTAGAGTACATATACCCTCGCCATCCCTTCACGCTCTGTGGTTGAATTATTCTTCTCCGCCTTAGACAGTTTTCTGCTCACAAATGCAATCGAATGGTCGATATCTCTTACGCCTAATTTGGTTAAAAATGCTCCTAATCCTATGCAGGACGCATCCACATGTACATAAAATTATTTCCTCCAATCGAGGAACACTAGAATAGGTGTTGTAACCATCTTTTCCTTCAAAACATCTAATATTTTCTGGCAATCATCATCCCATCAAAATGCGCATCTTTCTTCAATAATTTCTCCATGGTCGCAGTGATCTACGTGTATGCTTTAATGAACTTTCTATAGTATCCTATATGGCCCAATGTTGTGCGCAACTATTTTACATTCCTCTAGGGATCCAAATTGATAATCACCGCAATTTTAGCAAGGTTCAATTTCAACCCTTTCTTACAAACAACGTGGCCCAAAAGTATCCCATATGGTACAAAAAATATACACTTCTGTAGATTTAGGGAGATCTGATACTTCCTACAAGTATTCAACATTAGGCAAAGACTTGAAACATGCCTTTTAACTAACCCAAACACTGTCCAATCATCAAAGTAGACCTCCACAAACTTGTGAATATATTCCTTAAATGTTGTGATTACCACCCTAGAAAAGATCGAGGGGCATTCTTAAGTTCAAAGGGAATAAACATATATTGACAAGAGCCCCATTTTGTGGCAAATCTTCTCCTAGTTTAATCTTTTGGCGCGATCTTGATTTGGTGATATCCCGAGAATGCATTTGTAAAAAAGTATGGTTCTTGACCACCAACATTCTCCAAGACTTCATCTATGAATGAAGTAGGGAATGGATCATGTATATAAGCATCATTCAACTTCCTTAGATCTATGCAGATCCTGATTTTTCCCTTTGTCTTCTTTTCTTGAACTACCATAGGGTTAACCCAGTCTAATTCTTCCACAGGCTCAATAATGCATGTTGTGAGCATCTTATCCAACTCTTCACACATCTTTTCTTTATATTTACGATTAAATCGATATGGGAGTTGTTGGCATTATGACTCAGATTTGACACAGGTGTTGTCCTTGATGGCAACTCACTTAGATGTCAGAGTACAGTTCAGCAGGTTAATAGCTCAGAGTTACAGATCACACTTCACAGAATAAGGAAAGAGAAGTATACGCAGGTTTACCTTGACAAAGTAGCATATACACGTGGGTTAACAGATCAAAAAGTGCATATAACATACACAAGCAATTTTCACAGAATGAAAGGTGCATACATGTTGGAAATCCAAGTTTTGGTCCGTGGTATTTGGCCCAAGGTATTTTGATCCATGGCATTGGTCCAAAGTATCTGGTCCAAAGTATTGATCCTAGGTATTTGGTCAAAGGTATTGGTCCTAAGTGGTTTTGGACCATGGCATTGAGGAAGGCCTAACACTACATAAGGAGAAGAAGATCATTAGGCCAAGGTACTCAAGTATTGAATATCTGATGATGAGCAAGATCTAGTGCACAGGTTATTGGGTTATGGTGCATAGATGGATCCAAACCAAGGATGAACCTTAGCACTTGATGAAGGATAAGATCTAATGAGGGGTCAAGACCTTAAGGCTTGATGTGAAGTATCTTTATGTGGTTTGATCATTTATCTAATAACTGGCACATGTTGTAGTCTGTAAATATGATGATCTGGGTATAACTAAAGTTTGGAATTGTTGTAATGTATAAATCATCATTTACAGATCTGTACGCAGGTTCACTTTAGAAAAGGTGCGTATACACACTGGTTCTGCATATCAAAATAGCATATACATCTTAAGTTTGATTTGGAGATCCGTATGCAGGTTTGTCTTAAGAAAGGTGCATATGCATGCAGGTTTGACACAAGGAGGTAGCATATAACCTGTAAAATATGTTTTAGCTAATTCTGTTTGCTGTTGCAGTGTTCTAGGTTTTGGGTTGGGTTCTGGTTACAGTATTCTGAAAGATCTGATTGAAGGGTTGTCAATGTGGTTGATTTGTTCAGTTGTGAAAAGGAGATTGGCTGATGCAAATATATTTTGATTGAATGATGTTATTGATGGATCCAGTCTGAAAATTTATGAAACGTGGTACCTGGAAGAAAAGAGAAGGTTGTAGCCTTCTATAGGCTGGCACCTATGTACTAGTAAACATATCAGCTAGTACAAGAGCTAGGGGGTTATAGCTCCCTTCCAGGAGAAGCTCCAGAACGAGAGAAGGTTGTAGCCTTCTGTAGGTAGTAGCCCACGTACTGGTATAAGTCTGCACCAATACAAAAATTGTAAAAAGAAGTTTCTTATTATTAAAAAGATAGAGACAATTGCAGCAAGTGGTTTTCACCCACATTGGGTTTCCACCTTATATCTTGTGTTCATATGTGTTATTGTTTGTTCTATTTTTACTACACCTGGTTACTGTTTATATGGCTCTGATGCACTGATTAAAGATCAACATTTGATGAATTAACTGAATCATAAGTTTTCAGGATATACGCTAGTTGCCTTAAACATAGTTGCGTATACATGTGAGTTCCATTAATTGAAGTAGCGTATATAAATATGATTTTGGAAATGAAAAATAATTGACTTTCTAATACTTATTCACCCCCCTCTCATTATTATTTCCAATAATTGGAATCAGAGCAGGTCCTTCAGAAGAAGCTTGATCGCTTGAAGGAAGATCCATCATCATGAGTAATCAAGAAAAAGAAGGATCCATCAGACCACCAATCTTTGACGGAAGCAAAATCATTTATTGGAAGGTAAGAACCACAGCCTATCTTCAGTCTCTTGGAACAAATTTCTAGGAAATCATGGAAGGAGGATATACATTTCCATTAGAAATTCCTATAGATGCGGCAGGTAAAAAGCAATATGAAACCAATGCCAAAGTTGTTACTACATTATTGGGAAGTCTGTCACAATCAGAATTTGTCAAAGTTATGCAACTCAAATTCGCCAAAGAAATATGGGACAAAATCATTCTAAGCTATGAAGGAGACTCTCAGGTAAAACATGAAAAACTGCAAACTCTCAGAATTCAATATGAAACTCTCAAAATGCACAATGATGAAATTATAGCTAGTTACTTCTTATGTATAAATGATATCGTTAATTGCATGAAGAATTTGGGTGAAGAGATAAAAGAAGTTACTTTAGTTGAAAAGGTTTTAAGATCCTCGTCTGCTAAGTTTTAATCAAAAGTATCTGCCATAAAAGAAAAGCAGGATCTTCAGACTATTACTATGACACAACTGCACAGAATCTTAACTGCTTTTGAGATGAGAAAAGGAGGTCCATCAGATATGAGAGAAGCCACATTCAAAGCTTCAAGAAAAGAAGAACTCAATGAATCAGAAGGAGAAGAAGAAGCAAACTTTGTCAAGAACCTTCAATGGGGTTCTGGAAGATTCAGAGGTAAACTACCTTTCAAATGTTTTTCTTGTGGAAGAGTCGGTCATTATGCTACCAAAAGTCCTTATAAAGATAAGGTTGATAAAGGTAAGGAATCTACAAAATGGAATAGAAAACAAAGTGTAAGTAAGAAGAGCTACTATACGCATGAAGATAGTGATGGTTTATCAAATAGTGATGAAGATGAAAATAGTAATGACTATAGACTTCTGATGGATTTTGAAGATGATAATTTCTTGGATGCTTTAGATGAATATGACCTTTATGAAGAAATCTCTAAACTCAAAATCTTTTTAGAAGAAAATAATATGATTATAGATACTTTGACATTCCAACTTGCTGAAAGAGAAAACGCAATGAAAATTTAGAATGTGAAATTATGGGTCTAAGAAAGGATATTGAGAAAACAAAAGATCTCAATCTTAGATTTACTAAAGGATCAAAAAATTTAAATGCGATCATCAAAGTGCAGTGTTCTCCTCTGATAAAGATAGGTCTTGGATATATTGAAGAAGCATCTCAAGCACAGAAGCCATCAACCTCCACTAAAAACTATCTTGATGCAGCAAAGAGCAGTGAACAATTTGACAAGCAAAGCCATAAAGCAGATCACCAGGTAAATCGAGTTCAATCTACCTCAAGGATGAACAAAATATACAACCAACCTCAGGTAAATAATACTCAGTCTGCTTCAAGAATGAATATCAATAGAAACTACAATCACCAAGTCAGTAGATTCGATAATTGCAGGAACTTCTTTAATGGCCAATGTTTCTCATGTCATAACTTTGGACACAAAGTTGTTCAATGTGTTGCTTACAAGACCATCATGACTAGAGAAGCACTAAATCAAAGGAATGTGACAGGGATCATAAAAATGACTTACAATAAATTTTCTCTTCTTGAAAATGAAATAGAATTCTCTATCTGTAACAACTTCGGTCATGAAGAATCTGAATGCAGGAGTAAGTTTCGGCAAACATTTCAAAAGGAGAAAACTTCATTAACTGCCAAAATATAGAGAAAGAAAGAACCGCAAACAGAAAGATGCGGTATAGCATTATATATAGAAGGACAAGAAAATCAGTGGTACATCGACAGTGGATGCTCAAAACACATGATAGGTGACAAAGAAAACCTTCATTCATATAATTCCTTAGAAAAGGAAAAGAAGGTCTCATTTGGAAATGACACTCCTGCTGTCATAAAAGGTAAAGGCTCTATTTTCTTAAAAGAAAAAGTTAAAGCTGGGAATGTTATGTATGTTGATGGTCTAAAGCATAACCTATTAAGTGTCAATCAAATGTATGATCAAGAAAATGAAGTAGTATTTCGATCAAATGGATGTGTTGTTCACGAGCGTGATACAGGAGAAACAATAATCAAAGGTATAAGAACTCCAAAAAACTTATACATACTCAATGGAGGACAACAACAGTGCTATCTAAGCAAAAATGATGAACACTGGCTATGGCATAGAAGATTGGGGCATCTAAGCTTCCCTCAAATAAGAAAAGCATGCAGATTCCAGGCTGTTCATGATCTTCCTAATATATGCATTCCAAAAAATACAATATGCAAATCATGTTAACTTGGTAAGCAAACCAGAGAACATTTCCCTGAAAAGGAAGGATCAGCTAGTAAGCCTCTTGAACTTGTTCATACTGATCTATGTGGACCATCAAGGAAAAAGTCACCTCGTGGAGAAGAATAATTTATCTTGTTCATTGACAATTTTTCTAGAATGTGTTGTGTTAGTTTCAGTCTTTTCAACCTTCCTCTAGTGATCAAATATGCTCTTACAAAGTGGTCTCAGAGTGTCAAGGTCAAATTTTGTCATTTCAGTAAGTCTTCAAGCAAAATTTGGTCACTAGGAATTAGATCTAGGGTTTGCTTTTATTCCTGTCAAAGTTGTCCAAATTTTGGTCCATGTCACTATTCAGTTGAGTGTACCATCATTCAGAGGGTTTTCATTATCATTTCTAGTTCCACTGGGTCATTTTACACCTTGTTCACGCTTCAGTTGCACCTAGGTAAGGTCATTTCCCTCTCCTAGGGTTTTGAAGGAAATTTCTCTTGGACGGTCAAATCATTGGCAAAACTTGTATCCTGATGTTCATACACCTTCCCCTATCCTTAAATTACCTTATCAAACACTTCCCATCACTGAGATCCCCCAAATTCCTCATTTTCGCACAAACCCTAGTTTCTTGCTACAACCTGGCAATTTTCTAGGTTGGACCTGCGTTTTGCCTTTGTGGACCCCTTCCCTCACTCAATCTTTGAAATTCCACTTTTTACTACTTCTTAACATCCCTCCCTACTTCCAAGAATTTTCCCAAGAATTTAGAAGCCACTTATCCCCTTCATTTCGCTTCATTTCGACAAATCTCTTGTGCCACACATCAGGATAGGTTTTACTCAAATGATGTCTCTGAGCAATAAA
Organism: Pinus tabuliformis; assembly: GCA_031772625.1. Taxonomy (NCBI): domain Eukaryota; kingdom Viridiplantae; phylum Streptophyta; class Pinopsida; order Pinales; family Pinaceae; genus Pinus; species Pinus tabuliformis. The sequence continues at coordinate 370,925,170 of CM062807.1, read as the reverse complement.
AGATGAATTTGGGAAACCTGAGAGAGGTTTTTGTTGAAACCATTCCAAGGAAGAAAAACCTCATTCATTTTTTACACAGTTGTCATGGCTCTAGAGAAATGTCAAAAATACAATCGCCTCGGGAGAATTGATGCACCTCTGAAGTGACCTTGGGAAAATCAATTTTTCTCCTATCTTGGTTGACCAAATGACTTGATTGATGAGTCAAATGATAACTAGACACAAAGATATTTCCAAAGAGCTATCATGAGCTCAATTTGGAGTTGAGGAAGGCATTCAAAAGTTGACTGCAATAGCACCCTGCCTTTAGGCAGCCTCGTTTGGCACATTTTGACCAGTCTTGGGAGTTTTGATCTTTGACAGGGCAAATGAAATCCAAATTGAAAAATTCCAGTTGGTTTGGAAAGTAGAATCAAATAAATTTCCAAAAAGCTATCCTGCACCCAATTTGGACACTAGCAAGGCCTCCAAGAGTCACCTAGAAAAAGGCACAACACGCATTGGGAGAAAATTTCCAGTGTAAATTTACACTGGCGCGACACACATGGGAGGCGTGGCGCACAGGGCTAAAAGGCCTAAAATTCATTGAAATTTCTTCAAATTGCTAATGATTATCAGTTACAAACTCTTTCCAACCCTACGCACACAGCTTCAAGGCCTCATGCACTCAGCTGCAGACTTGCCATGGTCTCTGTGCACACAGCTACAGGAGCCTTCCCCTTTGCCCAAGTACAGAATAGACAAATTCAGATTCAACTCATAGACTTCCTACTTAGATTTTCTAGGACTCTTCTATGACTTCCTTTTATACTCTTCCTTCATTACAATACCATGGTGTGCGAACCATATCCGAGTCTCAAAACAACTTGACTTTAGCAAACTAAGGGTCTATGACCTTCCTAAAGCCCCTTTGACTCCTATTAACCTGCACTACTCATGCTCCTCTCCTCAAAATGTGGAGACTCTACAATATCTTCATAAAATTAACAAAACTTTAACAAAATCTAACCCAGGGGACCCCGTCCCAACACCCCTGTGGAGGGCATTTTGCAGATAAGCGGATAGGTCATAAGGTGTTATAGATGGGGTATTATTGGCCCTTTATTTTTCATGATGCAAGGAAATATGTGTAGAAATTTTAAATAATAAACACATATTCAATGGAGATTATCCTGATCATGTACTATTGCGGAATACATACACAATACATAAGCTCCTCTATGTTGATCATCAATTTATAGAAGCAGAAACATTCACAGGCGCACATAGAAGCATCAATCAAAACTCATTAACACAGTATGTATCCCGGGGAAAGCATCTCGCTAAAAACTCCAACTATCTATATATTATATTGATTCAATCATGTAACATTACAAAGTACAATGCTTATCACAAGCAAGCCAGTACCTGCTCCACCTGTTATACACTATACAGCTCAGATTTAATCTCCAAATCTCCCCCGCTGCTTTGCCTGCCTCCACTGCTCAATACCTGCTCAAGAATTGATGAGAATGGTTTACCAAACTCGTATTTCACCTGCAAAGAATCACTCACACTGTGTTGGACATGAGCACAACTACAATTATTGGTATTGGCCAATTCATTGGCATACTCAATCCCTCTGATTGTGCAAATCATCGTGCACAACTATAGTCACAACTGATAGCAATCTGATCCTCTAACACCTATCCCTACTGAACTAAACATGCACTGACATGCAACTGAGTTAACTGATGTATTCTATAGTTGCATTATGAGTTAATAACTTGTAAATTAATTAATAACTAATTCACCCAACTCATCTCTAGTCTATTGATCAGTTAGACTAAATACAACTAGTTTAACAAAGTTAAACTGAACACAACTCCATCAACTGCACCTCCAGTCCTCTAAACTCAACTCACTTGAGTTCTAACTGAAGTCCTGCATGCAAATATTAGTCATCCCATTGGTAACCACGTATTTCCTTCTAGGATCTGCATGTACCACATCTGTAGCTCATCCTGAAGTGCTCCAAGAGAATAAGACAAAGTTTATAGTCTAAATATTATTATGAGACAATAATATTTGACTTTTCTATTTTTGACAGCCAGTCTAAAAATAGACTTTGATCACTCATACTGTGATCACCCATACTGTGATCACTCATACTATGATCACTCATGTTGTGATCACCCATGCTGTGATCACCCATACTGTGATCACTCCTGCTGTGGTCATCCCTGCTGTGGTCGCTCCTGATGTGATCATCCCTGCCGGGATCCAAAAATAGAACTTGCGCCATAATTTGCCTACGGGCCCACTTAGTGAAGGCGACTCTTTTCACTAAGCTCCATCATCTTGTTGCATTCTCAAGAAGCATTTCTTGTTGCACACTTTTCAACACTCCCTCTCAACAAGAAAGGCTTCCTCTCAAACCCGATCCTGTAACTCTGGAATGTTCTCCATGCAACAGATCTGATCGGTCCACTTGCTCTGTCATCAAAGTATTTGACTGCTATTGCCTTTGTCGACTGAAGACTCTGCATCTCTATGCTCTTCAGTATCTGACTGCTCTAGCCTCTGTCACGTTGATCTCTGACTACATCCGTGCTGCTGCTGGTTCTATCTCCCAGCATTGCATCCGCACTACACCTCCCAACTGACCTCCCTGTTGGGCTAGAAACACCCTCTGATGTTGAAGCTCTACCTGCTGCTGACAAGTGCTCCCTCTCTAACATCTACGCTACTACAACATCTCCATGCATCTCGCACCATTGCACACCTCTCTGTGCCACCTACCACTGTACAAAACACTTGTGCCTCTCGCATTGTTGTAGCCTGTTAGCTATGCATTCTCCTGGGATTCCCTGCACTGTCGCTCTCTCTGCTACTCCATCCACATCTATCTCTACCCAATCAGTCAGTTCCTGCTACTACACACCGGGGCTCCCGTAGCAAGGTCTCATCCAAGAGGTTGGGTACCTCAAGGATCCTGCCCCTCCTCCTTGGGACGATCAATCCACATCACCCCACCTCCTACCTGGAGGTATGGCTGCATGCGATACCTCAGCCCACCTGGCTCAAAGTTTCCCCCTACTAGAGGTCTCTGCATGAGTAGATGTCTCTACTCGATCTCCTCTCAGCTTCCCTTGTTGTGGCTGCTCCACAACCTCCTGAAGCTGCTGCATCAATCGTGGCTCCTCCACAATCGTTTGAGACTTCTTCTAGATCTGCATGTTGAGAGGTAATATACCCTCCCTCTCAACCACCAAGTCTCCATCAGTTGCCTCACTGCTCAAGGCTTTGCATGCATCTTGAACCTCAAGAGCATACAGGTTCTTGACCCGTGAACCAATTTGCTTCACCGGTCTAGTGATGATGTGTCTAAGGAAAACCTTTCCCTTACTGAAGACCACATCATAGCCTCTGTCTTCCAACATCGCGATCGACACCAAGTTTCTCTTCAGTCCTGGTTCATACTTGACATCAGTCAAGGTAAGGCAAGCTCCATGCTCCCTCTGAAAAATAACCGTTCCTACACCTGAGACACTATACTTCTCATCATTACCCATCCCTATGAGTATCTGGAGATCTTTCTCGTCCAAAGTACTGAACAAACTTTTGTCACCGGTCATGTGGAAAAAATCTCCACTGTCAAGAAACCAACCACTTCCCATCATGGATGAAACCATGCATGCGAAGAGTGTGAAATCCAACTCACACTGTGAAGCAAATGAGGCTGCCTCACCTTCAGATCCTTCCCTGGATCCCTTCTTGGATTTCTTCTTTGGGCAATTAGTAGCATAATGGCCCAACTCATTACAACGAAATCATTTCACCTTCGACTTGTCAACCTTCTTCCCATCATTGGAAGAACTGGATTCGGAAAGAGAAACCTTTCCCTTCCCCTTCTTCACCTTACTCGCTAAGGCACAGTTCTCCTCTTCCTGCATGGATGAAGAACCATCTCTGGTGCTTCGTCTAATCTCCTCTTGCACAAGATCTGACCACAGTCTTTCCCATCCTGGAAATTTCTCCCGACCATTGACAAAGTCCTGATAGGAATTCCAACTCTTCGGAAGACCAAGCAGAGCCAAGCTCACCAAGTCCTCATCATCGACAGTAACCCCCACACTTCCCAGCTCATCTCAACACTGAGTGAACCTCGTGAGATACTTGGGCATACTGTCACCCTTCTCGCATTTGATTTTTCTGAGTTTATCTTTGAGTGCTAGCTTCCTCTGATCACTCTTGCTTTCGAATAATTCTGTTAATGATTTCGACATCAAATATGGAGCAGCCTTTCCATGGAGGCTATAAACAATGTGATCCCTCACGCCCTCCAACAGAATCCTTCGACATTTTGCGGTCTTCTTTTGCCAAGCATCAGCTTGAGTAGAATCAGTAGGCTTTTGGATATCCGTATCTATGAACTCCTTCAACCTGTTATCATCCAATACTGCCTCCATCCTATCCTTCCATGCAATATAGTTTGAGCTGCCCTCAAGAGCATACTCCAATCGCAATCCGTTGAAAGACATTGTTGTGTTGCCCCCAAGAAAACACTGTTGCAAATTCGAATTCCACCAGCAACCAACTCAACCACCTCGGATCTAAGATTCATGAGAACACAATATTTCTCGTACAGAGATTGACTGTATGGGCATTCACCAGATATCTCACCTTCCAAAGGAAGGATGAATCCAGAGGCTACCTGGCCCAATTACAGACTCTTCCTGAAGAAATAGAATGTAAACACTTCCTGAATAGTAGATCTGATGATCAACAGCTTTGATACCATGTAGAAATTTTGAATAATAAAAACATATTCAATGGAGATTATCCTGATCATGTACTATTGCGGAATACATACACAATACATAATCTCCTCTACGTTGATCATCAATTTACAGAAGCATAAACATTCACAGGCACACATAGAAGCATCAATCAAAACTCATTAACACAGTATGTATCCCGGGGAAAGCATCTCGCTAAAAACCCCAACTATCTGTATATTATATTGATTGAATCATGTAACATTACAAAGTACAATGCTTATCACAATCAATCCAGTACCAGCTCCACTTGTTACACACAATACAGCTCAGATTTGATCTCCAAATCTCCCTTGCTGCTTTGCTTGCCTCCACTGCTCAATACCTGCTCAAGAATTGATGAGAATGGTTTACCAAACTCGTATTTCACCTGCAAAGAATCACTCACACTGTGTTGGACGTGAGCACAGGCTACAATTCTTGGTATTGGCCAATTCATTGGCGAACTCAATCCCTCTGATTGTGCAAATCATCATGCACAACTATAGTCACAACTGATAGCAATCTGATCCTCTAACACCTGTCCCTGCTGAACTGAACATGCATTGACATGCAATTGAGTTAAATGATGTATTCTATAGTTGCAATATGAGTTAATAACTTGTTAATTAATTAATAACTAATTCACCCAACGCATCTCTACTATTGATCAGTTAGACTAAATACAACTAATTTAACAAAGTTAAACTGAACACAACTCCATCAACTACACCTCCAATCCACTAAACTCAACTCACTTGAGTTCTAACTAAAGTCCTGCATGCAAATATTAGTTATCCCATAGGTAACCACGTATTTCCTTCTGGGATCTGCATGTACCACATCGGTAGCTCATCCTGAAGTGCTCCAAGAGAATAAGACAAAGTTTATAGTCTAAATATTATTATGAGACAATAATATTTGGCTTTTCTATTTTTGACAGCCAGTCTAAAAATAGACTTTGATCACTCATACTGTGATCACTCATACTGTGATCACCCATGCTGTGATCACCCATGCTGTGATCACTCATGCTGTGATCACCCATCCTGTGATCACCCATACTGTGATCACCCATACTGTGATCACTCCTGCTGTGGTCATCCCTGTTGTGGTCACTCCTGCTGTGATCATCCCTGCTGGGATCCAAAAATAGAACTTGCGCCATAATTTTCCTGTGGGACCACTTAGTGAAGGCGACTCTTTTCACTAAGCTCCATCATCTTGTTGCATTCTCAACAAGCATTTCTTGTTGCACACTTTTCAACAATATGTTCGAGGGTGCGATAGGTGGTAGTAGATGGGACATGTCAGATGAGATGTCGTTACACCCTCAACTAGTTCTTGAGCCCTTTGAGAAATGGGTTACTGATTTCATGGGGCCATTCAATCCACTTTCACATCAGAAATTCTACATTCTGGTCAACACAGATTATGTGAAAAAGTGGGTAGAGACCGAGGTTGTTTCGAAAGCAACTAGAATAGGCTGTCTTGGACTTCTTATTTGAAGAAATTTTTTCTTAGTATGGAGCTCCTAGAGAGAGTTTTATATGGAGGGGCACAGTTCACCTCACATCTGATAGTAGGACTTATGAAGAAGTATGGAATCAAGCAAAGTGTGACATCTTCATATCATCCTCAGGCGAATGGTCAAGTAGAGATTAAAAATAAAGTACTAGAGAACATCCTTACAAAGGCTATAGCAAGCCATCACCGAAATTGAGCCGAAAAACTTCCTAAGACACTTTGGGCATATAGAACAACATGGCTGAACACAACATGATTTTCACCATACGAGATCGTCTATGGAAAATCCCCTTTGTTTCTAGTCAAATTCGAAATTAAGATACTTAGTACAACCCTTGAAGTTGGTTTATATCTTTCAGAAGCCTATAAAAACCGATTGGAACAGTTTAATGAGTTGGATGAAATTCGTTTGATAGTTGTCCAGAACATTGGTGTGATTTAGCAGCAACGAACTAAATGGCATGATAAATTCATCAAGAAAAAGGTGTTTCAAAGAGGAGATTTAGAGCTTCTCTATGTGTTATGAAACCAGCTCAAGAAAAGATAGAAAAGATAGATCAACGCCTTAGAATTCAGCCTCTTCGAGGGGGCAAACTCCTTTACATTACATAAATGAACAATTATTGGATGATACAAATGACAAAACCTCCTTTCTATATATAGGAGTCTAAGGAGTCACAATATAATCCAACCGACCTAACAATAATAATATAAAGCCACAAAATAACAATAGAGGGATTCTATGGGGCACAGAAATAACAACATGGGGGTAATAGGGGCACAACAATATAAATAAGGGGTATAACTACAATAGTAATGGGGTAATCACTAGTATTATAGGGACCCAACATGCCCCTCTCCTTCAAAAAAGTGTTGTCCTCAATGCTTGAGTAGTTCTGGATACTTCTGCATAAAATTCTCATCCTCCCATGTGGAATCTTTAGCGGATAAGTTCTTCCACTTGATAAAATACTCTGAAATTGATCAATTTCGTAGTTGTTGAGTTCTTGTTTCTGTGACTGCTTCCGGTTTCAATATAATTTTTCCTTCCTCGTCAAGTTTTGGCAATATTGTTTGAACTGGGAGCTTGTCGCTTATAACCTTCTTTAAACATGAAACATGGAAAACTGGGTGCAATCGAGAAGCTGCAGGAAGCTCCAATTTGTATGCCATAGTACCAATTTTTTGCAACACCTTGTACGGACCATAATACTTTGGTGATAATTTATTATCCTTCTTAGCTTGCTTTAGGGACATTTGCTTATATGGTTGTAGCCGTAGGAATACCCAATCACCTACATCAAAACTTCTTTCACTGTGATGTTGATCTGCCTGTTGTTTCATTCTATTTTGTGCCAACACGAGGTTATCCTTTAAGAGTTGGAGGACTTGTTGATGTTCGATGTGATGTTCCACTGCCTGAACCTTAGAATTTTCTCTTAAATATGATGTGATGGATGGTGGTTGATACCCATAAAGTGCCATAAATGGGGTCATTTTTGTTGCTGTATGGAAGGAAATGTTATACCACCATTCAGCCAGAGGCAACCATTTGACCCATTGTGTCTGTTTATCAGATACAAAGCAACGAAGATATCCTTCCAAACATTTGTTTACTATCTCAGTTTTCCCATCAGATTGAGGATGATAAGATGAGCTATGAGCTAACTGAGTACCAAGACAAGAAAATAATTCTGTCCAAAAATTTCCAGTGAAAATGGGATCTCTGTCACTTACAATAATCTTTGGGTTTCCATGTAGCTTTTGAATTGTTTCCATAAATGCAGTAGAAACTGTACTGGCTTTAAATGGATGTGATAATGCACAAAAGTGTGCATACTTGGTAAGTCTGTCAACTACCACCATGATGACACTCTTTCCCTCAGACTTGGTAAACCTGTGATAAAATCCATTGAAACCTCCTCCCAACGTTGGCTTGGAATGGATAAAGGTTGTAATAGACCCGGTGTCTTAATTGTTTCAACTTTATTTTGTTGGCAAACCAAACATTCCGCCACAAACTTTTGAATATTTGATTTAAGGCCATCCCAAAAAAATTCCTTCTTAACCCTGTGGTAAGTTTTTAAAAATCCTGAGTGCCCTCCTAAGGGAGAAGTGTGCAATTCCATAAGAATCTTTTGTTTTAGCTGGGAATTCTTACAGAGGTATAAGCGATCTTTGTACCATAATGAATCATTTTGCCAGCTAAATGTATCAGACGTACTGGAATCTTGTTGTAGCTTTTGAATAAGTGCCCACACTTCTTTATCATTCTTCCATTCCTCCCTTGCTTCGTTTATCCAATCTGGTTGGATAATAGAAATGGCGCACAACAATGCTTCCACATCCTCATCCTTTCTTGAGAGTGCATCTGCCACCACATTTTGCTTCCCTTTTTTTAGATGATTTCAAAGTCATAACCCAACATCTTTGTGACCCACTTTTGTTGCTCTTCAGAGGATAATCTTTGTTCTAAAAAGTATTTAAGGCTATCATGATCCGTTTTTACCTTGAAGTGTCTTCCCATTAGGTAGGGTCGCCATTTCTTAAGTGCATGGAGTATTGCCAACATTTCCTTCTCATAAATAGCTTTGCTTAAAAACTTTCCCTTGATTGGACGACTTTCAAAAGCAATGGGTCTTTCATCTTGCATTAGAACAGCACCAATTCCATTTCCTGAAGCATCACATTCCACAATAAAGGTTTTTGTGAAGTCCGGTGTAGCTAAGACCGGTGCTTGGCACATTGCCTCTTTAAGATGTTCAAAGGCCTTTGTTGCTTCCGAGTCCATGAAAATGCATCTTTCTTCAATAATGTTGTTAGAGGTGCTGCTATTCTCCCATAATTCTTAACAAACTTGCGATAATACCCTGTCAACCCAAGAAATCCTCGCAGATGCTTTATGGATGTGGGGATTTTCCATTCCTTAATGGCTTTAATTTTGCTAGGGTCTACCTTAACTCCTTCATGAGATACAATATGACCCAAATATTCCACCTCCTGGACTCCAAAGAAACATTTGGATCTTTTTGCATATAATTGTTTCTCCTCCAATAGTTGTAGCACCCTGTCAACATGTTCAACATGATCCTTCCAAGACTTGTTGTAGATTAGTATATCATCAAAAAATACTAACACAAATTTTCTAAGGAATGGTTTGAAAATTGAATTCATCAAACCTTGAAATGTTGAAGGTGCATTGGTAAGGCCAAAAGGCATGACCAAAAATTCATAATGACCCTCATGAGTTCTAAATGCCATTTTCGGAATGTCTTCAATCTTCATTCTGATTTGATGATATCCTGAACGAAGATCCAACTTGGTGAAGTAAATTGATCCATGCAATTCATCCAGTAATTCATCAATGACAGGAATGGGGAACTTATCTTTAATAGTGAGCTTGTTGAGCTCCCTATAATCCGGACACATGCGCCATGATCCATCCTTCTTGTGCACCAATACTACTGGAGCAGAGAAAGAACTTTGACTTGGTTGAATTATACCAGCCTCTAGCATTTCTGCAACCATACGTTCAATTTCACTTTTTTGGACATAGGGATATCTGTACGGCCTGATGTTTGGAGGAACACTTCCTGGAATCAGATGAATAGCATGATCATGATCACGCATAGGTGGGAGACCTTTGGGAGTCTCAAATACCTTGGAATGATTGTCCAGGACTTTTTGGAGATCTGGAGAAATAGATGATTCCGATGTGGAAACATCTAGCGAACATAATTGTGCAATTACACCTCTTTGCTCCTTTTTTAGAAGCTTTGTCATACCATTAGAGCTGATTATCTTTCTTGGTTTCCCTGCAATACCCCTTAATTCAACTTCCTTTCCTTCCGTAGAAAATTTGATGAAAAGTTCTTGAAAATTAAAAGCTATTGTACCCAAGGATTGTAGCCATTGGACTCCTAGTACAACATCAACACCTCCCATTGGAATGGAAAGCATTGGGCTAGTCAATACATATTCTCCCATGGATAGCTTGATATTATGGCACTTTCCAGAGCAATTTATTGTTCCTCCATTTGCAATCATCACTTGACACTCTGGTGCTGGATATAGGAAGCAATTCAATTCTTTTGCTACCCTACAATGAATAAAATTGTGGGTGCTTCCTGAATCAATCAACACTATTACCTTTTTCTTCTTGATTTGTCCTTCTATCTTGATGGTTTGAGGAGTGGTAATTCCCACCAATGCATTACAAGATATGGTCGGATTTATTTGTTCTTCATCTAGGCTTTGTTCCTGGAGTATATCTTCTTCTTTTGACCTTTCTTGCTCCTTTTCTTCTTCCTCTTCACAATCTATGTAGAATAATTTCTTCTCAGCACACTTATGACCTTTATTGTATTTGCTATCACAACTGTAACAAAGCCCTTTTGCTCTTTTTTCTTCCAATTGTTGTGGTGTCAACCTTATAGGTTGTGGAAGACTAGGGGCAACAACACTTCCGTCTTTATAGTTGTGAGTGGTATGCTTCCTGGTTGCCATAATTTTGCTTTCCATTTTTCTTGCTAACCTGAATGCCTTCTCTAATGAATCAGGTTCCCAAAGGCGAACATCATGTTGGATATTATCCTTTAAAGACCCTATGAACACATCAATCCTATGCTCTCTGGAATATCTTTTACCCTTATGTTCAATTTTTGGAACTCCTCAATGTGCTCCATTACTGAACCCTTTTGTTTGAGACTTATCAATTGGCTAAAAAAAGTGTTGCTTTTTGTATCTTCATAATGTGCTATCAATTCTTCCGTAAAAATTGCCCAAGTGATAAATTGTTTACGAGAGCAAAGCCATTGATACCATACAAACTGATTTGGTTCCAAATATACAGTTGCCATACGTACCTTTTGTGTGTTTTGCACATTATTGAGATCGAAGAACTGCTCCATCTGTAATATCCATGTGGCGGGATCCTTGCCATCAAACTTCTGCATATCGATTTTTGGAATATGTTGGGTCTTCGATCCAACATTAGATTCTATGGAATCATGATTAACATTACTTTTTTTCACATCATGAGTTTCCTTTACAACCTTTTCACCATTAGTAAGTATTTCTTGTAGAAAATTTGTCAAATCTATCTTCAAATCTGCCATGTCTGTCTTCAAATCTGTCTTCAAATCTGCCATGTCTGTCTTCAAATCTGTCTTCGAATCATCCATCTTAGCTTCCATGCCCTTTATCTTAGATTCCACGCCATTTATCTTAGCTTTGTTAGCTTTTGTGAGCGTGACATTTGTTGCACTTGTTCTTGTAATTTTGATATATCATGTAGCATTTCTTCCTCTTCTTCATGAGTCATGCTAGAGCTTTCAGGTTCCTTACTAGGTGTTTGCATTTTCTTTCCTTGGGGCATCAGTTACCGATAATAATGCTTTACTATGCCCTTTGAATTCCGTTAAACCAAGCTTACACAAAAATTTAAAAAAAACTACACACCTTTTTTCACTTTATAGAAGCCTGATATTGAATCTGATGTATCTTTGTAATTTTGAATCATCCAGTTCTGAAATTATGACCTGTGGTAGTCTTTTGCATCCTCTTTCCAATGCCACAAGTCTGACCCAAATTGGATTCTTCAAGGAAGAGTTATGTGAAATCTCCCACAGTGACTTGCTTTTAGACTAGTTTCGTAGAGCGAACTTGTACGGCGTGCCACGAGTCACTGTTTCAACCTTTGGATCTGAAACATGCATACAAGAAACTACAGTCCATCCTCTTTCTGTACCTTCTTACGAAATTTCAATCCAATCTCCAGAGAAAAAGTTATGACGATTTTCCCCAGGTCACCTGTTTTGAATGTAATTCAGGAGTTTGCAAAAAGACCAACTTCCTCAGATCATATCTCCGCACATATCGTGCGAAAAGCTCTGAAACTTGGACCCAAGGTTTATTGTGATTTATTCTCAAATGGGTTTTTTTTTTTACTTCTGAAACGTCACAGAAAAAAAAGTTATAGCAAAAATTCCACAATGACCTGTTTGGAGCAGCGAAACCCTAGAATCCAAAGCTCTGATACCAAATGTTATGAAACAAGCTCAAGAAAAGATAAAAAAGGTAGATCAACGCCTTAGAATTCAGCCTCTTTGAGGGGGCAACCTCCTTTACATTACATAAATGAAAAATTCTTGGATGATACAAATGACAAAACCTCCTTTCTATATATAGGAGTCCAGGGAGTCACAATATAATCCAACCAACCTAACAATAATAATATAAAGCCACAAAAATAACAATAGAGGGATTCTATGGGGCACAGAAATAACAACATGGGGGTAATAGGGGCACAACAATATAAATAAGGGGTATAACTACAATAGTAATGGGGTAATCACTAGTATTATAGGGACCCAACACTATGAATCTCGGTTCAAATATTTTAAAGGAAACCTTTTCTCTAATGGATGGGACCATATGAAGTTGACACGGTGTTTGATAATGGGACTCCCCTAATTGTAAATGGACATCGCCTCAGATTGTAAGACTATCTAGTTTCTAGAGACTACTTTATTAAACATCTCTCTGATAATTTTGGATTTGAAATTGTTAGTGTAGAGAAAACTTCCTCTCCAACACTTGTTTAATTAAAAAATAAAATAAAAATACACACACACACACACATATATAATAAAATGTTGTTACTACTCTACCATTATTTTTCTTGCAGATACTTCACTAGTGTTGCTACTACACTAGTGTTGTTACTCTATGGATGTTGATTTCATCTAAGTACTTCGCTAGTGTTGTTACTCCTCCAGTGTTGTTACTCCCTCAGTGCTATTACTCTAGAGATGTTGATTTTTTCTAAGTACTTCACTGGTGTTGTTACTCCTCCGATTTTCTTACTCCATTGATCGTGATTCCATCTAAGGACTTCACTGATGTTTTTACTCCTCCAGTGTTGTTACCCCATTCGTTGTGATTATGTCTAACTACATCATTGGTCCTGTTACTCCTCCAGTTCTATTATTGCTCTGGTTTTGTTACTCCTTCAGTGTTGTTACTCCATCAAGGTAAGTCGCTAGGTATGTCCCAAGCTGACTTCGGGGATTTGATTGATATTTCACCCATGACATGACTAGACATGCCCATGGAAGGTCATCCCTTAGTTGGGGGGAGGTATCATATTTAATGTTAAAGATGTCGTATTTAATAGTAATGATGATATGTCATTATCTCTTTTGAACCTTACGCCAACTCATACATTCCATTATCATTATTTTGATCCCCACCACACCATGCACATTTATCCATATGCATTGGAATTTGAATCATGAACAATCACATTGAATTATTATCCTTTCCAATGCGCTGTAATAAATTCCAATATTACCACGATCTACCATGAATTTTCCCCATAAAATTTTCCTAAATTTCCCTATCATTGCATCCTTTTCCACCGCAATCCCTGTCATCGCAATTTTACCAGTTAACACTCTCCTCAACAGTTTTGTTGCTACTCTTAGTGCTGCTAGAGAGAAACTAGTAGAATGGGTGGGCAAGTTGTTAGGCATGAATCGAAAAGACACAGCATAGGTCCGACGCCATCCAGATGTATCGAAATTTTTTCAAGATGCAAGATGGCACACCTATTTTAAGAGTTTGCAGGGATTCGATGAAGCTATTAGAGTTCAATTTTCATTGAATTTGGATGGGAATTATTCCAAAGTCTGTGGGATGGACATTCTTGTCACTGAAGAAATTATCTCGACTATCAATAGATTTCCGTAAGGAGGCAGGAACGGTTTGCCCATAAATCACCCTTACCAGAATTTCTAGAATTATTCTTCCAAGCAGGAGAAACTATGGTTCAGAAGGGAAGGGGATATGATCGAAAATCCTTACCACATCCATCGGCCGAGGTCGAATACTTCATTTTGTGATACGTTAATTGCGAAGGTCATCTCTCTAGCTTGTTCAAACACCATTTTAAACTTCTTTCATGCCTTCGGTTTCATCATGTGCATTATCTAGATATGCCATATTTCTTATGGAAGAAAATTCAGTTAACGGTACGGTCTACTCATCAGTTGCACAAACCATTGGCGATCCTCACAAACCACGAGTTTCTCAGGCTAGTAGTGGTGCATGCACTATCACAAACTTCCGTGGCCTAGCCACAATTCGTTGAATTAGATGAAGAAGAACTTACATCCATGATGCTAGCAAGAGAGGAAGAAGAATTAGTGGTAGAGGAAGAAGTCACAAACAACATTGCTACACAAGAAATAACATCGACTATCGAACAATTGGAAGAATTGGCACTGAAACATGCTATAGCAGAATCACCAACAGAGGAAGGATCCATAGAAGATGTTGTTACATAGGAACCAACATCAACTATTGACCTCAAAGTAGAAGAAATGGAGGTAGGAGGGAGTGCAGTCGACACAGTTACACAAAAACCAATGTCGACTACCGACTTGCAAGCAAGAGAAATGGAAGTGGAAGGAATTGTAAGAGACATTGTTACATAAGGACCCGCTTCGACTATTAAATTGATGGAAGAATTGTTGGTAGTGGAAGAAACTGCATGCGATGTTGTTCCATAAGAACCAGTGTCAACTACCAAAGTGGGGGAGGAACCGGTGGAAGAAATAGGAGCCGTAGTCGATGCTGTTACACAAGAACCAGTGTCAACATCCAAACAAGTGGCCAAAATAAGAGAATAGGTGCCACACAAAGTAAAGGAGAAGGAAAGTGAATAACAATTAGTAGATAAAGGGGAAGGAGAAAGAATTGAAGAACTTGAAGAAACAAGCATGAAAGGATGGAGATTGAGGAGGATATTCCTCATTCTCTACTTTCTACTTCCCTGCCAAGAGGTGTAAGAAAATTTCGCTCCCCTAGACACTCGGTGAAAGAAAAGATCTCTCCCATGATACTAATATTTGTAGGGATAACTATGAGCACCATTATCAACAATGTCACACAAGAACCAGTGTCGAATGGTGGACAAATTAGGTAAATTAAATAAATGGCGGTCAAAGCTATTACATAAGAACCAATGTCAAACAAAGGGAAAGTTGAATAAATTGTGGTTGATGTTGTTTCCATAGAGCCATTGGAATAAAATGTTTTTGTTGTAATAAAATGTTGTTATTCACAAGGGACAGAACCAATTTCTAAGCAAATGGAAGAAGATGACTGGGCAACAGAACAACCACTAGAAAAGGGTGTTGAAAATGCTACTCTATAGAGGCCTGCAGTGGTTCTAGAGCCATTTAGGGAAGATATGGAGGCTCCAAGGCCTATGGAAGAAAATTTTGGGGCCGTCCCCCGAGTTGTGGAGTAGACAGAAGAAATAAAGGTGAAATAGGAGGCAGTTAATGAGTTCATTGACATCAATATGCCAAATCCAACACCGGCCATGAGACCAATGGAGGAGGTCATTCTCAAACAAGAATTCATTGAACAATGCAAAAAGAGAAGGGCCCCCATCTAGGAAATGCATCGGTCACAATTTAAGGATAATATGCAATTAGAAATGGAAATTATTAATCTAAGGAAGAAAATGTTACGCTTATGGAGATGTGTGAGGAAGCATAAGAGGAATGTCGATCGGGCTGTCGTAGATCCTAGAGCCGAAACTACTTTAGCAGTAATGTAGACTGAAGACATGCTTACAACTTCAAAATCCACATAGACCAAGCCATTTTTGCATCTATTTGAGTCGCAGGAATTCTTGTTCACCGAAAAAATTCAGAAATGGAAGGCTACTGCATCTTACCTTCAACGAGGGTCTATCCCTTTGGAAGCCCACCGAGAAGGAGTGAGAGGAATTTGGGAACAATATGCAAAAGTGTTAACTTATTATATGACCCAGATAGAGAAATAAAAGTAGAGATAGGAGAAGCAGCTAAAAAAGATTGAGGAATTAGAAGAGCAAGTGTTGCTACTCAAGACTAACAAATATGAAATGTTTTCTCTGGCGTAGCAGGCGATGGTGTGCCGACCTCCTTATCATATTTATGCTTTTTTCTTCCATGAACAATACCTGCTCTTCTATTTGCAGAGCATGCATCAGGAGATAAGCCATGAAATCCAAGATCCGATACAACTTTTGTGGATCTTGAGGGGTAACATTATCCTAAACCAATACTTAATTTGTGAAATCTACATGCATGATTATTTTTTGGGGAATGATCAATCATTCAATATAGTGCCATATGTGGGTGATATTTAGCTGAGGGCCTTCACGTCCTTCATGATTAACTAGGTTAAATGGAAGAAATCCTTCAACACGTTCAAAGATAACTAAGCAAATAGGTCACTTGTAGTTCGAGAGGAGCATTTTCAAGCTGCGAATATTTTTAACAAACATCGTACCTTCTTGGGAATAGAAGGACAGAAGGATAAAATTCTGGCAACATAGAAGTGTTGTGGTGGCATGTGTATAAAGCACATTTTTTCTTGTCAGGTGGAGGCTTGGTCCAGCTGTAAAAAATGATGGATGTTGTCGTCGTCAGCAGTAAGGATACGTGAAATTTTTGGGGCCCCTAATTTTGTTCGGCCTTTGGAAAGAATACCAAAATATATTGCATGTATTCAGCATTGTGGGACCTAATGGATGGGTCTCAGATTTAGATTTCCCACTGTTTGGTTTCCAGTTGAGCAGTACACACTAGCTTATGTGGTAAACAAGGATTGGTGCAAGGAAGTCCTCCACACAGATGCATATAAGGTTCCCAGAACATAAATGCCCACAAAATACAACCTTGCACAGCTCCATGCTGACCACAATAGCTCTAACCCAGATCTACGTAGAAGATGAGCTGCATGGGGACCTGTAGAAAGGCTAGTTGGGGGGAGATGTTGGTTGCTAAATTTGCCTACTTTTTACCTGCCTTTTTATCCCTTTCTTGTACTCATTTTATGTCCATGATAGTCAATTTGTATTCTAAATAGCAAAGGTATACCTATTGTTATGTCTTTGTGAATTATTAATCAATGAAGCATAGTTGTAGGGGATTATTGCCTAAAGTGACTTGGTAACTTAAGTTTCCTTACAAATTCGAAGGAATGATGATCAAGACCATGATTCAGTGTATGATGACTATCAAGCTAGCAGTGCTATCTTTGGATATCAGCTACAATGACAATTCAACTTATTGACCATCATAAGTGATATCTTTATATTTTGTTGTATCTTGAGAATCACTATGTATTTGTAGGTAAACAACTATCATAATCTTAGGCATTGCCAGTTGTTAAATGAAATCTATAAGTAGTGTTATGGGGATGGGAAAGCCACCTCTAAGAGATACATGACAATTCTGAGATGTAACAACAAACCTCTGTAATGTTATTTTGATTAATGCAATTTTGATCTTCTGAGAATTTTATAGTTCTTGATCCTGCCGCAATGTTGATCAGGGAGTTGGGCCCACTCTCCTGACCAGGCGTTGTTGGATTAGTTGTGTGCATAGGTTTATTTCTATTGTGTTATTTTCTTGTTGTGTAATGATTTATCAGTGTGTTTTTGTGAGTCTTAACTTGTCGTTACTCTGATTGTTGTTATAGTTATTACTTGTTGTTACACATTGTTATGCTTATGATTGAATGTTCAAGGTTGAGTAGCGAAATTGTGGCCTACATATACCTTGCATGTTAGCCTTGAAATAACTAGTCGAGCCACAGGTTGAAAATTAAAGTGGAATTGGGTGAATTGTATGATTCATACCTAAACACCAACAATGTGTACCCTTGGAAAATTACCAGTAAAGTTTGGGGTTAAACCTACGTGATAACAGGAATGTCAGGTTAAAAAATACCCCAAGTATAAACTTTGAAGGGGGTAAGGGCTACAGTGAGTGGGGCTGACTTTCTTAGTATGTTTGGCTAAATTTAGTTGTGGAAACCCCAAGTCAAGGTTCAAGGGAGGAATGCTAGGTAAACTTGACTTAGGGATAGAGTCAAAGTTGACCAGGTTACAGTAGTGGTTTTGGGCCCATATTTTTTGTGTGGCCCATGGTAATTTCCCTATGGAATTCACATAATGTCGCCTTAAAAGGTTGGGAGTACTTCATTGTAATTATGCCATGGATGTGAATGGTGAAGGATCACTTGGGCAGCTTAACCAGCTTTTTAGCCAAGGGATGTAATGGAATTATGTTAGGTTAGATTTTTCCTCAGAGTTAAGTTTTACTAGGGTAAATATTGTGCATTGTGTTTATGTTTACTTTGTGGTTGGTTAATTTAATTATTTCATGGTAAATATTATATTTTTTCTCTGGTAATTTCTACATAAAGTGACTCAAATGAGTCAAATAAGTTAGAAGAAGAGGTGGAACAATATAATTCAATTTTGACGAGGTGTATTTGAGTAAGGAAAGAACCTAAAAGTTATACCCCACTTGATTTTAAATCTACATTTTTGTTAACTTCCACTGATGATGAACTAAGATCAATCGAAGAGGCACTTTGACTCAGCAAAAAGGTAGGCATTGCTTGAAAGGTATGGTTGAGGAAATGGATCCTTAGGACAAGAATGAGACATGGGATTTGGTCAAATTACCTATGGAAGGAAATTTCTTGGTTGCAACTAGGTTCTCAAGAGAAAATTGAATGCAGTAGGTTAGGTTGGGAAGTGCAAGGCTTGAAAGGTTATTCCCAAGTTGAGGGAGTTCGCTTTAGTGAGATATTTTTCATTGTTGCAAAGTTATCTTCCATTAGAGTACCAATTTATCTATATCTTTCATCTAGTCTAGAGATTGAGAAATTGGATTTTAAGACAATATCTCTACATGGTGACCTGGATGAAGAGATATACATGAAACATCCTAAAGGTTTTGGAATAAAGGGCAATGAGAAGGTAGTCCATAAGATGAAGAATTCCCTCTATGGTTTAAAGAAATCACCAATGATGTGGTACTAGAAGTTTGACATGACCATCCAAGGATTGGGATTTATAAGACACCAAGCTAATCATTATGTATATCTCAAGTCAAAAGGAAAGTTCTTCATATGTGTAGTGTTGTATGTTGATGATATGTTGTTGGTTGGAATAACATGGGTGTAATAAAGGATGTAAGATGCAACTATCCTCCAAGTTTGACATGAAGGATATTGATGCTAAACATTTCATTATTGAATATAAAATTAAGAAATTCTAGGTAAATAAAGGGAAGTATGTTTAGAAAATTCTAAAGTGTTTCAACATGCAACATTCTAAACTAGTGAAGGTACCAATTCCTATTGGGGCAAGACTAATTATTGATAAGTGTCCAAAGACACAAGAATAAAGAGAGGTAATGGAATATGTTCCATATGCAAATGTTATAGGTATTCTAATGTAGGAAATGTTCTTCACTCAACCAAATATTTCTCACGCAATGGGAGTATTGAAAAATTACCTGAACACACTAAGAAAAGAGCACTAGTATGTTCTTAGAAGAGTATTCAAGTACTTGTGCAACACAGAAGATCATGTGATATGCTATCGCAAAATATAAGCATGATGGTAAAAAAACTATATAAGTATTTGTTAATTTCCACAAAGATTGCAATTTGGATTAAAGAATATTAACTAGGGCATTTCTATTCAAGTTGTTTGGTCAAGCTATTTACTAGGTGAGTAAGAGGTAGTTAGTCATGGAACCATTGAAAATGAAGGATAAATATGTAGTTGCCACTCATGTAAGAAAGGGTTACGGTAGTGAGGTTTAGAAATTATATTTTCTCAACAAGAAATAAGGATAGGTTGTGATAGTTAGAGTAGATTACCATCCAAGGATAAAACGTATTGATGTCTAACATCATTTCATTAGAGACATGGTTTAAAGCAAGACGGGTTTTTCCAATGAAAGTAGTTATCGTCAAGAATGTCATAAACATTCTAACAAATTTCGTGAGTGTTGGTAAATTCTCTTGGTGTAGAGAGGATTTGGGATTCAAGTGACTCGATCACTAAAAGCATTGAATTAAAAATTCATGCAAAGACGACACAAGGTGGATAATTTTGAGGTATTTTACTCTTTGCAAGTAATCGCATTCGACTAGATTTTATTCTATTCATTGATTGGTCAAGTAAGGCAACTTAGAATGAATCTTCACAAGCCTATCTGGGAATAATTGACTAGGATAATGAGTTGATGGGACAGTTAAAATCAAGTTGATGATCTAGTTTATAAGAGGATAGTTAAGTCAAGAGTAGTAACCTCAATTGAATTTGAGCGATTAACTAAATTTGAGAATTGATGCAGTAGCTGAAGGGATCGTAATTGAGTAGACACACTTATTTGACCATGACTAATGGTCTTCTGGTAGTTGAAGGGAAATCAACTATAGTCTAAACTAGTAAAAAAATGGTTATGAATCACAAGATTCCAAAGATATTGGACAATGATATTCAACCACCTATACTAATTTAAGAGGCTATAAATTATGGATTTTTATGCCTATAAATAGAGCATGATGTAATGTTGGTGAGAGATGTTGAGATGATGAATGATCACAATTGATAGAGATTGTGTGATGTATGAGCACATTGGTCTTAGGTGTGGACAAATGTCAATGTTCATTGCACTCTGGCTTTGATATTCGATCAAAAATGTAAGAGTGGTGAAGCTCAAATATTGGTTTCTTTTATTAGTTAAGGTCTTCCTGGATAAAATCTCTATGTGTTATGTGAATCTTTGTGTTTTGCTATCATTTATTTTATTTTCTTTAAGTTCTTGTATGTGCATTTAAATGTTTGCGTCAATTGAGCTTCTAGCCTAGTTATGTCTATTTGACTCTATATTAGGAATTTTTGTATCCAAAGTGTAAATAAGGTGTTCTAAGCCCAATAATAACCTTCACTCTAATACCACTTTGTTACTCCCCCAACCACCCATTTTGGTGCATTTCTAACTCTACAATTCAAAACTTTGAAAAATATAACTCCAAGGGATCAACTAGACAATATATTAATATGGAGGAAACAATTTTAATACCATTGTATATTATTCCCATCAAGGCCCATCATTAAATGGATTAACATTTAACTATTGTGTAGCATAACCTTGTTATGATATGAGTCATTATTATATCATTATGGCACCCCTCATACCTTAACCATGCTCTTTCATATATGCCTAATTCACACTAGCATGCAATGCAACATTTTCACAATCAGAGGAACATGATTAAACATGATGACATGCATGAATTATTACCAGCATGTAAACATAAGAAATATATGCAAAAGAATCATAATATACATAACTTAGAAAAATTATATTTTAAATGAATCACCAACTTGATGCATACCTCATATGTTCCATCTAGCCATAGACCACACCACTCCAATACTCTTAGTCATGGATGACCCTCAATCTAGAGATAAGACTTCAGTACGGAAAAATACCACCTAAAACCAACTAAGGTCTAAATATATCACTAAATATGATTTCTAAACTACCATCAATATTCCAATCGACAAATCATCACAAAATTTCATAAAAATATAATTAAAAATATGAAATTTATACTATGAGCGTTAGTTTTCCTTAGAATTTCGGATTTAATTTATTAATTTAGAAAATAAGGAATATGAAAATGTACAATCACTACAAATGATAAGAACACAAGATATACCCTAGGAAACTCTTTTGGGAGAAAACCCAACTGGAAGGTGAGGCTACTCTACTCTCTCTCTTTGAATGGAAATGCATTCAAGTACAAATAAGTAAGACTTATGCCTTTGGTATGCTAGAGTGCACAATCCTCTATATTTTCTCTCTCTTTGTCCACTCTTATATACTCTTCTCATCTATGGAACAAATGCACTCGAATATATTGGAACCCCTTTCCCTCCTAGTGGCCCAATCATTAAATAACCCGATAGCCTACTAGTGGTTATGTTCGACTCCTTTAACTCTTAACAAGAGTTACAATATTGAATATTATAGAGTCTTATTCATAATGATCATATTTATAGCCCCTTTTCCATGAATAATAGGAGCTGACATGGTATCCTCTTGAAGTATGGTTGTCAATTTTGATATGTCAACTTCCGAGAGGCATAAATGTATCATAGTACCTATAATTGAGGTGATTTGTATGTCATTCGAAAGCTATAGGAATGTAGATTACGGAAATATTTCCATAATAAGGTCGGGACCACAAAAATCATTCATTTAAGGCCTCAAAATGGATCCTAATTTTTTTACCTAAAGTTTTCTAAACAAGGACTACTAGTAAAAATATTATTGTGCTTTATTCCTCCACCTTTTCACTCTACAAGTATCAATATATATGAAAAGTAATATAATGATCCAATATGGAGCATACCTCCCCATTTTGGAAGGATTTTGGTCCCAAAAAGCTTCTAATTAATTAAGTGACGAAAATTTTCCTCCACCTTCTCTCGGGTTTACCATTTAGCCTTTCTTGGAAGCTATCATTTCAACCCAATTTTCCAGAGGTCAAGTTTTAAATGTCTTGTATTTTTAGACCTCCTATGTAAAATTATATCTTCTGTCAAATCTACTCAGGAATCTAGTGCAAAACCTCTAATAAGGGAGGACATGTTCCTCTTCCTAGTCTAACATGGAAGGCTCATAGAGTTTTATATTCTCTATGTTTACCATTGAGCAAATGCGTATGTATGGGGGTAGACTAATTCTATAGGAATTATCTCAAACATTTTCCATAATATCAAAGGGAACATGTCACATAGCCTTTATTTTCTTACCAGAACCCTACAACCTCTCCTTGTTCAACTATATTCATACTTTGACTCCCATCTTGAATGACTTCTCTATTTTGTGTTGATAATATCTAGCCTTGTATTTTGTATGTGACTTCTACAACATCTCCTATACCTATATATGGATCTACCTAATCCTCTCAACTAATTTTTCTACCCTTAAGGAATCCCCTGTAAGATAATCCCTCAATCCTCCTTGCTGCCTATAGGCAATATTTAAAGGTGAAGGTGTAAACTATCCAAAACAATTTTCAAATGGGGACTTATTAGTAGAAGTGTGGATTGCTCTGTTGTAAGGGTGTTATATATCTACTATATTTTCATCCTAGGTCTTCGAATGATTTTCATTGTATCTCATCAAAAGCTACACCAATGTATTATTGACTACTTTCGTTTATGCATTTTATTGGGGATGGAATGCTATAGAAAACATAAACTTTTTATCCATGTTCTCTCATAATGTAGTAAAAAAACTCACTAAGAAATATTGTGTCCCTATCTAAAATAATTCTCCTCAATATCCCAAAGTGCACCCATACCTGTCCAAAGAAAACTTAGTTGCTTATTCCTATTGATTTTCTTTTTATGGGGCATTATAACACACATTGTGTTGATTCTATCAACTACTATGAACAAGTATTCATGTCCATTCCTCCTTGTTTGTAAACTTCCCATAAAGTCCATGGAAATTGTTTCCCAAGGATGAGTGCGTACAAGTAAGGGATTGTATAGACCTTGTTTCCTATTAATAGGCTTGTTGGTACAACAAATCATGCATACTATTATGAACCTAGCTACCTCTTCTTCAATATTAGACCAATACACATACCTATGTAATTTTTCCATTGTCTTTCCTACACCTAAAATACTTGCAACCTTGGAGGAGTGAGCCTCTCTAATTAGTTACAATCACTCACCTTTAGGAACACATAACTTATTTAACTTATATAGTACCTTGTTGTGGAGATGGTACTCAATTGTGTTATCACCATCACACAAATAACTCTAGCATTATAACTATTGAAATGCCTCATTAAAGTCCCCACCCCCTGCATGTGCTTCTTTCTAAGCATCATGGGTGAAAGAATCCATGTGCATCAAAGTTCCCAAAGCTATGATATTTCATATGCATGGCATTGAAATAATGTTGGAAAACTTATTTATGTTTCTCTTCTTATACTTGATTACAAAATGAAATTATTATAGAAACCCCATCTACTTGTATTGCCTAGTATTTTGTAGCTTACTCTGGGCCTAAAGGTACTATAGTGGCTGGTGATATGTGTGGATTATTGTCTCCTTTCCAATCAGATTATGTTTCCACTTCTTCATATCTTCAACCAAGGCATAAATATCCTTGTCATAGAAAGGGTAGTTGAAAAATATCGCATGGAATACTTCATATTGGTAGCATATAAGCCTTCCTACCTACATCAAGATCGCTCCCATAGCATACCCACTTACATATATCTCCAATTTAAAGGGTTGTTGCAATTTCAGTAATATTATAATTGGTGATTGATTGATATTCTTATTTAACTCCTCAAAGGCCCTCTGTTGACCCTTTCCACACTGCAAACTCTTTCTGCCCATTGTTGTGGTGTGGATTGGTGCTTCTAATGCTAAAAATAAGGTTATGAGTTTCCTTAGGTACTATGCCAACCCAACAAATATCTTGACAACATAAACATTAGTAGGAATTGTCCACTTCATGATGGGCTCCATCTTGGAAAGATTTCCCTTCAACTCCCCTCCACCAATCACATATTATAGATATAAAAAATATTTATTTGTAAACTCATTTCTTAAGATTTTCTAGTAGTTCATGCTTATCTAATGTCCCTAACACCTTTAACAAATTTGAAATTTTCTCCTCCCAGGTAGCATTGTATACCATTATATCATCCAAATAGACAATAATAAATGAATCTATAAAAGGGTGAAGTGTATCATTCATTAACCACATAAATTCAGTTGGTGAATTACATAGGCCAAATGGCATGACTAACCACTTATAAAAACCTTTCTTGGTTTTCAACACGATCTTCCAAGTGTATTATTCTCTTGACTCAAACTTGGTGATATCCAAAATTTAAGTCTAGCTTGGTGAAGTACTGGCTTGATATAATTGATCTAGGAGATAATCTATCTTGGGTATGGGCTACATATTCATCAATTCACATTTTCCAAGTCTCACCCTTCTTTGATGTGATGATGATGGGTTACCCACACGATGAGGTACCTAATCAAATGAAACCACGCTCTAGTATTTTTTATAATTACTTCTTCACCTCACTTTCTTCTATAATGCACTACCTGTACAATCTAATGTTTGACAATGAGGAGTTTGGAAATAGTTAGATATTATGATCCACTTCCCTCTTGAGCAATATCCCTTTGGGATCCTAGAAAATGCCCCGATAAGTATGTAGAAACCATTCTAGTTGTTGTTTTTGTTCCTTATTAGATCCCTCGAAGGATGAATTTTCTCTCATTAACACTTCTATAGACTGGTTTTCTCTTAAAAACAATAAAACATACTTCTTACTAGAGTTGATGTTTCGTAGCTTGGTTGGCAGTCATCAGTGAAAATTTTGACTTTCCCTTGTGTTTGTTGATGGCGAATTATTTTACATCCCTGATGAGGTGGTACTATTTGGCTCTCTACATGAAAATGAATATTTCATGTACATATAGGGACTTCCAAACACCACTCTGCATACACGAAGGGAAATTACAAATAGTTCTACTTCATCGATAAAGTCAGAATTAGAAGAAAAATTGTTTTTGCAATATTTGGTTACCTTATTTCCACATCCTTATTTACCCATCCCAATGGATATGGGCTTGGATGACCATGAACTTCCAATCTCAATTTGTTGACAAGATATGTTGCAATAATATTTCCCTACAATCCTTAGTCTAACAAAGCACCAATATTTGTCTTCTTGACTTGTATCTTTATATAGAAGAGTCTGGTATTTCTATTATCTTATTATTTCTTAAAATTACTCCTATTCACCCCCTTCTACACTAATGTACATGCAATCTTCTCATCTACCTCAAAGTTTCTTTCCACATGGCTACTCAAATTTGTGGCCGTGAATTTTTTCTTCTTATTATCTTTAACTTTTTCTTTAGGTGGAGCTTTGGATGCAACTTCCATCACTTCTCCTTGTTGAAAATAGCAACAAGAAATGATAAAAATAGAATCCCGAAATTTTAGTTTAATTTGTCTTTGAATTAAACCGAGAATTAAAATCGAATTCTATTCTCATAACAACTTGTAATAGTTAACTAGAGTGAGTTGACATAGTTAACTTAGGAATTTCGAGTTGGAAGTGTTTCTGAATTCATGTATATGTTCTCCCTATATTATAGGGGTCTAGGATGAGTTAAGTATGAATTGTAATTAGATAACTCAGTTTGCTGAGTTAAGTCCAGTTAAATTAGTTCCAAACTGTTTGAGGAACTAATAGTGAATTATTAGTCAGTTGGTACAGTAATGCTTTCACTAGTGCTACTCCAGTTAATTGAAGATTCCCTTGTCAGAAACTAATGCATGTCGATTCTGAGAAAGACCGAGTTGAGACTAGAGTGTAGGGACAATTTACTATTTGTTGTATAATTTTCTAAGTTGTACAGATGGCACATGTAATCAGGAACCGAACCTTGAAGTGATTGTGCAGTTTTGGATGCAGTCGTTTCCCTTTAAGATGGGCTAATTAGCCATAGGAATTGTACAATTAAATAGGGGCTTGGAGAGCTAGATAATTGGCTAAGTGTTGGCCAAGAGTTTGCTTGTGAGTTGGAGATTGATTTTACTAATTATTGGGATTGATCTTGTGAGAACAAGCATTGTATTATCATATTAAATTTCTGATTAATGAAACACAGGGAATGGGGTTTTGAGTTGTGGTTTTCCCCATATATTTATTATGCTATCCATCATTGGTGTTCTTCCTCTTGTCAATTATTGTTTTCATCGATCATTATGGGCTTCCCCTGTAAAGAGTAGAAGTAGATTCTTGTCTTTTGCTTTAGTACATTGCATGAGCTTGGGAATTTATAGGATTTTCTATACTCTTATGTATGATCATCAATGGTATAGTGGTTGTAGTGGTTGTTGGGATCTTTACACTGGTTTCCTATGGTTTTTGTCTTTTTGTCCTTCACCCCTTTCCACTCCTTCTTCCCCTCCTTGTAATCTTTATGGTTTCCCTTTCTTTTGGCCTATGTTCTCTAGGTAATATGCCTATACACAATCCTTATCCACTGAACTTTTCATTAATAGCATCAATTTCTTCCACAAATGGTTGTGTATACCTCCAAGATACTTGAGTAGTACATCTAGGTTCCTTGGGAAGATACCCAACATTATAGCAACCTTTTAAATTATGTGGTGTATTCATGTACACGCTACCCCTATCTCTACATAAAGTAATGCATGGATCCATTGGTCCTATACATATGAGATAAGCTAAAATTGTTAGTTTATGAGGGTTTGAAATCCTCCCACTTAGTCCATGGAGGATTAACCTCAAGGTATCCATGTGCCTTTCCCACCAGGTCAAGGCATCTATTCTAAAACAAAATTTGTTATTCTTCCTCTATGTGATGAACACTCAAATAAAATTCTAATTGCTACAACTAGTGATTTAATTTTAGAGCATCAATATTACCTGATATGCCTTGATTTCAACCTTTGTTTCCATTCTAAATAGAAAGTATGAATTGTTCACGACACTCAAATTAGGTTGATTCTTTTCGAGTTCTTTCTCAAACTCCCTCTCTAATTCTTCTTGATCTATCAATTTCCCCTATAAACCAAAATTTGTGTTATAAACTCCATATTATTCATATATCCCAAGATTATTGGTCAAGGCCACCAAGAGGAGGCTCACATTATAATTTATATCTATGACTTCTAATTTTAGCTATGCAAACCTCTCCTTCGCAAGATCTGAAGGGTTATTAATTGATTTGTTGGCCATTGCTAGGGTTTTTTTACTTTTGGATTAGCTATTATTAATACCCTACAAATCCCAAAAATATACCCAAATAAACCTTCTCTAATATCAATATGATTCATAAACTTTCATGGATATTCGACTGGACAGTTCATCACTATAGATATGATAAATTTATACTTAAAATTTCAAAATCTATACTATCAGGGTTATTTTTCCTTACACTTATGGATTTATTAAGCTATTATTTTATGTATGAAATATGTAAAATATGGAAAATAAAGAATAAGAAAACATACAATCACCGACAACCATAAGAACACAAGCTATACCCTAGGAAACCCTTTTGGGAGAAAACCTAGCTAGAAGGTGGGGTTGTTTTTCTCTCTCTCTTTCTCTGAATGGAAATCGATGCAAGTATAAAGAATTAAGACTTGTCACCTGTGGGCTGCTACAATGCATAAATACTCTATATTTTCTCTCTCTCCATCCACTCTCAGCTACTTTTCTCAACTATGGAACAAAATGCACTCATTACGGGAATTTTGAGGTCTAAAATGGGCCTCCTAAGGAAATTATAAAATAATAGTGGAAATAATAAAACAAAAATAGATTATATCATTAAATTTTAGATGAAAAGAAAAACTTATTTTTCAAATCATATTTTCAACTTATTTCCCTATGGATTTACTCAAGTTTCGAGCATAAACACTCGTTGGATGCAAATTTGATTCCTTGTCCAACGAGTACCCATGTTGCATACCTTCGATGGACCCTACTACACAAAAAATGAGAAATACATGAAGAACATGATTTCAATCATATTTTTCATGTAGAAAGGTCCATCGAAAGTAAGAAACATGGGTACTCCTTGGATGAGGAATTAAATGTTGCATCCAATGAGTACTCCTACTTGAAATTTGAGTAAAACCTTAGGGAGATAAGTTGAAAATACGAGTTGAAAAACTAGTTTTATTATTTTATTATTTTTTAATATTTTTACATTTTTACTCCAAAAATGGTGAATCATATCCCGTGGTTGGCATCATCATCCTGAATCCTATTGGTTCTTATAAAGTCTATTTTGGTTGTACAGTTTCTTAGGAGGTCCATCTTAGACCTCAAATTACCCTAATGCGAATATAATGGAACTTGTTTCCCTCTTAGTGGCTTGGTTATAACATCGCCTGACAGCATATGAGTGGTTAGGTTTGACTCCTTAAACTACTAGTTAGAGTTACAATATTTACTCTTCTAGAGTATTATTCATCTTGGTCACATGTCTAGCCCATTTTCCATGAAAATAGGGGTTGACATGACATCTTCTCAAATTATGGTGGTCACTTTCGATAGGTCAACTTCTAGGAGAAATAATGTTCTCACACGAGCTCCAATTAAGGATATTATTACATTTTTAGAAAGGTATAAGAATATATATTATGGAATATAGGTCCATAGTAAGGTTTGGACCAAAAAAGGAGGTCATTTAAGGCCTTAAATGGGTCCTAAATCTTTTCACTTGGAATTTTCCAAATTGGGACCACCAATAAAAATGATCATGGCACTGGTTCATCCACTTTTTTCACTATAAAAGCTTCAATATGGACGAAAAATAAGATAATAATCCAATCTGAATCAAACAAAGTCATGGTCCATGGTACTAAACTATAGTAGCCTCCAACCTATAGTCTCTCATCCTCCATGAGCTTACATAACCTAAGGTAGTGCACCCACAATC